>CM069859.1:223273668-223436168 GCA_036172795.1 Pelodytes ibericus
GCACGCACACAGAGGGAGAGAGTCACACTTGCACTCATACACACAGAGAGAGAGAGTCACACTTGCACTCACACAGAGAGAGAGAGTCACACTTGCACTCACACAGAGAGAGAGAGTCACACTTGCACTCACACAGAGAGAGAGAGAGTCACACTTGCACTCATACACACAGAGAGAGAGAGAGTCACACTTGCACTCACACAGAGAGAGAGAGTCACACTTGCACTCACACAGAGAGAGAGAGAGTCACACTTGCACTCATACACACAGAGAGAGTCACACTTGCACTCACACACACAGAGAGAGTCACACTTGCACTCACACAGAGAGAGAGTCACACTTGCACTCATACACACAGAGAGAGAGAGTCACACTTGCACTCACACACACAGAGAGAGAGAGTCACATTTGCACTCATACACACAGAGAGAGAGAGTCACACTTGCACTCACACACACACAGAGAGAGAGAGTCACACTTGCACTCACACAGAGGGAGAGAGTCACACTTGCACTCATACACACAGAGAGAGAGAGTCACACTTGCACTCACACAGAGAGAGAGAGTCACACTTGCACTCACACAGAGAGAGAGAGTCACACTTGCACTCACACAGAGAGAGAGTCACACTTGCACTCATACACACAGAGAGAGAGAGAGTCACACTTGCACTCACACAGAGAGAGAGAGTCACACTTGCACTCACACAGAGAGAGAGAGTCACACTTGCACTCATCCACACAGAGAGAGAGAGTCACACTTGCACTCATACACACAGAGAGAGAGAGTCACACTTGCACTCACACACAGAGAGAGAGAGAGTCACACTTGCACTCACACACACAGAGAG
Organism: Pelodytes ibericus; assembly: GCA_036172795.1. Lineage (NCBI taxonomy): Eukaryota > Metazoa > Chordata > Amphibia > Anura > Pelodytidae > Pelodytes > Pelodytes ibericus. The sequence goes on from CM069859.1 coordinate 223,274,519, forward strand.
AGAGAGAGTCACACTTGCACTCACACAGAGAGAGAGAGTCACACTTGCACTCATACACACAGAGAGAGAGAGTCACACTTGCACTCATACACACACAGAGAGAGAGTCACACTTGCACTCACACACACAGAGAGAGAGAGAGTCACACTTGCACTCATACACACAGAGAGAGAGAGTCACACTTGCACTCACACAGAGAGAGAGATTCACACTTGCACTCATCCACACAGAGAGAGAGAGAGTCACACTTGCACTCATACACACAGAGAGAGAGAGTCACACTTGCACTCACACACACAGAGAGAGAGAGTCACACTTGCACTCACACACACAGAGAGAGAGAGTCACACTTGCACTCATACACACAGAGAGAGAGAGTCACACTTGCACTCACATAGAGAGAGAGAGTCACACTTGCACTCACACAGAGAGAGAGAGTCACACTTGCACTCACACACACACAGAGAGAGAGTCACACTTGCACTCACACAGAGAGAGAGAGTCACACTTGCACTCATACACACAGAGAGAGAGAGTCACACTTGCACTCACACAGAGAGAGAGAGTCACACTTGCACTCACACAGAGAGAGAGAGTCACGCTTGCACTCACACAGAGAGAGTCACACTTGCACTCATACACACAGAGAGAGAGAGAGTCACACTTGCACTCACACAGAGAGAGAGAGTCACACTTGCACTCACACAGAGAGAGAGAGAGTCACACTTGCACTCATACACACAGAGAGAGTCACACTTGCACTCACACACACAGAGAGAGTCACACTTGCACTCACACAGAGAGAGAGAGTCACACTTGCACTCATACACACAGAGAGAGAGAGTCACACTTGCACTCACACAGAGAGAGAGAGTCACACTTGCACTCACACAGAGAGAGAGAGTCACACTTGCACTCATACACACAGAGAGAGAGAGAGTCACACTTGCACTCACACAGAGAGAGAGAGTCACACTTGCACTCATACACACAGAGAGAGAGAGTCACACTTGCACTCACACACACAGAGAGAGAGAGTCACACTTGCACTCACACACACACAGAGAGAGAGTCACACTTGCACTCACACAGAGAGAGAGAGTCACACTTGCACTCATACACAGAGAGAGAGAGAGTCACACTTGCACTCATACACACAGAGAGAGAGAGTCACACTTGCACTCACACACACACAGAGAGAGAGAGTCACACTTGCACTCATACACACAGAGAGAGAGAGTCACACTTGCACTCATCCACACAGAGAGAGAGAGTCACACTTGCACTCATCCACACAGAGAGAGAGAGTCACACTTGCACTCATACACACAGAGAGAGAGAGTCACACGTGCACTCACACACACAGAGAGAGAGAGTCACACTTGCACTCACACACACACAGAGAGAGAGAGTCACACTTGCACTCACACAGAGAGAGAGAGTCACACTTGCACTCATACACACAGAGAGAGAGAGAGTCACACTTGCACTCATACACACACAGAGAGAGAGTCACACTTGCACTCACACACACACACAGAGAGAGAGTCACACTTGCACTCATACACACTGAGAGAGAGAGTCACACTTGCACTCACACAGAGAGAGAGAGTCACACTTGCACTCATCCACACAGAGAGAGAGAGAGTCACACTTGCACTCATACACAGAGAGAGAGAGAGTCACACTTGCACTCACACACACAGAGAGAGAGAGTCACACTTGCACTCACACACACACAGAGAGAGAGAGTCACACTTGCACTCATACACACAGAGAGAGAGAGTCACACTTGCACTCACACAGAGAGAGAGAGTCACACTTGCACTCACACACACACAGAGAGAGAGTCACACTTGCACTCACACAGAGAGAGAGAGTCACACTTGCACTCACACAGAGAGAGAGAGTCACACTTGCACTCACACACACAGAGAGAGAGAGTCACACTTGCACTCACACAGAGAGAGAGAGTCACACTTGCACTCATACACACAGAGAGAGAGAGTCACACTTGCACTCACACACACAGAGAGAGAGAGTCACACTTGCACTCACACACACAGAGAGAGAGAGTCACACTTGCACTCACACACACACAGAGAGAGAGAGTCACACTTGCACTCATACACACAGAGAGAGAGAGTCACACTTGCACTCATACACACAGAGAGAGAGAGTCACACTTGCACTCACACAGAGAGAGAGAGTCACACTTGCACTCACACAGAGAGAGAGAGTCACACTTGCACTCATACACACAGAGAGAGAGAGTCACACTTGCACTCACACACACAGAGAGAGAGAGTCACACTTGCACTCATCCACACAGAGAGAGAGAGTCACACTTGCACTCACACACACAGAGCATCACACTCACACACACAGAGCATCACACTCACACACACAGAGCATCACACTCACACACACAGAGCATCACACTCACACACACAGAGCATCACACTTACATACAGCGATACTATTTTTTTGTCGGCTCTGGATGGGGCTGCTTCTCCACGCTTGTAATGATGTGGGGGCAGAGGAGGGATTATGTGACCTATATGATCTACAGCGTTCTTTCGGGGAACGCTATGTCTAGCTTACATATGTGGTTGGTGAAGCGGTTACCGCTTCAACTTACCCGTGAGCCGCACCTCCGTTTCCCGCTCCCGCATGTTGGACGCCCTGGTGCTAGAAGAACAGAGTTGGCCCTGTATAATGCATTGTTATAAAGTGACAGTGTGTAAAGATGTAACTCTGCATTATCCATGGCCAGCTGAGCTCTTCTATATATTCTTCTATACATTGTGCAGGGCCTGGTGAGTTTCTCCTGCTAGAAGAACAGAGTTGGCCCTGCCTAATGCATTGTTATAAAGTGACAGTGTGTAAAGATGGAACTATGCATTATCCATGGCCAGCTGAGCTCTTCTATATATTCTTCTATACATTGTGCAGGGCCTGGTGAGTTTCTCCTGCTAGAAGAACAGAGTTGGTCCTGTATAATGTATTGTTATATAGTGACAGTGTGTAAAGATGTAACTCTGCATTATCCATGGCCAGCTGAGCTCTTCTATATATTCTTCTATACATTGTGCAGGGTCTGGTGAGTTTCTCCTGCTAGAAGAACAGAGTTGGCCCTGTATAATGCATTGTTATAAAGTGACAATGTGTAAAGATGTAACTCTGCATTATCCATGGCCAGCGGAGCTCTTCTATATATTCTTCTATACATTGTGCAGGGTCTGGTGAGTTTCTCCTGCTAGAAGAACAGAGTTGGCCCTGTATAATGTATTGTTATAAAGTGACAGTGTGTAAAGATGTAACTCTGCATTATCCATGGCCAGCTGAGCTCTTCTATACATTCCTCTATACATTGTGCAGGGTCTGGTGAGTTTCTCCTGCTAGAAGAACAGAGTTGGTCCTGTATAATGCATTGTTATAAAGTGACAGTGTGTAAAGATGTAACTCTGCATTATCCATGGCCAGCTGAGCTCTTCTATATATTCTTCTATATATTGTGCAGGGTCTGGTGAGTTTCTCCTGCTAGAAGAACAGAGTTGGTCCTGTATAATGCATTGTTATAAAGTGACAGTGTGTAAAGATGTAACTCTGCATTATCCATGGCCAGCTGAGCTCTTCTATATATTCTTCTATATATTGTGCAGGGTCTGGTGAGTTTCTCCTGCTAGAAGAACAGAGTTGGCCCTGTATAATGCATTGTTATAAAGTGACAGTGTGTAAAGATGTAACTCTGCATTATCCATGGCCAGCGGAGCTCTTCTATATATTCTTCTATATATTGTGCAGGGTCTAGTGAGTTTCTCCTGCTAGAAGAACAGAGTTGGCCCTGTATAATGCATTGTTATAAAGTGACAGTGTGTAAAGATGTAACTCTGCATTATCCATGGCCAGCGGAGCTCTTCTATATATTCTTCTATACATTGTGCAGGGTCTGGTGAGTTTCTCCTGCTAGAAGAACAGAGTTGGCCCTGTATAATGCATTGTTATAAAGTTACAGTGTGTAAAGATGTAACTCTGCATTATCCATGGCCAGCTTAGCTCTTCTATATATTTTTCTATACATTGTGCAGGGTCTGGTGAGTTTCTCCTGCTAGAAGAACAGAGTTGGCCCTCTATAATGCATTGTTATAAAGTGACAGTGTGTAAAGATGTAACTCTGCATTATCCATGGCCAGCTGAGCTCTCTATATATTCTTCTATACATTGTGCAGGGTCTGGTGAGTTTCTCCTGCTAGAAGAACAGAGTTGGTCCTGTATAATGCATTGTTATAAAGAGACAGTGTGTATAGATGTAACTCTGCATTATCCATGGCCAGCTGAGCTCTTCTATATATTCTTCTATACATTGTGCAGGGTCTGGTGAGTTTCTCCTGCTAGAAGAACAGAGTTGGCCCTGTATAATGCATTGTTATAAAATGACAGTGTGTAAAGATGTAACTGGGCTGCTTCTCCACGCTTGTAATGATGTGGGGGCAGAGGAGGGATTATGTGACCTATATGATCTACAGCGTTCTTTCGGGGAACGCTATGTCTAGCTTACATATGTGGTTGGTGAAGCGGTTACCGCTTCAACTTACCCGTGAGCCGCACCTCCGTTTCCCGCTCCCGCATGTTGGACGCCCTGGTGCTAGAAGAACAGAGTTGGCCCTGTATAATGCATTGTTATAAAGTGACAGTGTGTAAAGATGTAACTCTGCATTATCCATGGCCAGCTGAGCTCTTCTATATATTCTTCTATACATTGTGCAGGGCCTGGTGAGTTTCTCCTGCTAGAAGAACAGAGTTGGCCCTGTATAATGCATTGTTATAAAGTGACAGTGTGTAAAGATGTAACTCTGCATTATCCATGGCCAGCTGAGCTCCTCTATATATTCTTCTATACATTGTGCAGGGTCTGGTGAGTTTCTCCTGCTAGAAGAACAGAGTTGGTCCTGTATAATGCATTGTTATAAAGTGACAGTGTGTAAAGATGTAACTCTGCATTATCCATGGCCAGCTGAGCTCTTCTATATATTCTTCTATACATTGTGCAGGGTCTGGTGAGTTTCTCCTGCTAGAAGAACAGAGTTGGTCCTGTATAATGCATTGTTATATAGTGACAGTGTGTAAAGATGTAACTCTGCATTATCCGTGGCCAGCTGAGCTCTTCTATATATTCTTCTATACATTGTGCAGGGTCTGGTGAGTTTCTCCTGCTAGAAGAACAGAGTTGGTCCTGTATAATGCATTGTTATATAGTGACAGTGTGTAAAGATGTAACTCTGCATTATCCGTGGCCAGCTGAGCTCTTCTATATATTCCTCTATACATTGTGCAGGGTCTGGTGAGTTTCTCCTGCTAGAAGAACAGAGTTGGTCCTGTATAATGCATTGTTATAAAGTGACAGTGTGTAAAGATGTAACTCTGCATTATCCATGGCCAGCTGAGCTCTTCTATATATTCTACTATACATTGTGCAGGGTCTGGTGAGTTTCTCCTGCTAGAAGAACAGAGTTGGTCCTGTATAATGCATTGTTATAAAGTGACAGTGTGTAAAGATGTAACTCTGCATTATCCATGGCCAGCTGAGCTCTTCTATATATTCTTCTATATATTGTGCAGGGTCTGGTGAGTTTCTCCTGCTAGAAGAACAGAGTTGGTCCTGTATAATGCATTGTTATAAAGTAACAGTGTGTAAAGATGTAACTCTGCATTATCCATGGCCAGCTGAGCTCTTCTATATATTCTTCTATACATTGTGCAGGGTCTGGTGAGTTTCTCCTGCTAGAAGAACAGAGTTGGTCCTGTATAATGTATTGTTATAAAGTGACAGTGTGTAAAGATGTAACTCTGCATTATCCATGGCCAGCTGAGCTCTTCTATATATTCCTCTATACATTGTGCAGGGTCTGGTGAGTTTCTCCTGCTAGAAGAACAGAGTTGGTCCTGTATAATGCATTGTTATAAAGTGACAGTATGTAAAGATGTAACTCTGCATTATCCATGGCTAGCTGAGCTCTTCTATATATTCTTCTATACATTGTGCAGGGTCTGGTGAGTTTCTCCTGCTAGAAGAACAGAGTTGGCCCTGTATAATGCATTGTTATAAAGTGACAGTGTGTAAAGATGTAACTCTGCATTATCCATGGCCAGCTGAGCTCTTCTATATATTCTTCTATACATTGTGCAGGGTCTGGTGAGTTTCTCCTGCTAGAAGAACAGAGTTGGTCCTGTATAATGCATTGTTATAAAGTGACAGTATGTAAAGATGTAACTCTGCATTATCCATGGCTAGCTGAGCTCTTCTATATATTCTTCTATACATTGTGCAGGGTCTGGTGAGTTTCTCCTGCTAGAAGAACAGAGTTGGCCCTGTATAATGCATTGTTATAAAGTGACAGTGTGTAAAGATGTAACTCTGTATTATCCATGGCCAGCTGAGTTCTTCTATATATTATTCTATACATTGTGCAGGGTCTGGTGAGTTTCTCCTGCTAGAAGAACAGAGTTGGTCCTGTATAATGCATTGTTATAATGTGACAGTGTGTAAAGATGTAACTCTGCATTATCCATGGCCAGCTGAGTCACTCACTTGGTTTGGCTCTATACAATGCCCAGTTGCATCATTCACATGAAATCTTCATCTCTCCTTCAGTAACTTTTATTGTGAAATCTAGAATAATAACTCACCTGTGAAAGCCGAGTCCTAAAGATTCTGGGATTTTTCGCAATTTGTGGTTTTTAGAATTTCTGTGATGAAGAAACACAAATAAGGAACAAATAAGTTTCATAACACAGAGGAGATTTCTGTCATAGTAAGGTGAACGTCATGCATAATAAAGAGGAAGCGATCTTTCAAATAAAAATGTGTTTGAAATCCTATAAGCACCAGACGGTCTGTCTGATCTGATACAAGATGGCTACCTGGTGGACTCTCAAGCTACTGGCAACCTTGGGTTTTCTCGCATACAGTCTTGCTCAGCTCCAAGAAATTAACATCAGCGATGACCTTAATGTTAAAAAGGCAGTTGAATTTTTCAACATGAAGGAAACTACCCAGTCTGTATTTAAGGCAATCAGTTATCTGGACGCCGGCTATGAGCAGGTAAGTTATTTGCACATTATAAGATGCACTGGAAATGTCTAGACTTATAAATAAATATATATATATATAAACAAATCCAAAAGGAATGCACTCACCTAAACTAGCATATATTATATTATACGGGGTGCTGCTGAGACCAAATATTTATACAAAATCCAAAGATCAGCGCACTCACCTCAAAGCAGGTAGGAGAAAAACTCTTAAAGCTATAGTTTTAAATAAAGCTACTTAAAAACACCTGTCTTACTAAGATAACAAAATTGGAGATTTAGTCACATATATGGCCATATCATGCTAAGCCCACCAGTATGTCAAAGTACTCCAATATTGGTGGGTCCTAACACTAAATACTGTTGCTTCTGGGGCTTAATCTCTTTATATGTATTACTTACCAGGGACCAACTGGCCTTCCTATTGTATAATACAGAGACACTCCTGCAATTTATAGGTCAGGTATAGCCTCTACTATACAAACAAATCCAAAAGGAATGCACTCACCTAAACTAGCATTTATTATATAAGTATAATTACTTATCTTAGTAAGACAGGTGTTTTTAAGTAGCTTTATTTAAAACTATAGCTTTAAGAGTTTTTCTCCTACCTGCTTTGAGGTGAGTGCGCTGATCTTTGGATTTTGTATATATATATATATATATATATATATATATATATATTGTATCCAATAAATGCTGGTCTTCCCTTTTCTACAACTGTAGACAATAAATTATGTTTAATAGAAAGATTGCATCAGGGGCAGACATTTGGAATAGAAATGTTTTAATGAAAAAATATAAAAAAAATGAAATTACTGAGCCATCTTTGAGCCCTATACCTCTCTCAACATGGATTGGCAAAGTGGCAAGAACAGCAGTGTCCTTGGCAAGGTCTGTGAAAGGGTATTTTTAAATTGCCCCTCACAAAATCCTGAAAAAAAAGTCGCCCCAAACAACGTTGGTACCTCTTCCAGTTTATGAGGGGGGGGGACTTGTTTCCTCTGACCCAAAGTGGAGAATGATTTGACCCAGTATTCTAAACATGTCCGCCCCCCGATAGAGTTAGGGCGCTACAAATTATCTTTCACCTCATGCCAGTGGTGTTTGCTGGGAACCCAGCTAGTATAAAGATCATTCTGAATTTTTTTTTTTTCGCAGGTGGAGGAAGATCTTGAAGTAGTCAGCTTTGTCATCAAAGAGACAGTCTGCACCAAAATTGAATCTTATAATCTCACCGAGTGCAACGTCAGCCCGAGTGGGGTGAGGAAAAATGTAGTTTTGTTGAAATTAGGAAAGATCTGCACATTGAAGCAGCCAACACTTCTTTCTTCTGAAATTCAGTTTTAACTTTTTATTATGCAACTAGTACGGTATTTAGATGGGTTTTGGGGGTTGTGCAATTTGGGGGTAGGGCAGAACAATTTAGAAGGTCCATCTTACTAGAGTCTATGATATTTATTCCTTTGATTATGGAATAAACTATGAGAAACATATTATGATAATGTAGTTGAAATATAATTCGCTTAGGATAATAATTCAGAAATTTTGTTTACAAAGCAGGTCAGGAAAGGGGATTTTGTTACCTAAGAAAGATGTATTTGTCTAGGTTTTTGTTCATTCTGCCATCGCTCTTAGTGCAGGACACAAACCCTGTTCTTATTGAGATTCAGAGGATAATTACTCCATTTGGGGCTAAGAAGTTGTAGGGTGCGTTTCATTATTTACTACTGTAATATTATCATGAAATTGTCATCATTGCTGAAGCACAACACAGGTTACATAAAACTGGCGTAATACAAATATCCAGAGCGTCCCACATGTGGATTTGGATTGTTTCCCACCTGGGTGAAGCGAGATAGGAGGTGACACCTCTAACCCATTTTGAACTATACAATCCAGATATTAACCCCTTCTTTGTATATCATCAAACTGTAGGCTTCTAAGGCCAACATGAATATATATGTTAATGGGCACCAGATACAACTTACCCAGTGAGGGCTGCAAAATTAAGTAAAATGTGGGTAAGAGTGTCCTCTATTTCGGTTTATAGAAAGCCAATAGCCAATAGCCATGTAATGCTATTTCAGTTTATAGAATAGCAATAGCATTACATGTATTACATAAACCGAATCTCTTTCGGTTTATAGACTTTCAGTTGATGTAACACATGTAATGCTATTGCTATTCTATAAACCGAAATAGAGTCCCCATTCATAAGAATAGGTCAACTGACCTATTCGTATGAATGGGGACTCTATTTCGGTTTATAGAAAGCCCATAGCATTACATACAATGTACTCGGCGAACCCCGAACTCCAACATGAACATACAGTGGAATGTCCGTGTTCGGGTCCGGGGTCCAAAAACCGTAATGTTCGGTACGAACCCAAACAGTGCGGTTCGGGTTCACACAACACTATCTGAGATCCTTTATATCCTTGTTCCACCACTGATAAGATACTTTACAGGGAAGGATAAGCAGAGCACATGCTCAGGATGCTATCCAGGGAGAAACAGTTTTTTTTTTCTGATAGAAGATACTTCTTTTATCCTCTTAAGAAATATTATGGGTGAGATTTAAGAGGTGCAGAATCTCCTATTAAAAGACGTCTAAACTTTATTTTTCACTTGTGCTGCTAATATAGAAGCAGAAGTGAAAAGTTAGTTGTTCCTAGTCTGAGGATAAACTGTCATGTACTTTTGATGGTACTGTATTTTCTGGTGTATAAGACTACTTTTTAATCCAGGAAAATCTTCCCAAAAGTCGGGGGTCGTCTTATACGCCGGGTGTAGTCTTTTTACTTACCTCGTCTGCAGGTGCGCGCGGCTGTGAGGGAAGCGTTGTGTGCTCCCGTCCAGCCGCGCAACTTCAATAAAGTTTGTTTAAACTTTTTTTTAAAACAAACTTTATTGAAGCAGCGCGGCTGGAGGGGAGCACACAACGCTTCCCTCACAGCCGCGCGCACCTGCAGAGCAGCAACGAGGTAAGTACTGGGAAGGGGGTAGGAGAGAGGCAAAATCCTGGCATATTGAGGGGAAAATCCTGGCATATTGGAGGGGCAAAATCCTGCCATATTAAATGGCACTGAGGGGCAAAATCCTGGCATATTGGAGGGGCAAAATCCTGGCATATTGAGGGGAAATATCCTGGCATATTGGAGGGGAAAAATCCTGGCATATTGGAGGGGAAAATCCTGGCATATTGGAGGGGCAAAATCCTGGCATATTGGAGGGGCAAAATATTGGCATATTAAATGGCACAATAAAGGCATATTGAGGGGCAAAATAGTGTGTCTCAGGTTATGTGTCTATTGGTGTCACTGTGTGTGTGTGTAAGTGTGTCACTTTCTGTGTAAGGGTGTGTGTGTGTAAGTGTGTAAGTGTGTCACTGTGTTAGTGTAAGGGTGTGTGTGTAAATGTCACTGTAGAAGAAAATGCTCATTGGAAGAGGGGTAGTCTTATACGGCGAGTATATCCCAAACTCTAAATTTTAACTGGAAAAGTTGGGGTTCGTCTTATATGCCCAGTCGTCTTATACACCGGAAAATACGGTACATACCAGATTATCCTCTGACTGGTAGCTGCCATTCTTCCCTGGGAAGCAGATAGTCTGGTCTGTCTGCTTCCAGCTTCCCGACTGGAAGTGTGAGACACAGCCAAGAGTAAACCCCCGTGTATATATTAAGATACACCTTTACTTAGAAGGAGCGGTACATGTTTTTTAGCTCTACAAAGAAGCAAGGGTTTACACAAACTTGAATTGTCTTTTAAAGATCTGGCCAGGGATTCCACATGTACCTCTGTTGCATTGGGCACAGTGATGGGTAAAATGACTGTACGGCCAATTTATTCACAGTCATTTTAAAACTATTTTTAAATGAAATACAGCAGTTTAAACTGAAATGTTATCTTCCTGTATCTGTCTTAACCAGCTTCTTCATCTGCTTTATTATCAGGAGGTTAAGTTTTGTACTTCTTACCTGACAGAGGACGCGGATTTTCCCAATATCATTTGTGAAACCGTAAGTGAGGTAAGACTGATATAACTAATAGTAAACTCTCATACTACTGTTTTGTAGGAAATATAATGCATATATAAATCCAGGTATTTGCAGGATTTCTTTTTTAAACGGCAACTGTTGCCCAAAAATTAAGATTGCATCCAGTGTAGACATTTTAAATGGAAATTGTTTAATAAAAAAAATTATAAATAAAGTACCTTGGACACAATAAATGGGGAGACAGCCACATCTCACTGAGAACAGACAGCGCTGACATAGTCTTTCCTATAGGGTGGTACCAACCAGCGTTTACTCACTGTCACCCTAACAGAGGATACCTCTCCATTAACACATCAGACTAATCCCACCCATATGGACAGACAATTTCAGTGCTGTAGATTGTCTCTCTTATAAGTTGCTGGTTCTCAGTAATAAGAGTGGAATGGAAGAAAAGGAGTTTTTAAGGTTTATGCTTAAAAAGACAGGTACGTCTGACTTTTTTTTAATATAGACACAGAAATGTCAGGTATTTATTAAAGGGTGAGTTCCGGCTACAGTGTTTGAAAGCAATATATTTACATGATACAGAGCTTATCTAAAAGTATTTTTCCAGAGACTGTAGGTGGAACTGGACCTTTAACTGTTTCACTTGGAATCAAAATTCTAAATACACTATTTATTAAAGGACAAATGTAGCAAAAAATGAAGTTCTGTTTAAATGAAAGATGGCATCAGGTGTAGGCAATTTATATAGAAATGCTTTAATGAAAGAATACAAATAAAGTACCTTATTGAGCCATCATTACTCCATATAGCTCTCCCAGGAGGCAGACATGTTGGTTAGAATCTTTGGTCAGATCTTTCTTCATCTGAACCAAGGTGAGTGAAGATCTGAGACAAGATTCTAAACATGTCTGCCTCCTGAGAGAGCTATATGGAGTAAAGATTCTAACCAACATGTCAGCCCCCTGAGAGAGCTATATGGAGTAAAGATTCTAACCAACATGTCTGCCCCCTGAGAGAACTATATGGAGTAAAGATTCTAACCAACATGTCTGCCCCCTGAGAGAACTATATGGAGTAAAGATTCTAACCAACATGTCTGCCCCCTGAGAGAACTATATGGAGTAAAGATTCTAACCAACATGTCTGCCTCCTGAGAGAGCTATATGGAGTAAAGATTCTAACCAACATGTCTGCCCCCTGAGAGAACTATATGGAGTAAAGATTCTAACCAACATGTCTGCCTCCTGAGAGAGCTATATGGAGTAAAGATTCTAACCAACATGTCTGCCTCCTGAGAGAGCTATATGGAGTAAAGATTCTAACCAACATGTCTGCCTCCTGGGAGAGCTATATGGAGTAAAGATTCTAACCAACATGTCTGCCCCCTGAGAGAACTATATGGAGTAAAGATTCTAACCAACATGTCTGCCCCCTGAGAGAGCTATATGGAGTAATGATTCTAAACATGTCTGCTCCCTGAGAGAGCTATATGGAGTAAAGATTCTAAACATGTCTGCCCCCTGAGAGAACTATATGGAGTAAAGATTCTAAACATGTCTGCCCCCTGAGGGAGCTATATGGAGTAAAGATTCTAACCAACATGTCTGCCTCCTGAGAGAGCTATATGGAGTAAAGATTCAAACCAACATGTCTGCCCCCTGAGAGAGCTATATGGAGTAAAGATTCTAACCAACATGTCTGCCTCCTGAGAGAGGAGCTATATGGAGTAAAGATTCAAACCAACATGTCTGCCCCCTGAGAGAGCTATATGGAGTAAAGATTCTAAACATGTCTGCCTCCTGAGAGAGCTATATGGAGTAAAGATTCTAAATATGTCTGCCCCCTGAGAGAGCTATATGGAGTAAAGATTCTAAACATGTCTGCCCCCTGAGAGAACTATATGGAGTAACGATTCTAAACATGTCTGCCCCCTGAGAGAACGATATGGAGTAAAGATTCTAACCAACATGACTGCCCCCTGAGACAGCTATATGGAGTAACGATTCTAAACATGTCTGCCCCCTGAGAGAGCTATATGGAGTAAAGATTCTAACCAACATGTCTGCCCCCTGAGAGAACTATATGGAGTAAAGATTCTAGCCAACATGTCTGCCTCCTGAGAGAGCTATATGGAGTAAAGATTCTAAACATGTCTGCCCCCTGAGAGAGCTATATGGAGTAAAGATTCTAACCAACATGTCTGCCCCTGAGAGAGCTATATGGAGTAAAGATTCTAAACATGTCTGCCTCCTGAGAGAGCTATATGGAGTAACGATTCTAACTAACATGTCTGCCTCCTGAGAGAGCTATATGGAGTCAAGATTCTAAACATGTCTGCCCCCTGAGAGAACTATATGGAGTAAAGATTCTAAACATGTCTGCCCCCTGAGAGAGCTATATGGAGTAAAGAAGGCTCAATAAAGCTCTTCATTTGTATTATTTTATTAAATAATTTATTTATAAACCATCTATACTTGATAAACTTTTGTATTTAAACATAAGGTAATGTTTTGCAACAGTTATCCTTGAACAGTGTTAAAGCTGTAAATACACAGAATTGTATTTATACCTTATTAATAATCAAACCCATTATTGTCTTGTTATTGTCATGTTATACAGATAAGAAAGATGCAATGAAAGAAGTGGAAGTAATCTTTGAAAATAAAATTGATTTAGGATTGTTCTGTGATTGTTCTGCCTACTTCCCATCACAATGAATAGATCGTATATTTTTAGATTTCTCTTGTTTGTATGTCTGTATGAATGTATAGTATGTATTTTTGATACTTTCAAAATAAAAAAAAATCATAAACATGGCTTTCAGAATGAACATTGTAATTAGGATGTTTTTTTAACTCTCTCATTAATGCATGAGGGACATATAAATATGCTCTTGAAGGCTTGCAATCAAACTCCCAGTTACCCAATAAATGTTATTAATTGTTTATTTCTCTTCCAGATGCGTCGGGAGAAAAGATCTGGTAAGAAGAGCTGCAAGAATATCTTTTGCAAAATAAAAAACAAGCTGCGTAAGGTTGGAAGTCTTAGCACCATCGCTAGTGCACATTTTCCCTCTACTGTTTTAAGGCGTACAATCGCCTAAATCAGTCACTCGACCTGAATTTTAAAACATCTTCATGATCATCGTAAATAAATGCGTATTTCCCACAAATCTGTAATACATTATTTTACATAAATCTCTTTTGTGTTTTCATTTGCATTTCTCAGATATCCATTTAGCAGAATTAGTGATTCACTTCATTGTGCTCTAGGGAGTATTGCAGAAGTTACACTTCTGACACCATTTATTCCATCATTACAAGCCATTACTGCATCAAAATACTTTAAAATATTTATGTATCCAAGTGTGATTAAATGGTAATAAATGGTTTGGAAAATATGTTTTCAGTGTATCTGAAATTATTTGGAAAAAAAGTTATATTTCCTTGATGAAGGGTGGCAACCAACTGAGGATCTCTTTAAAAACAGACTTAAATGTCTTTAAAGGACAATTGTATCAAAAAATTAACTTATATTTTTGAAAAATGTATCAAGTGTAGATGATTTATAAAGAAATTATTGACTGAAAGAATACAAATTAAATGTTTTATTGAGCCTTTTTTACTACATATAGTTCTCTCAGGGGGCAGACATGTTTAGAATCTTTAGTCAGAAAGATTCTAAACAAAATGTCTGCTTCCTTGGTAGAGCTATATGGAGTAAAGATGGCTCATAAAGGCCATTTATTTGTATTCTTTCATTGACCCCCTGAGGTCGAGGCATAAAGCAACACCGGAATCTGGTGCCCAGGGCACCCGCTATTGCACCCGCTATTGCTCCATGGAGTGATTTATGGGCTCCATATTGGAGAACAGAATGCTCCTCCAATATGGCTTTTGCCCTCTTGTGGGCAGAGTGTCAGAAGTGCAAAAAATGTCACTTCCGTCACTCTGATGCTGTTGCTAGACTGCCCCTAGAGGCAGTCAACAACATTAAAATGTAAAAAAAAAAAAAAAGACTTAATTAGCTCAAAATCTAGGGTTAGGGTTAGAATAATGGTTAGGGTTACAATTAAATTAGGGTTAGCATAAGGGGAAAGGTTAAAATTAAATTAAAATTAGAAGTAAATTAAGGGTTAGCATAAGGGTTTAGAGTTAGGGTTAAAGCCCCACCTCTCTCTCTCCAAGCTCCTCCTTATTGGAATGTCGCTGAATTTAGGAGCCCCGGTGAAATTAATTTTTAACATGAAACTACAGGAGAATTGTAACTTATTTTAAAGTATAAATAAGATTGTTTGCCATGTATTAGACACATATAAAATATGCAGGAAATAGAGTGGATGAAATGTCCCTTATTTGTTCTGGGAACAATAGACTTGGGGTGTGCCCTCCCGGTTATGGTGTATATAATTGGGCAATGTGAGGGTGGAGATAATGCGGTATTTATCATAAGACTCTACAGGTTCAGCCTGATCTGCATTATTACTCTTACATGTCACTATGAGGTGTATACACATCATCCTGCTGATCTCTCTACTCGCTGCTGTCCAGCCTCCAGCAGGGGGGCAAAGGAAGGGCATTTCTACTTGTTGTGGTCAACGACCGTGCTGCAAATGTAACAGAAACGTAAGTTGTGTCTGTAGGTTATTTACAAAAAGGGGAGATCAGGGGCAACATTCTAAATGTGGAGCAGTAACCATGGATACCAATGGAATGTTCCTGCTGATTGCTCCACTTTTAGAACATTACCAAAGAGTCACTATCCTCTCTTTTATGATTTCTCTAGTTTTTAGCAAAAGGAAATATGTGAGACTGTCTGACTTTATTATTCTTTTCTAAGACAAATATTATGAATATTAAATTGAGTGATAATTTACAGTATGTAATGATTAAAATGTTGTTTGAATTTTTTTCTACCATTAAAAGTTTATGAGAGATTAGAAATAATAAGTTTTATTTTAGCAATCTCCTGACTAACAAGTGACCTTCTCCAAAGTTTATATATTTACAAGTTCAGCTAGCAGAATTATCTGCATCTAAGGGACCCAATCACCTAAAGAGATGGTCATGATTCTTCTGCTACAGCTGTGGATACTGATACAGTCAGAGGTCTATCCACTAAGGTTCAAGACTGGAGGTCAAGATGAACACTATGCCAGCCAAACGGCTCTCAGAGCCCCCACACCTTCAAAATTACCGGGGCTCGGGGCCCTCTTTATGGCTCTCAGTCCTCCTGATGTGATTGATGTGATTTGGCCAGGGACTTGCTCAAGGTTCATGGATGTAATTAATTTCCACTGCCCACACCCCTGGCACCCACAGGGTGACTGTTTTTTCATTGGTTATTTTGATGCTGTCTGGGTACATTGCAGCCCCAGACTCCAAGGAGGATTTGTTTTATATATTTATTGTCTACAGCCATCGGGCAGCCCCAGACCCCAGTGGGAAAGGGTCATTTATTTTTTAGGGGGTCTGGGACCAGTGTACAGCCCCTGAATCCAATATGTGTTTAATATAATAATAATATGGCACTGGAGTCTTTTACCAGCCTTCCTGGATTGGGGGAGGGGGGGGGGGGTCATGTTGTAGTACAGGGGCCAGGAGCCATTTGGGCAGCTCCCAACCCTGTACTGTTAGGGGGCAGGGCTATGTAGCTTTTGGAGACTGGGAGCACTTGCCCAGCTCCCAGCCCCATTTATTATAACGAGGCTGACTCATTATACTGACACATATATGTAATGGGGGCTGGTAGCCATTTTGGCAGTTCCCAGCACCATTTTTACATTCAGGGCTTTTTTTTGGGGGGGGGGGGGAATTTGTATATTGCCATAATAGCCAAACTTGTCCCAGAATGAGGTTCTATCATGCCATTGAAGTCTTTGGGGGAGGATAAAGGGTATTTTCAGTTCGCTGTATTCCGGTCTGATTTCGACTTCGAAAGTGATGGGTGTCTATTCAGTCAAGAATGAATTGCCAGGGTCACCATGGGTCATATTGTGTAGCTTGAAATTCGGCTAGCTATATGACTCCGATGTGCCCCGAATCTTTGGCCCAGTTACGTCAAGCACTCCGTTTGGAGTAAACTGTGCAGATCTTCTAATGTTTTGTACATTGCAACCTGTGCTCTCGTTTCCAATTGTCTCCATGCTTCTAATGATCTAACGATGTAAATATGTTGGCTTCTCTTCAATACAGATAATTATAGATTTGATATCATTGAATACTGTTACTATTTGTAATCACTTCTACTGCAACCTCCACAAACAAACAGCTAGATAACGATGTATTATTTAACCCCAGGCAAGAAGCGTAGCTGACCAGCCAATGGGTGAAGACGTCGGTTACGAGAATTTACCAGATCTAATACAGGAACTTTCCGAGAAGATGAATCTGATAAACGAAGCTTCCGATGAAAAGAATTCACAGGACTATTCACCAGAAGAGATTTCTGAACATATAATAGAGACATTTAATGGCCATGGAAGTGTGAATGGAAAGTTAATTCCCCTTCACTGTTTCTTCTGTGCAATAAAATACTGTTAATAACGTGATATTAATCCCACTGAGATCAAAGTGACGCCATCAAATTATTCCTTAAAACTCTATAACTATAAGGATGTACTTGCAGGGTATGTAAGAGGTCTGAAAGAAAAACTGTAGGCAAATAAGTGTTACGTTTAATTGAAAGATTGCATTAAGTGTAGAGGGTTTGTACATAACTGCTTTAACTCTTTCATGACCATAAGACGTTCCATGCTGATATGTATTCCCGTGCCTTGAAGACCTAATGACGGCATGGAACGTCTAGGGTTAAAATCTGTTGTGCACAATGATCAGTGTCTGGTACACACTGTGTCTGGTACACACTGTGTCTGGTACACACTGTTTCTGGTACACACTGTGTCTGGTAAACACTGTATCTGGATGCCTCGATACCGAGGCAGTAACAGCAGAGACCTGAACTTCCAACCGCTGTGTAGATCTGAGCAAACTGATATCGCTCTGTACAGACTGAGGGCATTTCTGACGGGAGAGAAGGATTCGATGGTTTGATACATGTATTATTTATTTATATTGTTTTATTTGGCTCTGAATGTGAACTGAGCAACTGGATAATTAAGTAACAATTTAACTTTTTTTCTTAAATTTTCTTCCTTGGAGTGATTTTCAATGGGTATAATTTGCATATCAGGCCACTGGTGATGTCATAAGCAGGGGACACAGACACATTAACACATTTTACTTTAGTTTTATGAATTTCTTGCCATTCTGTTAACACAATGTATAGATCATTTGTCCATCATGTTTTATTCTCTACAGTCACAGTATGAGCAGTGTTTAGGTGATACAGTCACAGTATAAGCATTGTTTGGTTGATACAGTCACAGTATAAGCAGTGTTTGGGTGACACAGTCACAGTATAAGCTGTGTTTGGGTGATACAGTCACAGAAAGTATAAGCAGTGTTTAGGTGACACAGTCACAGTATAAGCAGTGTTTGGCTGATACAGTCACAGTATAAGCAGTGTTTAGGTGATACAGTCACAGTATAAGCAGTGTTTGGGTGATACAGTCACAGTATAAGCAGTGTTTGGGTGATACAGTCACAGTATAAGCAGTGTTTGGGGGATACAGTCACAGTATAAGCAGTGTTTGGGTGATACAGTCACAGTATAAGCAGTGTTTGGGTGATACAGTCACAGTATAAGCAGTGTTTAGGGGGTTACAGTCACAGTATAAGCAGTGTTTGGGTGATACAGTCACAGTATAAGCAGTGTTTGGGTGATACAGTCACAGTATAAGCAGTGTTTAGCTGATACAGTCAGAGTATAAGCAGTGTTTGGGTGATACAGTCACAGTATAAGCAGTGTTTGGGTGATACAGTCACAGTATAAGCAGTGTTTAGCTGATACAGTCACAGTATAAGCAGTGTATAGCTGATACAGTCACAGTATAAGCAGTGTTTGGGTGATACGGTCACAGTATAAGCAGTGTTTGGGTGATACACTCACAGTATAAGCAGTGTTTAGGTGACACAGTCACAGTATAAGCAGTGTTTGGGTGATACAGTCACAGTATAAGCAGTGTTTGGGTGATACAGTCACAGTATAAGCAGTGTTTGGGTGATACACTCACATTATAAGCAGTGTTTAGGTGACCCAGTCACAGTATAAGCAGTGTTTAGGTGATACAGTCACAGTATAAGCAGTGTTTAGGTGATACAGTCACAGTATAAGCAGTGTTTGGGTGATACAGTCACAGTATAAGCAGTGTTTAGGTGATACAGTCACAGTATAAGCAGTGTTTGGGTGATACAGTCACAGTATAAGCAGTGTTTGGGTGATACAGTCACAGTATAAGCAGTGTTTAGGTAATACAGTCACAGTATAAGTAGTGTTTGGGTGATACAGTCACAGTATAAGCAGTGTTTAGCTGATACAGTCACAGTATAAGCAGTGTTTGGGTGATACAGTCACAGTATAAGCAGTGTTTGGGTGATACAGTCACAGTATAAGCAGTGTTTGGCTGATACAGTCACAGTATGAGCAGTGTTTGGGTGATACAGTCACAGTATAAGCAGTGTTTGGGTGATACAGTCACAGTATAAGCAGTGTTTGGGTGATACAGTCACAGTATAAGCAGTGTTTGGGTGATACAGTCACAGTATAAGCAGTGTTTGGGTGATACAGTCACAGTATAAGCAGTGTTTGGGTGATACAGTCACAGTATAAGCAGTGTTTGGGTGATACAGTCACAGTATAAGCAGTGTTTAGGTGACACAGTCACAGTATAAGCAGTGTTTGGGTGATAGTCAAAGTATAAGCAGTGTTTGGGTGATAGTCACAGTATAAGCAGTGTTTGGGTGATACAGTCACAGTATAAGCAGTGTTTGGATAATACAGTCACAGTATAAGCAGTGTTTGGGTGATACAGTCACAGTATACGCAGTGTTTAGGTGATACAGTCACAGTATAAGCAGTGTTTAGGTGATACAGTCACATTATAAGCAGTGTTTAGGTGATACAGTCACAGTATAAGCAGTGTTTAGGTGTCACAGTCACACTATAAGCAGTGTTTAGGTGATACAGTCACAGTATAAGCAGTGTTTAGGTGTCACAGTCACACTATAAGCAGTGTTTAGGTGATACAGTCACAGTATAAGCATTGTTTAGGTGTCACAGTCAAAGTATAAGCAGTGTTTAGGTGATACAGTCACAGTATAAGCAGTGTTTGGATGATACAGTCACAGTATAAGCAGTGTTTAGGTGATACAGTCACAGTATAAGCAGTGTTTAGGTGACAGAGCCCCAGTATAAGCAGTGTTTAGCTAATACGGTCACAGTATAAGCAGTGTTTGGCTGATACAGTCACAGTATAAGCAGTGTTTGGCTGATACAGTCACAGTATAAGCAGTGTTTGAGTCATACAGTCACAGAATAAGCAGTGTTTGGGTGATACAGTCACAGTATAAGCAGTGTTTAGGTGACACAGTCACAGTATGAGCAGTGTTTGGGTGATACAGTCACAGTATAAGCAGTGTTTGGGTGATACAGTCACAGTATAAGCAGTGTTTAGGTGATACAGTCACAGTATAAGCAGTGTTTAGGTGATACAGTCACAGTATAAGCAGTGTTTGGGTGATACAGTCACAGTATAAGCAGTGTTTGGGTGATACAGTCACAGTATAAGCAGTGTTTAGGTGACACAGTCACAGTATAAGCAGTGTTTGGGTGATAGTCACAGTATAAGCAATGTTTGGGTGATACAGTCACAGTATAAGCAGTGTTTGGGTGATACAGTCACAGTATAAGCATGTTTGGGTGATACAGTCACAGTATAAGCAGTGTTTGGGTTATACAGTCACAGTATAAGCAGTGTTTGGGTTATACAGTCACAGTATAAGCAGTGTTTAGGTGATACAGTCACAATATAAGCAGTGTTTGGGTGATACAGTCACAGTATAAGCAGTGTTTGGGTGATACAGTCACAGTATAAGCAGTGTTTAGGTGATACAGTCACAGTATAAGCAGTGTTTAGGTGACACAGTCACAGTATAAGCAGTGTTTGGGTGATACAGTCACAGTATAAGCAGTGTTTAGGTAATACAGTCACAGTATAAGTAGTGTTTGGGTGATACAGTCACAGTATAAGCAGTGTTTAGCTGATACAGTCACAGTATAAGCAGTGTTTGGGTGATACAGTCACAGTATAAGCAGTGTTTGGGTGATACAGTCACAGTATAAGCAGTGTTTGGCTGATACAGTCACAGTATGAGCAGTGTTTGGGTGATACATTCACAGTATAAGCAGTGTTTGGGTGATACAGTCACAGTATAAGCAGTGTTTGGGTGATACAGTCACAGTATAAGCAGTGTTTGGGTGATACAGTTACAGTATAAGCAGTGTTTGGGTGATACAGTCACAGTATAAGCAGTGTTTAGGTGACACAGTCACAGTATAAGCAGTGTTTGGGTGATAGTCACAGTATAAGCAGTGTTTGGGTGATACAGTCACAGTATAAGCAGTGTTTGGGTGATACAGTCACAGTATCAGCAGTGTTTGGGTGATACAGTCACAGTATAAGCAGTGTTTAGGTGATACAGTCACAGTATAAGCAGTGTTTAGGTGATAGAGAACCAGTATAAGCAGTGTTTAGCTAATACGGTCACAGTATAAGCAGTGTTTAGGTGACAGAGCCCCAGTATAAGCAGTGTTTAGCTAATACGGTCACAGTATAAGCAGTGTTTGGCTGATACAGTCACAGTATAAGCAGTGTTTGGCTGATACAGTCACAGTATAAGCAGTGTTTGGGTGATACAGTCACAGTATAAGCAGTGTTTAGGTGACACAGTCACAGTATGAGCAGTGTTTGGCTGATACAGTCACAGTATAAGCAGTGTTTGGGTGATACAGTCACAGTATAAGCAGTGTTTAGGTGATACAGTCACAGTATAAGCAGTGTTTAGGTGATACAGTCACAGTATATGCAGTGTTTAGGTGATACAGTCACAGTATAAGCAGTGTGTGGATGATACAGTCACAGTATAAGCAGTGTTTGGGTGATACAGTCACAGTATAAGCAGTGTTTAGGTGATACAGTCACAGTATAAGCAGTGTTTGGGTGATACAGTCACAGTATAAGCAGTGTTTGGGTGATACAGTCACAGTATAAGCAGTGTTTGGCTGATACAGTCACAGTATAAGCAGTGTTTGGCTGATACAGTCACAGTATAAGCAGTGTTTGGGTGATACAGTCACAGAATAAGCAGTGTTTGGGTGATACAGTCACAGTATAAGCAGTGTTTAGGTGACACAGTCACAGTATGAGCAGTGTTTGGGTGATACAGTCACAGTATAAGCAGTGTTTGGGTGATACAGTCACAGTATAAGCAGTGTTTAGGTGATACAGTCACAGTATAAGCAGTGTTTAGGTGATACAGTCACAGTATAAGCAGTGTTTGGGTGATACAGTCACAGTATAAGCAGTGTTTGGGTGATACAGTCACAGTATAAGCAGTGTTTAGGTGACACAGTCACAGTATGAGCAGTGTTTGGGTGATACAGTCACAGTATAAGCAGTGTTTGGGTGATACAGTCACAGTATAAGCAGTGTTTAGGTGACACAGTCACAGTATGAGCAGTGTTTGGGTGATACAGTCACAGTATAAGCAGTGTTTGGGTGATACAGTCACAGTATAAGCAGTGTTTAGGTCACACAGTCACAGTATAAGCAGTGTTTGGGTGATACAGTCACAGTATAAGCAGTGTTTGGGTGATACAGTCACAGTATAAGCAGTGTTTAGGGTATAGTCACAGTGTAAGCAGTGTTTAGGTAATACAGTCACAGTATAAGCAGTGATTAGGTGATACAGTCACAGTATAAGCAGTGTTTAGGTGATACAGTCACATTATAAGCAGTGTTTGGTGATACAGTCACAGTATAAGCAGTGTTTAGGTAATACAGTCACAGTATAAGCAGTGTTTGGGTGATACAGTCACAGTATAAGCAGTGTTTGGGTGATACAGTCACAGTATAAGCAGTGTTTAGGTGATACAGTCACAGTATAAGCTGTGTTTGGGTGATACAGTCACAGAAAGTATAAGCAGTGTTTAGGTAATACAGTCACAGTATAATCAGTGTTTGGGTGATACAGTCACAGTATAAGCAGTGTTTAGGTGATACAGTCACAGTATAAGCAGTGTTTGGGTGATACAGTCACAGTATAAGCAGTGTTTGGGTGATACAGTCACAGTATAAGCAGTGTTTGGGTAATACAATCACAGTATAAGCAGTGTTTGGGTGATACAGTCACAGTATACGCAGTGTTTAGGTGATACAGTTACAGTATAAGCAGTGTTTGGGTGACACAGTCACAGTATAAGCAGTGTTTAGGTGATACAGTCACATTATAAGCAGTGTTTGGGTGATACAGTCACAGTATACGCAGTGTTTAGGTGATACAGTCACAGTATAAGCAGTGTTTAGGTGATACAGTCACATTATAAGCAGTGTTTAGGTGATACAGTCACAGTATAAGCAGTGTTTAGGTGTCACAGTCACACTATAAGCAGTGTTTAGGTGATACAGTCACAGTATAAGCATTGTTTAGGTGTCACAGTCAAAGTATAAGCAGTGTTTAGGTGATACAGTCACAGTATAAGCAGTGTTTAGGTGTCACAGTCACACTATAAGCAGTGTTTAGGTGATACAGTCACACTATAAGCAGTGTTTAGGTAATACAGTCACAGTATAATCAGTGTTTGGGTGATACAGTCACAGTATAAGCAGTGTTTGGGTGATACAGTCACAGTATACGCAGTGTTTAGGTGATACAGTCACAGTATAAGCAGTGTTTGGGTGACACAGTCACTGTATAAGCAGTGTTTAGGTGATACAGTCACATTATAAGCAGTGTTTAGGTGATACAGTCACAGTATAAGCAGTGTTTAGGTGTCACAGTCACAGTATAAGCAGTGTTTAGGTGATACAGTCACAGTATAAGCAGTGTTTAGGTGTCACAGTCACAGTATAAGCAGTGTTTAGGTAAGTAAAGTGTAAGTAAAAATAATGAAATTCTATATATAATAATAAACCATGTACAACACACAGAAAATAAAGTTGAAACTGCTCACTTAAATATAAATATTTTTGGAGCAATAGACTTGGGGTGTGCCTTCCCGGTTGGGTCGTATATAATTGGGCAATGTGAGGGTGGAGATAATGCAGTATTTATCATCAGACTCTACAGGTTCAGCCTGATCTGCATTATTACTCTTACATGTCACTATGAGGTGTATACACATCATCCTGCTGATCTCTCTAATCGCTGCTGTCCAGCCTCCAGCAGGGGGGCAAAGGAAGGGCATTTCTACTTGTTGTGGTAAACGGCCGTGCTGCAAATGTAACAGAAACGTAAGTTGTGTCTGTAGGTTATTTACAAAAAGGGGAGATCAGGGGCAACATTCTAAATGTGGAGCAGTAACCATGGATACCAATGGAATGTTCCTGCTGATTGCTCCACTTTTAGAACATTACCAAAGAGTCACTATCCTCTCTTATATGACGTCTCTAATCTATCTTATCTAGGATAGCCTTATACCTATCCCATGCATGCTTAAACTCCTTCACTGTATTAACCTCTACCACTTCTACTGGAAGACTATTCCATGCATCCACTACCCTCTCAGTAATGTAATACTGTCATTAGTCCCTGGCCTTATCTTATATCTAGGATAGCCTTATACCTATCCCACGCATGCTTAAACTCCTTCACTGTATTAACCTCTACCACTTCTACTGGAAGACTATTCCATACATCCACTACCCTCTCAGTAATGTAATACTTTCATTAGTCCCTGACCTTATCTTATATCTAGGATAGCCTTATACCTATCCCATGCATGCTTAAACTCCTTCACTGTATTAACCTCTACCACTTCTACTGGAAGACTATTCCATACATCCACTACCCTCTCAGTAATGTAATACTTTCATTAGTCCCTGGCCTTATCTTATATCTAGGATAGCCTTGTGCCTATCCCACGCATGCTTAAACTCCTTCACTGTATTAACCTCTACCACTTCTACTGGAAGACTATTCCATGCATCCACTACCCTCTCAGTAAAGTAATACTTTCATTAGTCCCTGGCCTTATCTTATATCGAGGATAGCCTTATACCTATCCCATGCATGCTTAAACTCCTTCACTGTATTAACCTCTACCACTTCTACTGGAAGACTATTCCATACATCCACTACCCTCTCAGTAATGTAATACTTTCATTAGTCCCTGACCTTATCTTATATCTAGGATAGCCTTATACCTATCCCACGCATGCTTAAACTCCTTCACTGTATTAACCTCTACCACTACTACTGGCAGGGCCGGTGCAAGGATTTTCGTCTACACAGGCGAAGGTGCATTTTGGTGCCCCCCTGCTCTGATCCGCCACGCCTCCCACACCATTAAGCCTCCTTACATTATATATATATATATATATATATATATATATATATATATATATATAATGTATAGTGTAGAAAATAAATACATCTAAATATTCAACTCGCATGCTCTAAATGTGTCACACATTGAAACCCTTAAACACAAAGACACCCTTGCAGTCACACACACAGACACCCTTACCACTTACACACACACAGTTACACCAATTCACACATAACCTGAGACACACTATTTTGCCACTCAATATGCCAGTATTTAGCCCAGGGGTCCTTAAACTTTTTAAACAGGGGGCCAGTTCACTGTCCCTCAGACCGTTGGAGGGCCGGACTATAGTAAAAACAAAAACTATGAACAAATTCCTATGCACACTGAATATATCTTATTTTGAAGTGAAGAAACAAAATGGGAACAAATACAATATTTAAAATGAAGTAAAGTTAAATCAACAAACTTACCAGTATTTCAATGGGAATATTATGCCAGTCAGAGCCCAGTAATATTATGCCAGTCAGATGCCCAGGAACATTATGCCAGTCAGAGCCCAGTAATATTATGCCAGTCAGATGCTCAGGAATATTATGCCATTCAGATGCCCAGGAATATTTTGCCATTCAGATGCCCAGGAATATTATGCCAGTCAGATGCCCAGGAACATTATGCCAGTCAGAGCCCAGTAATATTATGCCAGTCAGATTCCCAGGAATATTATGCCACTCGGAGCCCAGGAATATTATGCCAGTCAGAGCCCAGTAATATTATGCCAGTCAGATTCCCAGGAATATTAAGCCAGTCAGATGCCCAGGAATATTATGACAGTCAGATGCCCAGGAATATTATGCCATTCAGATGCCCAGGAATATTATGCCAGTCAGATGCCCAGTAATATTGTGCCAGTCAGAGCCCAGTAATATTGTGCCAGTCAGAGCCCAGTAATATTATGCCAGTCAGATGCCCAGGAACATTATGACAGTCAGAGCCCAGTAATATTATGCCAGTCAGAGCCCAGTAATATTATGCCATTCAGATGCCCAGGAATATTATGCCAGTCAGATGCCCAGGAACATTATGCCAGTCAGAGCCCAGTAATATTATGCCAGTCAGAGCCCAGGAATAGTGTGCCAGTCAGATGCCCAGGAATATTATGCCAGTCAGAGCCAGGTAATATTATGCCATTCAGATGCCCAGGAATATTATGCCATTCAGATGCCCAGGAATATTATGCCAGTCAGATGCCCAGGAATATTATGCCATTCAGATGCCCAGGAATATTATGCCAGTCAGATGCCCAGGAATATTATGCCATTCAGATGCCCAGGAATATTATGCCAGTCAGATGCCCAGGAATATTATGCCAGTCAGATGCCCAGTAATATTATGCCAGTCAGATTCCCAGGAATATTATGCCACTCGGAGCCCAGGAATATTATGCCAGTCAGATTCCCAGGAATATTATGCCAGTCAGATGCCCAGGAATATTATGACAGTCAGATGCCCAGGAATATTATGCCATTCAGATGCCCAGGAATATTATGCCAGTCAGATGCCCAGGAATATTATGACAGTCAGATGCCCAGTAATATTGTGCCAGTCAGAGCCCAGTAATATTGTGTCACTCAGAGCCCAGTAATATTATGCCAGTCAGATGCCCAGGAACATTATGCCAGTCAGAGCCCAGTAATATTATGCCAGTCAGAGCCCAGGAATATTATGCCATTCAGATGCCCAGGAATATTATGCCATTCAGATGCCCAGGAATATTATGCCAGTCAGATGCCCAGGAACATTATGCCAGTCAGAGCCCAGTAATATTATGCCAGTCAGAGCCCAGGAATAGTGTGCCAGTCAGATGCCCAGGAATATTATGCCAGTCAGAGCCAGGTAATATTATGCCATTTAGATGCCCAGGAATATTATGCCATTCAGATGCCCAGGAATATTATGCCAGTCAGATGCCCAGGAATATTATGCCATTCAGATGCCCAGGAATATTATGCCAGTCAGATGCCCAGGAATATTATGCCAGTCAGATGCCCAGTAATATTATGCCAGTCAGATTCCCAGGAATATTATGCCACTCGGAGCCCAGGAATATTATGCCAGTCAGAGCCCAGTAATATTATGCCAGTCAGATTCCCAGGAATATTATGCCAGTCAGATGCCCAGGAATATTATGACAGTCAGATGCCCAGGAATATTATGCCAGTTAGATGGCCAGGAATATTATGACAGTCAGATGCCCAGGAATATTATGACAGTCAGATGCCCAGTAATATTGTGCCAGTCAGAGCCCAGTAATATTGTGCCAGTCAGAGCCCAGTAATATTATGCCAGTCAGAGCCCAGGAATAGTGTGCCAGTCAGATGCCCAGGAATATTATGCCAGTCAGATGCCCAGTAATATTATGCCTCTCAGATGCCCAGTAATATTATGCCAGTCAGATGCCCAGTAATATTATGCCAGTCAGATGCCCAGTAATATTATGCCTCTCAGATGCCCAGTAATATTATGCCTCTCAGATGCCCATTAATATTATGCCAGTCAGATGCCCAGTAATATTATGCCTCTCAGATGCCCAGTAATATTATGCCTCTCAGATGCCCAGTAATATTATGCCTCTCAGATGCCCAGTAATATTATGCCAGTCAGATGCCCAGTAATATTATGCCTCTCAGATGCCCAGTAATATTATGACTCTCAGATGCCCAGTAATATTATGACTCTCAGATGCCCAGTAATATTATGACTCTCAGATGCCCAGTAATATTATGCCAGTCAGATGCCCAGTAATATTATGCCTCTCAGATGCCCAGTAATATTATGCCTCTCAGATGCCCAGTAATATTATGCCTCTCAGATGCCCAGTAATATTATGCCAGTCAGATGCCCAGTAATATTATGCCTCTCAGATGCCCAGTAATATTATGCCTCTCAGATGCCCAGTAATATTATGTGTCTCAGATGCCCAGTAATATTATGTCTCTCAGATGCCCAGAAACCACCCTCCTCCCCATCACTTACCTGGTAGCTGCTGCTCCGTGTCCCTGGACTGACACCTCCTCCCTGCAGAGAAAAGCCCGCGAAACGGCCGAAATCTCGCGTCTCGCGAGAATTGGACTTAGAAAAAAAATATTTTTTTTATCACGGCGGCTCAAATCCAGATCAGCCACTGCAGGAGCAAAGGGAACGGCGTTCCTGCCATGAAAAAAGTGCAGGAACGCAGTTCCCACGCGTTCCTGCAGGACTCGAGCCCTGGAGGTAAGTACTGGGGTCTGGGGGAGCGGGCGATTTTCTCGCCCCCCCATTGGTGCGCCCTAAGGCAGCCGCCTGTGCTGCCTTACGGTAGCGCCGGCCCTGACTACTGGAAGACTATTCCGTGCATCCACTACCCTCTCAGTAATGTAATACTTTCATTAGTCCCTGGCCTTATCTTATATCTAGGATAGCCTTATACCTATCCCATGCATGCTTAAACTCCTTCACTTATTAACCTCTACCACTTCTACTGGAAGACTATTCCATGCATCCACTACCCTCTCAGTAATGTAATACTTTCATTAGTCCCTGACCTTATCTTATATCTAGGATAGCCTTATACCTATCCCATGCATGTTTAAACTCCTTCACTGTATTAACCTCTACCACTTCTACTGGAAGACTATTCCATACATCCACTACCCTCTCAGTAAAGTAATACTTTCATTAGTCTCTGGCCTTATCTTATATCTAGGATAGCCTTATACCTATCCCACGCATGCTTAAACTCCTTCACTGTATTAACCTCTACCACTTCTACTGGAAGACTATTCCATGCATCCACTACCCTCTCAGTAAAGTAATACTTCCATTAGTCCCTGGCTGTGTATTATATCTATGATAGCCTTATACCTATCCCATGCATGCTTAAACTCCTTCACTGTATTAACCTCTACCACTTCTACTGGAAGACTATTCCATACATCCACTACCCTCTCAGTAATGTAATACTTTCATTAGTCCCTGACCTTATCTTATATCTAGGATAGCCTTATACCTATCCCACGCATGCTTAAACTCCTTCACTGTATTAACCTCTACCACTTCTACTGGAAGACTATTCCATGCATCCACTACCCTCTCAGTAAGTAATACTTTTATTAGTCCCTGACCTTATCTTATATCTAGGATAGCCTTATACCTATCCCATGCATGCTTAAACTCCTTCACTGTATTAACCTCTACCACTTCTACTGGAAGACTATTCCATACATCCACTACCCTCTCAGTAAGTAATACTTTTATTAGTCCCTGACCTTATCTTATATCTAGGATAGCCTTATACCTATCCCATGCATGCTTAAACGCCTTCACTTTGTTTACCTCTAATATGCCACTATCAGCCTGCCCCTAAATATGCCACAGCCAATTTCCCATTAATATGCCACAGACACCTGGAAGTCTCCTCTGTTTTTTTCTTATAGTATTATGTTACCATTCATTTGCCAGTATTATTTTACCGTTCGTTTGCCAGAGTTATTTTGCACATCATTTGTCAGTGTTATTTTGCCCATCATTTGCTCGTTAATATTCCAATTAACCTTTCCACTCCTCCCCCTTCCCCAGTACTTACCTGTATGCTGCTCGTCTGACATCTCCTCTGATGTGTGTCTTGTCTTAAAGCCTACAAACTAAAGACAGCTGTCTATAGAGACCCCCCACCCACTCAGGTTTATTTTTAGAACTACGCAGACCTCACTTACCTGTTTCCACAATGACACTGGCTAGATGGGTTAAGTGGGTCCTCCGAGAAGCCCCTGTTAGAGGTGCTATGGCTCCCAAGCCTTTTCACTAGGTTGTAGGTTGGAAGATTTACTAATGGCCGCTGACTGGTCTAATGAATCCACTTTCTGTGAATGTTATTTTCGCCCTGACACACATTTTTGTTCAGCAGTTGTATCTGAGCTTTAAACTTGCATAACTCCATGTCTTTATAAATTCTCCCATTTTACTATTATTATGACGTTATACAGACACTGAGATGAGTATTATATGTAGGTGGGTATTATATGGAGGCGAGTATTAAATGGAGGCGACTATTATATGGAGACGAGTATTATATGGAGACGAGTATTATATGGAGGCGAGTACGATATGGAGGCGAGTACTATATGGAGGCGAGTATTATATGGAGGCGAGTACTATATGGAGGCGAGTACTATATGGAGGAGAGTACTATATGGAGGAGAGTATTATATGGAGGAGAGTATTATATGGAGGAGAGTATTATATGGAGGCGAGTACGATATGGAGGAGAGTACGATATGGAGGCGAGTACTATATGGAGGCGAGTACTATATGGAGGCGAGTATTATATGGAGGCGAGTACTATATGGAGGCGAGTATTATATGGAGGAGAGTCTTATATGGAGGAGAGTATTATATGGAGGTGAGTATTATATGGAGGAGAGTATTATATGGAGGTGAGTACTATATGGAGGAGAGTATTATATGGAGGAGAGTATTTTATGGAGGCGAGTATTATATGAGGGTGAGTATTATATGGAGGTATAATACTCGCCTCCATATAATACTCCCCTCCATATAATACTCACCTCTGTGTCTTTATAAATCAGGACTTTGCAGTCATAATTATAGTAAAATGTAAGAATTTTATTTCATTGAATACTGTTACTATTTGTAATCACTTCTACTGCAACCTCCACAAACAAACAGCTAGATAACGATGTATTATTTAACCCCAGGCAAGAAGCGATGCTGACCAGCCAATGGGTGAAGACGTCGGTTACGAGAATTTACCAGATCTAATACAGGAACTTTCCGAGAAGATGAATCTGATAAATGAAGCTTCCGATGAAAACAATTCACAGGACTATTCACTAGAAGAGAATAATGAACATTTAAAAGAAAAGTTTAATGGCTCTCAAAGTGCGAATGTACAGATGGATTTAATTCCCTTTCACTGCCACTTATGTGCAATAAAATACTGTTAATAACGTGATATTAATCCCACTGAGATCAAAGTGATGGCATCAAATTATTCCTTAAAACTCCATAACTATAAGGATGTACTTGCAGGGTATATAAGAGGTCTGAAAGAAAAACTGTAGGCAAATAAGTGTTACGTTTAATTGAAAGATTGCATTAAGTGTAGAGGGTTTGTACATAACTGCTTTAACTCTTTCATGACCATAAGACGTTCCATGCTGATATGTATTCCCGTGCCTTGAAGACCTAATGACGGCATGGAACATCTAGGGTTAAAATCTGTTGTGCACAATGATCAGTGTCTGGTACACACTGTGTCTGGTACACACTGTGTCTGGTACACACTGTTTCTGGTACACACTGTGTCTGGTAAACACTGTATCTGGATGCCTCGATACCGAGGCAGTAACAGCAGAGACCTGAACTTCCAACCGCTGTGTAGATCTGAGCAAACTGATATCGCTCTGTACAGACTGAGGGCATTTCTGACGGGAGAGAAGGATTCGATGGTTTGATACATGTATTATTTATTTATATTGTTTTTTTTTTCTTTTTTTTTCTTTTTTCTTTTTTCTTTGCCATCAGAATTTTGTTCTGGTGTGTTAATCCGTGTTGTATTCACATCTCCTTCAAGGACATTTCATCCTTTGGCGTTAGATTCATATTAGTTGTCGTTTTTATTTTCTTTTCTTTTCATTTCCTTTTTTTCTTTTTACATAAACACTCATATCTCTGTATCTATTGGCTAACTGAGTTATCGCTATTAAATAGACGGCTTAAATATCTTGTCTTTATTTCACTTAAACCCTTACCCATCCCACCCCAGAAGATCGATTCACTATCCTGAAGGATCACCTGGGGAGTTAGTCACCCCTATATGTGACCTAGTGTCACAATGTAGGGCATCTGACCAACAAACTACACTGTATGGACTCCAAAACAAACCAGAAAACAAGACAAAAAAAAAATAAGAAATATGAAACCGGATCTGTTATCTCTTTTGAATCATTTCCCCACGACCTGCTCCAGTATCCATATCGGTGGAACACTGTCACAACATTTTTTTCAATGCATTTAGACCAAATTTCCCTATTCTTTGATGAGTATCCATATGATGAAGAAATGTCTTTTTCCATCTTGAGTTGGGCAAGCCCCAGAACTTTGACCGTTTCCCAATCTGGGATAATTGGGGATTTCCAGTTTCTGGTTATCAATGATTTTGCCGCGAGTAGGATGTGGATTGTAAACCATCTGTTAGCAGTAGATAACTCTGCTAGGTTCATGTGGAGGAGCACTGTGTCTGCCGAGTTTACAAGTTTTAAGCCGCACCTGTTGTTAATATTTATTACAATTTCTTCCCAAAAGGTGTCCAGCATTTTGCAGTTCCAAAATATGTGGAATAGATCTCCCCCACTAGCTCCACATCTCCAGCAGTTGTTATTGTAATCTCTATATATCTTTGCAAGCTTGCTGGGGACGTAGTACCATCTGTATAGAAGTTTAAAGAATCCTTCTCTTAGATTTAAACAATGGACTCCATTTGCTAGTTGATTAAATAATCCATTCCATTCTTCTCTAGAGATTTTCCTCTTTAACTCAGATTCCCATTTAGTAATAACTGTTATCTCTTGAGACTGGTCTAATTCTGACATTATTTGGTTACTTTTAGATAACAGCTGTTTTTGATCTTGCCTTTGTATCATCTTAATTAATTTCTTGTGTATAGTAGAGTTATTAAGGGAAATATTGAGTCTTAGAAAGTGCTTTACTCTGAGATATGAAAAGAGCTCCTCATTTTTAATCTGAAACTTAGATTGGAGGCTAGAAAAGGACATGATCATGTCTTCATCATATAAGTCTTCTATATTAAGTATTCCTTGTTTTTCCCAAGAGATTAAACTGATGTCTTCAATATTATTTTGGATAATTTCAATGGGAAGGCCTTTCAAGATTTTTTTCTGAAGTTTAGCTTTCCTCTTAAATTTAAGCCAGAAGTGCAATATGTGGTCTAAAATAAGTGAATCAGCACCTCTCTTTTGTACAATTTGTCCTATATTGTTAGTTCTCCAAAATATCGGGAGGAGTTTCCCGCCTCCAATCAAGTTACTTTCTAAGTGATACCACTTTTCCACCTTGGAATAGAAATTTTGTGTCATTAATGCATGTGCTAGCATGCTAGCTTCATGATATTTTTGCAGACATGGGGCTCCCATTCCTCCTTGCTTGGAAGGTAAGGATATCACTCTTTTGTTTATGCAAGGTCTTTTGCCTCTCCAAATGTACTTCGAGAAGGCTGTTTGTGCCATTTTAAGCCAGACTTTCGGAATATTTAGCGGGATCAGCCTGAATAAGTATATCCATTTCGGGAGTACATAAGCCTTCAGGACATTTATCCTGCCCCACCACGAAACTTCCCTTTTTTTCCATTCAATTAGGTTTTTGTTAGTTTGTTTTAATAGTGGGAGAAAGTTATGTTCTATAATTCTCTTTGGGTCAGGAGTTATTTTTATCCCAAGATAGTCAACATAGTCCTTTGCCCATTTAAAACCATATGTCTGAGCTAAAAGGTTTTTTTCTTCTTGATTCACGTACTTTACCATTGCTACTGACTTATCCAGGTTTAGTTTGTAGTTGGAGACCATACTGTATCTATCAATTTCTTTCATGACTGAAGTAATTGATTTAGTTGGATTTTCTATGGTTATTAGAACGTCATCCGCGTACATGTTAAGTTTGATGCTTCCTTTCCCCGTGTTAATGCCCCTGATGTCGTTGTTTGATCTTATGGCGATTGCTAAAGGTTCAATCGATAATAAATAGAGAATCGGAGATAGTGGGCAACCTTGCCGAGTACCGTTTGTTATCCTGAAATTATCTGACGAAAAGCCCATACTTTTGACTTTAGCTGTAGGAAAAGAATCTAATGCCATAATTGCATCTAAGATTGAGCCTTCAAAGCCAAATGCCCTCAGTGTGTTCTTCAAAAAAGGCCAGTTTACTCGGTCAAAGGCCTTTTCAGCATCTAAGGCCAACATCATCATGGGGCATTTCTTTTTTTAACACGAATCTAATATATCAATTATTCTACGAGTGTTATTAACAGACAGTCTACCTGGGATAAAACCCACCTGATCCGCATGAATTAGAGATGTTATAATATTCTTTATTCTGTTGGCTAATACACCAGCATAGATCTTAATGTCTACATTTAATAATGAGATAGGCCTGTAGTTATTGATTAGAAGATGATCCTTACCCGGCTTCTCAATGGGGGCGATATTTGCCATAAGGAGTTCCTCTGGGATATTTCCTGTTGTCTTAATCCAATTAAACGCATCTGTCAAAGCTCTTCCAATGTGTTTGTCCATCATTGTAAATAATTTGTTGTTGAAACCGTCTGGTCCTGGGGTCTTGCTGTTTTTGAGTTTTTTTATAACTGCGCTGACCTCTTCTACTCTGATCGCTTCATTTAGGTTGCTGAGCTGGATGGTAGATAATTTCGGTAGGACTAACGATTCCAGATATTTTGTAATTTGATCCTCTGACGGTTTTTCTACAAGGTTATATAGACTGGCATAGTATTCCTTAAATGTTTCTCCAATTTTCTCGGGGTCCATTACTATTTTGCCGTTTTTTTGTATCTTAGATATGGTTCTTCTATATTTTTCCTTCATCAGTTTATTTGTCAGTAATTTGTCCGCTCTATTGCCTTTATAGTAATATTTAGTCTTAAGGTATTCTAAATTTTTATTTATCTTTATGACCATATTCTCCCTAATCTCTTCCTTAACTCTTTGAATCTCTAGTGTGACTACCTGTGAGGGTTTTAGTTTGTTCTGGTTATTAAGAATGTCTAGTTTCAGATTTAGTTCTTCTATTCTTGGTGCTCTATTTTTCTTTTCATGGGTCCCAATCTTTATTAGGTGTCCTCTGATCACACTTTTATAAGTGCACCACGTTAAGGCAGGATTGACTTCCCCTTTACCGTTTTCTCTAAATAACCATTGAGTAGCATCTATAATTTGGGCGCAATGTTGACTATTCTTTAATAGCCCATCATTCAATCTCCATTCTGGTTTTATATCCAGTTTTCATTTCCATTATGATGGCATTATGGTCTGACCAGATGTAATCTTTTATTTCTACTTTGTTTATATGTTGGAATATTATCCTGTTTACCAACATATAGTCTATTCTAGAATAGGACAAGTGAGCTTGAGAGAAGAAGGTGAAATCTTTTTCTTCTGGGTGTAGGGACCTCCACACATCCACTAGAGTATAATTTCTAAGTTGTCGTGAAAATTTTGCCGCGGTATTTATAACCCTTCTGCCATAACTCCCATGCACTACTGGGGTTTTATCCACCTGAGGGTCTGCGATACAATTAAAATCACCCATTATAATCAAAGCTCCTTGTCCTATCCTATGTATTTTTTTGAAGATCATTGTGAGAAATTTAATAGGAGTATCATTTGGTGCGTATAAGTTTAAGATAGTATATATCGTGTTGTTAATTTCCACAATTGCAATGATATATCTAGCTTCTTCATCTAGCTCTGTAAATATAACATTGATTGAGAGATCTCCTGAAAACAGTAACGCTACTCCCTTTTTTTTTTGGTCTTGGAGAGATGCACTTATGACCAGTGGAAAACATTTTGATACTAGAAATTGCTTATCACTTGATTTCCAGTGAGTCTCCTGAAGAGCACATATCTGAATCCTTTCTTTCTTCATAAAACCATAGAGTATGTTACGCTTTTGCGGGGAGTTCAAACCCTGTACATTTATCGTAGCAAATGTAATCATCATTTAGGGTTGATCCGGGCGCCGACCAAAAATGCAATATACTCCCATATAAGTGTTGATAAAATCCGGAGAAAAAAAAAGAGAAAGGGGAGAGCAAAAACACACAAAAAAAAAAAAACAAATACAAAAATTAAGGAGTCCATTAATACCTAGTAAGTCCCTAACCTTTCTTCTACTGTCAATACAGCTACTGTAAAGAAGAAAGACGATTTCTATAAATGTCTCAAAATTGTTCTGGACCTTTACCAGGTGCCGCGGTCACGGCGAGGGGGGCGAGGGACGGAGAACATCTCGAGAGAGGAATAAAAGGGGAAGATAGAGAGAGAGAGAAGGGAGGAGAAAGGAGAAAAAACAAATAAATAAATAAATACAAAAAAAAAAAAAAGGGTGTGTTACCTGCAGCAAGATGAGGCATCTAAAACTTCAGTGTTTTCGAACTTGGCCAAACCGTGATCTACTGTATAAAACAAAAAGAAGGACAACACAAAGAAAAAAAAAAAAAAGGAAAATGTGAAAAAACCACAGGTACAATGTGCGTGTTATATGTATATTGTGCATAATATAAAGAGAACTACAAGGTGACTTGGGTCTCTATCAAAAAGTGATTCTAATGTGGAAAAGAAAAAAAAAAAAAAAAGAAAAATGTGAAAAAACCACAGGTACAATGTGCGTGTTATATGTATATTGTGCATAATATAAAGAGAACTACAAGGGGACTTTTTTTCTCTATCAAAAAGTGATTCTAATGTGGAAAAGAAAAAAAAAAAAGAGAGAAAAAAAAAAAAAAGGAAAATGTGAAAAAACCACAGGTACAATGTGCGTGTTATATGTATATTGTGCATAATATAAAGAGAACTACAAGGTGACTTGGGTCTCTATCAAAAAGTGATTCTAATGTGGAAAAGAAAAAAAAAAAAGAGAGAAAAAAAAAAAAAAACTACAAAGTGTCCTATGTCACTATCAAAAAAAAAAAGTGACTCTAATATTATAGGGAAATAAAAAAAATAAAAAAAAAAAGATTTTGAATAAAACCACAGGTGCAGTGTGCGTGTTATATGTATATTGGGACTAGTATAAAGAGAACTACCAAGAGGCTTGGGTCTATATCGAAAAGTGATTCTAATGTGAAAAAAAAAAACAAAAACAAAAAACAGGGAAAATCGCGGGTACCCTGTGCATGTTGTATGTGTTTTGTGACTAATATAAAGGGAACTACAGAGTGGCGTCACTATCAGAAAAGTGCTTCTACGTGACACAACCAAGAGGTGACCCTAATGGCAAAAAAAAAAAACCACTCTCTCCTTTATCACACCCCCTCCACCATTTCTAGCTAAATATCTTATGGCCTTAACCTAGTCCTTATCAAGGAATGTCTTACAATATATTTTATGAAGACTAAGATGATCAAATTGTAATAAATCCTTTGGAGGTGAGCCATGCCTCTAGTTTTTCAGGAGTATCAAATGTTTCTCTAAGGCCTTCAAAGCTCAAAATAACCCTGCAGGGGAAACCCCACGAATATTTAATATTGTTTGATCTTAGGATTGCTGTAAATTTAGAAAAATTTCTCCTAGATTTCCTGGTGTTAAAAGATAGATCTGGAAATATTTTTATGTCCTCATATGCTGTGTCTTTTACCGATTTTAGGTAGAGATTACCCATTATCGCAGATCTTATACGGAAGGATTTACAGCATATGATCACATCTCTTGGAAAATGATTCGGAACACCTTGAGCTTTGGGTACACGGTGGAATCTCTCCAGGGTTGCCTCTTTCCTGTCCCACTGAATGTCGAGGAAGTTAAGAAGACCTGTCAAAAAGTCTTCCAGTAAATTGTTTGTAATATCTTCTGAGATTCCTCTAATTCGGAGATTGTTCCTACGGGATCTATCCTCTAGGTCATTAATTTTAGATTCCAGCGCCTGTGTCTTTCTTTCTAATTCCTTTGTTATGTCTTGTTGTACATTTAGTTGAAATAAAAGGACCTCTTCCTTCTGTTCAACCATTTTTATCCTCTCACCCATAGCACTAATCTCTTTTTTAATTTCTAAAGTAATATTCTGCGTTATTTGAATTTCATCCTTTATTTGTACAAACTGTGCCGCCAAACAGGTTTTGAGGTATTCTGGAGAAATTGTTTGCATTTAAGCCCCTATAGAATCAGTATAACTCTAAAGTGCTCTCTGCCCCTCCAGCTTGGGGGTCTTGACCTTGGTCTTGGCTAGTCAGGTTAATCTTTGTCGGATCTATCCTATCTGCTAATGGGGAGAAGAAATTTGAGTATCGTTTGTCAATTTTGTTTTCTTTTTCTTGTTTACTCTCTGTTTTATCTAGTTTTCTTCTCCTATCTTTTTCAGACTTGTCCTGTCTCATCTCCATAATTTTTTTGGAGGCCATAGTGACTTGTATTAAACTCTTGTTATAGGATTTACTTACTTATTAATTTACTGCTGGATTTAGGGGTATGCAAACTCTCTATTCCCTAGTCCTGTGCGGTTCAAATGGGTGAGAATTTTCCCACACCTTTTGGGATCGTTTCACCTAATTATAATTGGAGCGCTTTACAATGAGGTGTTTGTAGTTTAAATAGTTGAGCACTGGGGTGTGTTAGCTCCTCATTGAAGCAAGTACCAACCACTGTCCATATTATATTCTGTAGGACCAGTTCAATTAGTTATTAAATCTTTTTTCCTCTTCCCAGACTGTAAACTCCTAAGCAATAAACTTGCCCCCTCTGTAATAGCAACAACTTAGTGGTATAAAATAGAACACAAACGCAGGGTTGTTCCTAGTTAATCCACATGGATCAAACTTTCACTGTACAACAACTTTGCTTTATCTCTTTGGGGTACTTAAACTGTGTATCCTGGGGTTTGCCAGGATATCAGACAAATTGATACAAAGACAAGCAAGTTTTCACTCCCAGATTAGCCAAGTTCTTCAGGCATAGAGTGAACAGACAATATGTATCAACAATTACTCTATTACCTATAGGACTCCCAACCTATAGCTGGATAACAAATTTATATTCGCTTACATTAGCACCTTAGGGAGAGTCTAGCTCCGGCATTCCTATAGTTATAACAGCTGTTATGAATAGTACTTAGCTCTCCTCGGGTACGAGTCGCGTCACCGCTGTACTCCATGTGAATCAGAAGACAGCTTCCCTTTAACAGCACGGAAGCGCCTAAGTAAGCCCCTCCGTGCGGCAATTTAGCTTGCACTCTCCTCGGTGTTTTTACCGCCTTCCAATATTCAAACAGAGCGCGGTCTCATCTAACTCCGTTCCCTCTGCCCTGCTCCCTCGTCCATTTCGCGGCACCTGGCGTCTCTCCGCTCGGCTCCGCCCACCTACGTCATACGGATCCTCCCTCCAAAACCCCTATTTATATTGTTTTATTTGCCTCTGAATGTGAACTGAGCAACTGGATAATTAAGTAACAATTTAACTTTTTTTCTTAAATTTTCTTCCTTGGAGTGATTTTCAATGGGTATAATTTGCATATCAAGCCACTGGTGATGTCATAAGCAGGGGACACAGACACATTAACACATTTTACTTTAGTTTTATGAATTTCTTGCCATTCTGTTAACACAATGTATAGATCATTTGTCCATCATCTTTTATTATCTACAGTCACAGTATGAGCAGTGTTTGGGTGATACAGTCACAGTATAAGCAGTGTTTGGGTGATACAGTCACAGTAAAAGCAGTGTTTAGGTGACAGTCACAGTATAAGCAGTGTTTGGGTGATACAGTCATAGTATAAGCAGTGTTTGGGTGATACAGTCACAGTATGAGTAGTGTTTAGGTGATACAGTCACAGAATAAGCAGTGTTTGGGTGATACAGTCACAGTATAAGCAGTGTTTGGGTGATACAGTCACAGTATGAGCAGTGTTTAGGTGATACAGTCACAGTATAAGCAGTGTTTGGGTGATACAGTCACAGTATAAGCAGTGTTTGGGTGACACAGTCACAGTATAAGCAGTGTTTGGGTGATACAGTCACAGTATAAGCAGTGTTTAGCTGATACAGTCACAGTATAAGCAGTGTTTGGGTGATACAGTCACAGTATAAGCAGTGTTTGGGTGACACAGTCACAGTATAAGCAGTGTTTGGGGGATACAGTCACAGTATAAGCTGTGTTTGGGTGATACAGTCACAGTATAAGCAGTGTTTGGGTGACACAGTCACAGTATAAGCAGTGTTTAGGTGATACAGTCACAGTAAAAGCAGTGTTTGGGTGACACAGTCACAGTATAAGCAGTGTTTAGGTCACACAGTAACAGTATAAGCAGTGTTTGGGTGACACAGTCACAGTATAAGCAGTGTTTAGGTGATACAGTCACAGTATAAGCAGTGTTTAGGTCACACAGTCACAGTATAAGCAGTGTTTGGGTGACACAGTCACAGTATGAGCAGTGTTTGGGTGATACAGTCACAGTATAAGCAGTGTTTGGGTGATACAGTCACAGTATAAGCAGTGTTTAGGTGATACAGTCACAGTATAAGCAGTGTTTAGGTGATACAGTCACAGTATAAGCAGTGTTTGGGTGATACAGTCACAGTATAAGCAGTGTTTGGGTGATACAGTCACAGTATAAGCAGTGTTTAGGTGATACAGTCACAGTATAAGCTGTGTTTGGGTGATACAGTCACAGTATAAGCAGTGTTTGGGTGATACAGTCACAGTATAAGCAGTGTTTGGGTGATACAGTCACAGTATAAGCAGTGTTTAGGTGATACAGTCACAGTATAAGCAGTGTTTGGGTGATACAGTCACAGTATAAGCAGTGTTTAGGTGATACAGTCACAGTATAAGCATTGTTTGGGTGATACAGTCACAGTATAAGCTGTGTTTGGATGATACAGTCACAGTATAAGCAGTGTTTGGGTGATACAGTCACAGTATAAGCAGTGTTTGGGTGATACAGTCACAGTATAAGCAGTGTTTAGGTGATACAGTCACAGTATAAGCAGTGTTTGGGTGATACCGTCACAGTATAAGCAGTGTTTGGGTGATACAGTCACAGTATAAGCAGTGTTTAGGTGATACAGTCACAGTATAAGCAGTGTTTAGGTGATACAGTCACAGTATAAGCAGTGTTTGGTTGATACAGTCACAGTATAAGCAGTGTTTGGGTGATACAGTCACAGTATAAGGAGTGTTTGGGTGATACAGTCACAGTATAAGCAGTGTTTAGCTGATACAGTCACAGTATAAGCAGTGTTTGGGTGATACAGTCACAGTATGAGCAGTGTTTGGCTGATACAGTCACAGTATAAGCAGTGTTTGGGTGATACGGTCACAGTATAAGCAGTGTTTAGGTGACACAGTCACAGTATAAGCAGTGTTTAGGTGATACAGTCACAGTATAAGCAGAGTTTGGGTGATACAGTCACAGTATGAGCAGTGTTTAGGTGATACAGTCACAGTATGAGCAGTGTTTGGCTGATACAGTCACAGTATAAGCAGTGTTTGGGTGATACGGTCACAGTATAAGCAGTGTTTGGGTGATACAGTCACAGTATAAGCAGTGTTTAGGTGATACAGTCACAGTATAAGCTGTGTTTGGGTGATACAGTCACAGTATAAGCAGTGTTTGGGTGATACAGTCACAGTATAAGCAGTGTTTAGGTGATACAGTCACAGTATAAGCAGTGTTTAGGTGATACAGTCACAGTATAAGCAGTGTTTGGGTGATACAGTCACAGTATAAGCAGTGTTTGGGTGATACAGTCACAGTATAAGCAGTGTTTAGGTGATACAGTCACAGTATAAGCAGTGTTTAGGTGATACAGTCACAGTATAAGCAGGGTTTAGGTGATACAGTCACAGTATAAGCAGTGTTTAGCTGATACAGTCACAGTATAAGCAGTGTTTGGGTGATACAGTCACAGTAAAAGCAGTGTTTAGGTGATACAGTCACAGTATAAGCAGTGTTTGGGTGATGATACAGTCACAGTATGAGCAGTGTTTAGCTGATACAGTCACAGTATAAGCAGTGTTCAGGTGATACAGTCACAGTATAAGCAGTGTTTAGGTGATACAGTCACAGTATAAGTAGTTTTTGGGTGATACAGTCACTGTATAAGCAGTGTTCAGGTGATACAGTCACAGTATAAGCAGTGTTTAGGTGATACAGTCACAGTATCACAGTATAAGCAGCCTTTAGGTGACACAGTCACAGTATAAGCAGTGTTTAGGTGATACAGTCACACTATAAGCAGTGTTTAGGTAATTAAAGTGTAAATAAAAATAATAAAATGCTATATATAATAATAAACCATGTACAACACACAGAAAATAAAGTTGTGAACTGCTCACTTAAATATAAATATTTTTGGAGCAATAGACTTGGGGTGTGCCCTCCCGGTTATGGTGTATATAATTGGGCAATGTGAGGGTGGAGATAATGCGGTATTTATCATAAGACTCTACAGGTTCAGCCTGATCTGCTTTATTACTCTTACATGTCACTATGAGGTGTATACACATCATCCTGCTGATCTCTCTACTCGCTGCTGTCCAGCCTCCAGCAGGGGGGCAAAGGAAGGGCATTTCTACTTGTTGTGGTAAACGGCCGTGCTGCAAATGTAACAGAAACGTAAGTTGTGTCTGTAGGTTATTTACAAAAAGGGGAGATCAGGGGCAACATTCTAAATGTGGAGCAGTAACCATGGATACCAATGGAATGTTCCTGCTGATTGCTCCACTTTTAGAACATTACCAAAGAGTCACTATCCTCTCTTATATGACGTCTCTAATCTATCTTATCTATCTAGGATAGCC
Organism: Pelodytes ibericus; assembly: GCA_036172795.1. Classification (NCBI taxonomy): domain Eukaryota; kingdom Metazoa; phylum Chordata; class Amphibia; order Anura; family Pelodytidae; genus Pelodytes; species Pelodytes ibericus. The sequence goes on from CM069859.1 coordinate 223,317,678, forward strand.
TTATACCTATCCCACGCATGCTTAAACTCCTTCACTGTATTAACCTCTACCACTTCTACTGGAAGACTATTCCATACATCCACTACCCTCTCAGTAAAGTAATACTTTCATTAGTCCCTGACCTTATCTTATATCTAGGATAGCCTTATACCTATCCCACGCATACTTAAACTCCTTCACTGTATTAACCTCTACCACTTCAACTGGAAGACTATTCCATGAATCCACTACCCTCTCAGTAATGTAATACTTTCATTAGTCCCTGACCTTATCTTATATCTAGGATAGCCTTATACCCATCCCATGCATGCTTAAACTCCTTCACTGTATTAACCTCTACCACTTCTACTGGAAGACTATTCCATGCATCCACTACCCTCTCAGTATTGTAATACTTTCATTAGTCCCTGGCCGTATCTTATATCTAGGATAGCCTTATACCTATCCCACGCATGCATAAACTCCTTCACTGTATTAACCTCTACCACTTCTACTGGAAGACTATTCCATACATCCACTACCATCTCAGTAATGTAATACTTTCATTAGTCCCTGACCTTATCTTATATCTAGGATAGCCTTATACCTATCCCACGCATGCTTAAACTCCCTCACTGTATTAACCTCTACCACTTCTACTGGAAGACTATTCCATGCATCCACTACCCTCTCAGTAATGTAATACTTTCATTGGTCCCTGACCTTATCTTATATCTAGGATATCCTTATACCTATCCCACGCATGCTTAAACTCCTTCACTGTATTAACCTCTACCACTTCTACTGGAAGACTATTCCATACATCCACTACCCTCTCAGTAAAGTAATGCTTTCATTAGTCCCTGGCCTTATCTTATATCTAGGATAGCCTTATACCTATCCCATGCATGCTTAAACTCCTTCACTGTATTAACCTCTACCACTTTTACTGGAAGACTATTCCATACATCCACTACCCTCTCAGTAAGTAATACTTTCATTAGTACCCGACCTTATCTTATATCTAGGATAGCCTTATACCTATCCCATGCATGCTTAAACTCCTTCACTGTATTAACCTCTACCACTTCTACTGGAAGACTATTCCATACATCCACTACCCTCTCAGTAAAGTAATACTGTCATTAGTCCCTGGCCTTATCTTATATCTAGGATAGCCTTATACCTATCCCATGCATGCTTAAACTCCTTCACTGTATTAACCTCTACCACTTCTACTGGAAGACTATTCCATACATCCACTACCCTCTCAGTAAAGTAATACTTTCATTAGTCCCTGGCCTTATCATATATCTAGGATAGCCTTATACCTATCCCATGCATGCTTACCTTTTTAATATAATATTTAAATATTTACATTGTAATGAAAATGTTATTGAAAAATTATTAATTTCTTACTTTTATTATGTGCCTCTGCACCCACATTGCACCTGAAGGTCTTAACACAGCTGTCTTATACAGTACCCACCTCATTTGGCTTGTACTCATACTGCACCCACACGATTTGGCATGCTACAGTGTAAATTTGCCTGCCAGAACATACCACAGTGTCACGGAGGCTAGTATTATATGGAGGTGGGTATTATATGGAGGTGAGTATTATATGGAGGAGAGTATTATATGGAGGTGAGAATTATATGGAGGCGAGTATTATATGGAGGTGAGTATTATATGGAGGTGAGTCTCATATGGAGGTGAGTATTATATGGAGGTGAGTCTCAGATGGAGGTGAGTATTATATGGAGGAGAGTATTATATGGAGGTGAGTCTCATATGGAGGTGAGTATTATATGGAGGCGAGTATTATACGGAGGCGAGTATTATATGGAGGAGAGTATTATATGGAGGTGGGTATTATATGGAGGCGAGTATTATATGGAGGTGAGTATTATATGGAGGAGAGTATTATATGGAGGCGAGTATTATATGGAGGTGGGTATTATATGGAGGAGAGTATTATATGGAGGAGAGTATTATATGGAGGAGAGTATTATATGGAGGCGAGTATTATATGGAGGAGAGTATTATATGGAGGCGAGTATTATATGGAGGTGAGGATTATATGGAGGTGAGGATTATATGGAGGAGAGTATTATATGGAGGCGAGTACTATATGGAGGCGAGTATTATATGGAGGAGAGTATTATATGGAGGCGAGTACTATATGGAGGTGAGGATTATATGGAGGCGAGTATTATATGGAGGAGAGTATTATATGGAGGCGAGTATTATATGGAGGCGAGTACTATATGGAGGCGAGTATTATATGGAGGAGAGTATTATATGGAGGAGAGTATTATATGGAGGCGAGTACTATATGGAGGCGAGTATTATATGGAGGAGAGTATTATATGGAGGCGAGTATTATATGGAGGAGAGTATTATATGGAGGCGAGTACTATATGGAGCCAAGTATTATATGGAGGTGAGTATTATATGGAGGTGAGTCTCATATGGAGGTGAGTATTATATGGAGGTGAGTATTATACGGAGGCGAGTATTATATGGAGGAGAGTATTATATGGAGGAGAGTATTATATGGAGGAGAGTATTATATGGAGGGTGAGTATTATATGGAGGCGAGTACTATATGGAGGCGAGTATTATATGGAGGCGAGTATTATATGGATGTGAGTATTATATGGAGGCGAGTATTATATGGAGGGTGAGTATTATATGGAGGAGAGTATTATATGGAGGAGAGTATTATATGGAGGCGAGTATTATATGGAGGCGAGTATTATATGGAGGGTGAGTATTATATGGAGGCGAGTATTATATGGAGGCGAGGATTATATGGAGGAGAGTATTATATGGAGGTGAGTATTATATGGAGGGTGAGTATTATATGGAGGAGAGGATTATATGGAGGGTGAGTATTATATGGAGGCGACTATTATATGGAGGGTGAGTATTATATGGAGGCGAGTACTATATGGAGGCGAGTATTATATGGAGGCGAGTATTATATGGAGGCGAGTACTATATGGAGGTGAGTATTATATGGAGGCGAGTACTATATGGAGGTGAGTATTATATGGAGGCGAGTACTATATGGAGGAGAGGATTATATGGAGGGTGAGTATTATATGGAGGCGAGTACTATATGGAGGCGAGTATTATATGGAGGAGAGTATTATATGGAGGGGAGTATTATATGGAGGAGAGTATTATATGGAGGGTGAGTATTATATGGAGGTGAGTATTATATGGAGGCGAGTATTATATGGAGGTGAGTATTATATGGAGGGTGAGTATTATATGGAGGTGAGTACTATATGGAGGAGAGTATTATATGGAGGCGAGTACAATATGGAGGAGAGTATTATATGGAGGCGAGTACTATATGGAGGAGAGTATTATACGGAGGCGAGTATTATATGGAGGTGAGTATTATATGGAGGAGAGTATTATATGGAGGAGAGTATTATATGGAGGGTGAGTATTATATGGAGGCGAGTACTATATGGAGGCGAGTATTATATGGAGGCGAGTATTATATGGATGTGAGTATTATATGGAGGCGAGTATTATATGGAGGGTGAGTATTATATGGAGGAGAGTATTATATGGAGGAGAGTATTATATGGAGGCGAGTATTATATGGAGGCGAGTATTATATGGAGGGTGAGTATTATATGGAGGCGAGTATTATATGGAGGCGAGGATTATATGGAGGAGAGTATTATATGGAGGTGAGTATTATATGGAGGGTGAGTATTATATGGAGGAGAGGATTATATGGAGGGTGAGTATTATATGGAGGCGACTATTATATGGAGGGTGAGTATTATATGGAGGCGAGTACTATATGGAGGCGAGTATTATATGGAGGCGAGTATTATATGGAGGCGAGTACTATATGGAGGTGAGTATTATATGGAGGCGAGTACTATATGGAGGTGAGTATTATATGGAGGCGAGTACTATATGGAGGAGAGGATTATATGGAGGGTGAGTATTATATGGAGGCGAGTACTATATGGAGGCGAGTATTATATGGAGGCGAGGATTATATGGAGGTGAGTATTATATGGAGGAGAGTATTATATGGAGGGTGAGTATTATATGGAGGTGAGTATTATATGGAGGCGAGTATTATATGGAGGTGAGTATTATATGGAGGGTGAGTATTATATGGAGGTGAGTACTATATGGAGGAGAGTATTATATGGAGGCGAGTACAATATGGAGGAGAGTATTATATGGAGGCGAGTACTATATGGAGGAGAGTATTATACGGAGGCGAGTATTATATGGAGGTGAGTATTATATGGAGGTGAGTATTATATGGAGGTGAGTACTATATGGAGGCGAGTATTATATGGAGGCGGGTATTATATGGAGGCGAGTATTATATGGAGGGTGAGTATTATATGAAGGTGAGTATTATATGGAGGAGAGTATTATATGGAGGAGAGTATTATATGGAGGAGAGTATTATACGGAGGCGAGTATTATATGGAGGCGGGTATTATATGGAGGCGAGTACTATATGAGGGTGAGTATTATATGGAGGCGAGTATTATATGGAGGCGAGTATTATATGGAGGCGGGTATTATATGGAGGCGAGTATTATATGGAGGAGAGTATTATATGGAGGAGAGGATTATATGGAGGGTGAGTATTATATGGAGGCGAGTACTATATGGAGGAGAGTATTATATGGAGGTGAGTATTATATGGAGGCGAGTATTATATGGAGGAGAGGATTATATGGAGGCGAGTATTATATGGAGGCGAGTATTATATGGAGGCGAGTATTATATGGAGGGTGAGTATTATATGGAGGCGAGTACTATATGGAGGCGAGTATTATATGGAGGCGAGTACTATATGGAGGTGAGTATTATATGGAGGCGAGGATTATATGGAGGAGAGTATTATATGGAGGTGAGTATTATATGGAGGTGAGTATTATATGGAGGCGAGGATTATATGGAGGAGAGTATTATATGGAGGTGGGCATTATATGGAGGCGAGTATTATATGGAGGCGAGTATTATATGGAGGAGAGGATTATATAGAGGAGAGTATTATATGGAGGAGAGTATTATATGGAGGCGAGTATTATATGGAGGCGAGTATTATATGGAGGAGAGTATTATATGGAGGAGAGGATTATATGGAGGCGAGTATTATATGGAGGCGAGTATTATATGGAGGCGAGTATTATATGGAGGGTGAGTATTATATGGAGGCGAGTATTATATGGAGGCGAGTATTATATGGAGGGTGAGTATTATATGGAGGCGAGTACTATATGGAGGCGAGTATTATATGGAGGTGAGTATTATATGGAGGCGAGTATTATATGGAGGGTGAGTATTATATGGAGGCGAGTATTATATGGAGGCGAGTATTATATGGAGGGTGAGTATTATATGGAGGCGAGTACTATATGGAGGCGAGTATTATATGGAGGCGAGTACTATATGGAGGTGAGTATTATATGGAGGCGAGGATTATATGGAGGAGAGTATTATATGGAGGTGAGTATTATATGGAGGTGAGTATTATATGGAGGCGAGGATTATATGGAGGAGAGTATTATATGGAGGTGGGCATTATATGGAGGCGAGTATTATATGGAGGTGAGTACTATATGGAGGTGAGTACTATATGGAGGCGAGTATTATATGGAGGTGGGCATTATATGGAGGCGAGTATTATATGGAGGCGAGTATTATATGGAGGCGAGTATTATATGGAGGTGAGTACTATATGGAGGCGAGTATTATATGGAGGTGGGCATTATATGGAGGGTGAGTATTATATGGAGGCGAGTATTATATGGAGGCGAGTACTATATGGAGGTGAGTATTATATGGAGGCGAGTACTATATGGAGGCGAGTACTATATGGAGCCAAGTATTAAACCCTGTATTGTTTATTTTTATTACGCACGTGTTTCATTGCTTGTTGGTTCGTTATACTATTCATTCTGATATCTATGATAATGTTATTTCTGAGGATATAGTATTACTAGTATTTTTCTTCTTCCCTTAGTGTAAAGCCCTGACACCATCTCCAATCCCGCTGAGGGATTTTCATTCCTGGATTATGTGTTTCTGTTGGTTATTTCAGTTTGTTGAGATTGGATTATTACAAAGAAAGATGACTTGGTTCTGGTGTTATTGGTTTATATAGGGAGGGGAGGGTTTATTATGGATGCTCTGATTGGTTTATATAGGGAGGGGAGGGCTTATTATGGATGCTCTGATTGGTTTATATAGGGAGGGGAGGGTTTATTATGGATGTTTCAATTGGTTTATATAGGGAGGGGAGGGTTTATTATGGATGCTCTGATTGGTTTATATAGGGAGGGGAGGGTTTATTATGGATGCTCTGATTGGTTTATATAGGGAGGGGAGGGTTTATTATGGATGTTTCAATTGGTTTATATAGGGAGGGGAGGGTTTATTATGGATGCTCTGATTGGTTTATATAGGGAGGGGAGGGTTTATTATGGATGCTCTGATTGGTTTATATAGGGAGGGGAGGGCTTATTATGGATGCTCTTATTGGTTTATATAGGGAGGGGAGGGTTTATTATGGATGCTCTGATTGGTTTATATAGGGAGGGGAGGGTTTATTATGGATGCTCTGATTGGTTTATATAGGGAGGGGAGGGTTTATTATGGATGCTCTGATTGGTTTATATAGGGAGGGGAGGGTTTATTATGGATGCTCTGATTGGTTTATATAGGGAGGGGAGGGTTTATTATGGATGCTCCTATTGGTTTATATAGGGAGGGGAGGGTTTATTATGAATGCTCTGATTGGTTTATATAGGGAGGGGAGGGTTTATTATGGATGCTCTGATTGGTTTATATAGGGAGGGGAGGGTTTATTATGGATGCTCTGATTGGTTTATATATGGAGGGGAGGGTTTATTATGGATGCTCTGATTGGTTTATATAGGGAGGGGAGGGTTTATTATGGATGCTCTGATTGGTTTATATATGGAGGGGAGGGTTTATTATGAATGCTCTTATTGGTTTATATAGGGAGGGGAGGGTTTATTATGGATGCTCTGATTGGTTTATATAGGGAGGGGAGGGTTTATTATGGATGCTCTGACTGGTTTATATAGGGAGGGGAGGGTTTATTATGAATGCTCTGATTGGTTTATATAGGGAGGGGAGGGTTTATTATGGATGCTCTGATTGGTTTATATAGGGAGGGGAGGGTTTATTATGGATGCTCTGATTGGTTTATATAGGGAGGGGAGGGTTTATTATGGATGTTCTGATTGGTTTATATAGGGAGGGGAGGGTTTATTATGGATGCTCTGATTGGTTTATATAGGGAGGGGAGGGTTTATTATGGATGGTCTTATTGGTTTATATAGGGAGGGGAGGGTTTATTATGGATGCTCTGATTGGTTTATATAGGGAGGGGAGGGTTTATTATGGATGCTCTGATTGGTTTATATAGGGAGGGGAGGGTTTATTATGGATGCTCTGATTGGTTTATATAGGGAGGGGAGGGTTTATTATGGATGCTCTGACTGGTTTATATAGGGAGGGGAGGGTTTATTATGGATGCTCTGATTGGTTTATATAGGGAGGGGAGGGTTTATTATGGATGCTCCTATTGGTTTATATAGGGAGGGGAGGGTTTATTATGGATGCTCTTATTGGTTTATATAGGGAGGGGAGGGTTTATTATGGATGCTCTGATTGGTTTATATAGGGAGGGGAGGGTTTATTATGGATGCTCTGATTGGTTTATATAGGGAGGGGAGGGTTTATTATGGATGCTCTGATTGGTTTATATAGGGAGGGGAGGGTTTATTATGGATGCTCTGATTGGTTTATATAGGGAGGGGAGGGTTTATTATGGATGCTCTTATTGGTTTATATAGGGAGGGGAGGGTTTATTATGGATACTCTGATTGGTTTATATAGGGAGGGGAGGGTTTATTATGGATGCTCTGATTGGTTTATATAGGGAGGGGAGGGCTTATTATGGATGCTCTGATTGGTTTATATAGGGAGGGGAGGGCTTATTATGGATGCTCTTATTGGTTTATATAGGGAGGGGAGGGTTTATTATGGATGCTCTGATTGGTTTATATAGGGAGGGGAGGGTTTATTATGGATGCTCTGATTGGTTTATATAGGGAGGGGAGGGTTTATTATGGATGCTCTGATTGGTTTATATAGGGAGGGGAGGGTTTATTATGGATGCTCTGATTGGTTTATATAGGGAGGGGAGGGTTTATTATGGATGCTCTTATTGGTTTATATAGGGAGGGGAGGGTTTATTATGGATGCTCTGATTGGTTTATATAGGGAGGGGAGGGTTTATTATGGATGCTCTTATTGGTTTATATAGGGAGGGGAGAGTTTATTATGGATGCTCTGATTGGTTTATATAGGGAGGGGAGGGTTTATTATGGATGCTCTGATTGGTTTATATAGGGAGGGGAGGGTTTATTATGGATGTTCTGATTGGTTTATATAGGGAGGGGAGGGTTTATTATGGATGCTCTGATTGGTTTATATAGGGAGGGGAGGGTTTATTATGGATGTTCTGATTGGTTTATATAGGGAGTGGAGGGTTTATTATGGATGCTCTGATTGGTTTATATAGGGAGTGGAGGGTTTATTATGAATGTTCTGATTGGTTTATATAGGGAGGGGAGGGTTTATTATGGATGTTCTTATTGGTTTATATAGGGAGGGGAGGGTTTATTATGGATGTTCTTATTGGTTTATATAGGGAGGGGAGGGTTTATTATGGATGTTCTTATTGGTTTATATAGGGAGGGGAGGGTTTATTATGGATGTTCTTATTGGTTTATATAGGGAGGGGAGGGTTTATTATGAATGCTCTGATTGGTTTATATAGGGAGGGGAGGGTTTATTATGGATGCTCTGATTGGTTTATATAGGGAGGGGAGGGTTTATTATGGATGCTCTGATTGGTTTATATAGGGAGGGGAGGGTTTATTATGGATGCTCTGATTGGTTTATATAGGGAGTGGAGGGTTTATTATGGATGCTCTGATTGGTTTATATAGGGAGGGGAGGGTTTATTATGGATGCTCTGATTGGTTTATATAGGGAGGGGAGGGTTTATTATGGATGCTCTGATTGGTTTATATAGGGAGGGGAGGGTTTATTATGGATGCTCTGATTGGTTTATATAGGGAGGGGAGGGTTTATTATGGATGCTCTGATTGGTTTATATAGGGAGGGGAGGGTTTATTATGGATGCTCTGATTGGTTTATATAGGGAGGGGAGGGTTTATTATGGATGTTCTGATTGGTTTATATAGGGAGGGGAGGGTTTATTATGGATGCTCTGATTGGTTTATATAGTGAGGGGAGGGTTTATTATGGATGCTCTGATTGGTTGATATAGGGAGGGGAGGGTTTATTATGGATGCTCTGATTGGTTTATATAGGGAGGGGAGGGTTTATTATGGATGCTCTGATTGGTTTATATAGGGAGGGGAGGGTTTATTATGGATGCTCTGATTGGTTTATATAGGGAGGGGAGGGTTTATTATGGATGTTCTGATTGGTTTATATAGTGAGGGGAGGGTTTATTATGGATGCTCTGATTGGTTTATATAGTGAGGGGAGGGTTTATTATGGATGCTCTGATTGGTTTATATAGGGAGGGGAGGGTTTATTATGGATGCTCTAATTGGTTTATATAGGGAGGGGAGGGTTTATTATGGATGCTCTGATTGGTTTATATAGGGAGGGGAGGGTTTATTATGGATGCTCTGATTGGTTTATATAGGGAGGGGAGGGTTTATTATGGATGTTCTGATTGGTTTATATAGGGAGGGGAGGCTTTATTATGGATGCTCTGATTGGTTTATATAGGGAGGGGAGGGTTTATTATGGATGCTCTGATTGGTTTATATAGGGAGGGGAGGGTTTATTATGGATGCTCTGATTGGTTCATATAGGGAGGGGAGGGTTTATTATGGATGCTCTTATTGGTTTATATAGGGAGGGGAGGGTTTATTATGGATGCTCTGATTGGTTTATATAGGGAGGGGAGGGTTTATTATGGATGCTCTTATTGGTTTATATAGGGAGGGGAGAGTTTATTATGGATGCTCTGATTGGTTTATATAGGGAGGGGAGGGTTTATTATGGATGCTCTGATTGGTTTATATAGGGAGGGGAGGGTTTATTATGGATGTTCTGATTGGTTTATATAGGGAGGGGAGGGTTTATTATGGATGCTCTGATTGGTTTATATAGGGAGGGGAGGGTTTATTATGAATGTTCTGATTGGTTTATATAGGGAGGGGAGGGTTTATTATGGATGTTCTTATTGGTTTATATAGGGAGGGGAGGGTTTATTATGGATGTTCTTATTGGTTTATATAGGGAGGGGAGGGTTTATTATGGATGTTCTTATTGGTTTATATAGGGAGGGGAGGGTTTATTATGAATGCTCTGATTGGTTTATATAGGGAGGGGAGGGTTTATTATGGATGCTCTGATTGGTTTATATAGGGAGGGGAGGGTTTATTATGGATGCTCTGATTGGTTTATATAGGGAGGGGAGGGTTTATTATGGATGCTCTGATTGGTTTATATAGGGAGTGGAGGGTTTATTATGGATGCTCTGATTGGTTTATATAGGGAGGGGAGGGTTTATTATGGATGCTCTGATTGGTTTATATAGGGAGGGGAGGGTTTATTATGGATGCTCTGATTGGTTTATATAGGGAGGGGAGGGTTTATTATGGATGCTCTGATTGGTTTATATAGGGAGGGGAGGGTTTATTATGGATGCTCTGATTGGTTTATATAGGGAGGGGAGGGTTTATTATGGATGCTCTGATTGGTTTATATAGTGAGGGGAGGGTTTATTATGGATGCTCTGATTGGTTTATATAGTGAGGGGAGGGTTTATTATGGATGCTCTGATTGGTTTATATAGGGAGGGGAGGGTTTATTATGGATGCTCTGATTGGTTTATATAGGGAGGGGAGGGTTTATTATGGATGTTCTGATTGGTTTATATAGGGAGGGGAGGGTTTATTATGGATGCTCTGATTGGTTTATATAGGGAGGGGAGGGTTTATTATGGATGCTCTGATTGGTTTATATAGGGAGGGGAGGGTTTATTATGGATGCTCTGATTGGTTTATATAGGGAGGGGAGGGTTTATTATGGATGCTCTGATTGGTTTATATAGGGAGGGGAGGGTTTATTATGGATGTTCTGATTGGTTTATATAGGGAGGGGAGGGTTTATTATGGATGCTCTGATTGGTTTATATAGTGAGGGGAGGGTTTATTATGGATGCTCTGATTGGTTGATATAGGGAGGGGAGGGTTTATTATGGATGCTCTGATTGGTTTATATAGGGAGGGGAGGGTTTATTATGGATGCTCTGATTGGTTTATATAGGGAGGGGAGGGTTTATTATGGATGCTCTGATTGGTTTATATAGGGAGGGGAGGGTTTATTATGGATGTTCTGATTGGTTTATATAGTGAGGGGAGGGTTTATTATGGATGCTCTGATTGGTTTATATAGTGAGGGGAGGGTTTATTATGGATGCTCTGATTGGTTTATATAGGGAGGGGAGGGTTTATTATGGATGCTCTAATTGGTTTATATAGGGAGGGGAGGGTTTATTATGGATGCTCTGATTGGTTTATATAGGGAGGGGAGGGTTTATTATGGATGCTCTGATTGGTTTATATAGGGAGGGGAGGGTTTATTATGGATGTTCTGATTGGTTTATATAGGGAGGGGAGGCTTTATTATGGATGCTCTGATTGGTTTATATAGGGAGGGGAGGGTTTATTATGGATGCTCTGATTGGTTTATATAGGGAGGGGAGGGTTTATTATGGATGCTCTGATTGGTTTATATAGGGAGGGGAGGGTTTATTATGGATGCTCTGATTGGTTTATATAGGGAGGGGAGGGTTTATTATGGATGTTCTGATTGGTTTATATAGGGAGGGGAGGCTTTATTATGGATGCTCTGATTGGTTTATATAGGGAGGGGAGGGTTTATTATGGATGTTCTGATTGGTTTATATAGGGAGGGGAGGGTTTATTATGGATGCTCTGATTGGTTTATATAGGGAGGGGAGGGTTTATTATGGATGTTCTGATTGGTTTATATAGGGAGGGGAGGCTTTATTATGGATGCTCTGATTGGTTTATATAGGGAGGGGAGGGTTTATTATGGATGCTCTGATTGGTTTATATAGGGAGGGGAGAGTTTATTATGGATGCTCTGACTGGTTTATATAGGGAGGGGAGGGTTTATTATGGATGTTCTGATTGGTTTATATAGGGAGGGGAGGGTTTATTATGGATGCTCTGATTGGTTTATATAGGGAGGGGAGGGTTTATTATGGATGCTCTGACTGGTTTATATAGGGAGGGGAGGGTTTATTATGGATGCTCTGATTGGTTTATATAGGGAGGGGAGGGTTTATTATGGATGCTCTGATTGGTTTATATAGGGAGGGGAGGGTTTATTATGGATGTTCTTATTGGTTTATATAGGGAGGGGAGGGTTTATTATGGATGCTCTGATTGGTTTATATAGGGAGGGGAGGGTTTATTATGGATGTTCTGATTGGTTTATATAGGGAGGGGAGGGTTTATTATGGATGCTCTGATTGGTTTATATAGGGAGGGGAGGGTTTATTATGGATGCTCTGATTGGTTTATATAGGGAGGGGAGGGTTTATTATGGATGCTCTGACTGGTTTATATAGGGAGGGGAGGGTTTATTATGGATGCTCTGATTGTTTTATATAGGGAGGGGAGGGTTTATTATGGATGCTCTGATTGGTTTATATAGGGAGGGGAGTGTTTATTATGGATGCTCTGATTGGTTTATATAGGGAGGGGAGGGTTTATTATGGATGCTCTGATTGGTTTATATAGGGAGGGGAGGGCTTATTATGGATGCTCTGATTGGTTTATATAGGGAGGGGAGGGTTTATTATGGATGCTCTGATTGGTTTATATAGGGAGGGGAGGGTTTATTATGGATGCTCTGATTGGTTTATATATGGAGGGGAGGGCTTATTATGGATGCTCTGATTGGTTTATATAGGGAGGGGAGGGTTTATTATGGATACTCTGATTGGTTTATATAGGGAGGGGAGGGTTTATTATGGATGCTCTGATTGGTTTATATAGGGAGGTGAGGGTTTATTATGGATGCTCTGATTGGTTTATATAGGGAGGGGAGGGTTTATTATGGATGCTCTGATTGGTTTATATAGGGAGGGGAGGGTTTATTATGGATGTTCTTATTGGTTTATATAGGGAGGGGAGGGTTTATTATGGATGCTCTGATTGGTTTATATAGGGAGGGGAGGGTTTATTATGGATGCTTTGATTGGTTTATATAGGGAGGGGAGGGTTTATTATGGATGCTCTGATTGGTTTATATAGGGAGGGGAGGGTTTATTATGGATGCTCCTATTGGTTTATATAGGGAGGGGAGGGTTTATTATGGATGTTCTTATTGGTTTATATAGGGAGGGGAGGGTTTATTATGGATGCTCTGAGTGGTTTATATAGGGAGGGGAGGGTTTATTATGGATGCTCTGATTGGTTTATATAGGGAGGGGAGGGTTTATTATGGATACTCTGATTGGTTTATATAGGGAGGGGAGGGTTTATTATGGATGCTCTGATTGGTTTATATAGTGAGGGGAGGGTTTATTATGGATGCTCTGATTGGTTTATATAGGGAGGGGAGGGTTTATTATGGATGCTCTGATTGGTTTATATAGGGAGGGGAGGGTTTATTATGGATGTTCTGATTGGTTTATATAGGGAGGGGAGGGTTTATTATGGATGTTCTGATTGGTTTATATAGGGAGGGGAGGGTTTATTATGGATGCTTTGATTGGTTTATATAGGGAGGGGAGGGTTTATTATGGATGTTCTGATTGGTTTATATAGGGAGGGAAGGATTTATTATGGATGCTCTGATTGGTTTATATAGGGAGGGGAGGGTTTATTATGGATGCTCTGATTGGTTTATATAGGGAGGGGAGGGTTTATTATGGATGCTCTGATTGGTTTATATAGGGAGGGGAGGGTTTATTATGGATGCTCTGATTGGTTTATATAGGGAGGGGAGGGTTTATTATGGATGTTCTGATTGGTTTATATAGGGAGGGGAGGCTATATTATGGATGCTCTGATTGGTTTATATAGGGAGGGGAGGGTTTATTATGGATGCTCTGATTGGTTTATATAGGGAGGGGAGGGCTTATTATGGATGTTCTTATTGGTTTATATAGGGAGGGGAGGGTTTATTATGGATGCTCTGATTGGTTTATATAGGGAGGGGAGGGCTTATTATGGATGTTCTTATTGGTTTATATAGGGAGGGGAGGGTTTATTATGGATGCTCTGATTGGTTTATATAGGGAGGGGAGGGCTTATTATGGATGTTCTTATTGGTTTATATAGGGAGGGGAGGGTTTATTATGGATGCTCTGATTGGTTTATATAGGGAGGGGAGGGTTTATTATGGATGCTCTGATTGGTTTATATAGGGAGGGGAGGGTTTATTATGGATGCTCTGATTGGTTTATATAGGGAGGGGAGGGTTTATTATGGATGCTCTGATTGGTTTATATAGGGAGGGGAGGGCTTATTATGGATGTTCTTATTGGTTTATATAGGGAGGGGAGGGTTTATTATGGATGCTCTGATTGGTTTATATAGGGAGGGGAGGGTTTATTATGGATGCTCTGATTGGTTTATATAGGGAGGGGAGGGTTTATTATGGATGTTCTGATTGGTTTATATAGGGAGGGGAGGGTTTATTATGGATGTTCTTATTGGTTTATATAGGGAGGGGAGGGTTTATTATGGATGCTCTGATTGGTTTATATAAGGAGGGGAGGGTTTATTATGGATGCTCCTATTGGTTTATATAGGGAGGGGAGGGTTTATTATGGATGCTCTTATTGGTTTATATAGGGAGGGGAGGGTTTATTATGGATGCTGTGATTGGTTTATATAGGGAGGGGAGGGTTTATTATGGATGCTCTGATTGGTTTATATAGGGAGGGGAGGGTTTATTATGGATGCTCTGATTGGTTTATATAGGGAGGGGAGGGGTTATTATGTATGTTCTGATTGGTTTATATAGGGAGGGGAGGGTTTATTATGGATGCTCCTATTGGTTTATATAGGGAGGGGAGGGTTTATTATGGATGCTCTGATTGGTTTATATAGGGAGGGGAGGGTTTATTATGGATGTTCTTATTGGTTTATATAGGGAGAGGAGGGTTTATTATGGATGCTCTGATTGGTTTATATAGTGAGGGGAGGGTTTATTATGGATGCTCTGATTGGTTTATATAGTGAGGGGAGGGTTTATTATGGATGCTCTGATTGGTTTATATAGGGAGGGGAGGGTTTATTATGGATGTTCTGATTGGTTTATATAGGGAGGGGAGGGTTTATTATGGATGCTCTGATTGGTTTATATAGGGAGGGGAGGGTTTATTATGGATGTTCTTATTGGTTTATATAGGGAGGGGAGGGTTTATTATGGATGTTCTTATTGGTTTATATAGGGAGGGGAGGGTTTATTATGGATGTTCTGATTGGTTTATATAGGGAGAGGAGGGTTTATTATGGATGCTCTGATTGGTTTATATAGTGAGGGGAGGGTTTATTATGGATGCTCTGATTGGTTTATATAGTGAGGGGAGGGTTTATTATGGATGCTCTGATTGGTTTATATAGGGAGGGGAGGGTTTATTATGGATGTTCTGATTGGTTTATATAGGGAGGGGAGGGTTTATTATGGATGCTCTGATTGGTTTATATAGGGAGGGGAGGGTTTATTATGGATGCTCTGATTGGTTTATATAGTGAGGGGAGGGTTTATTATGGATGCTCTTATTGGTTTATATAGGGAGGGGAGGGTTTATTATGGATGTTCTGATTGGTTTATATAGGGAGGGGAGGGTTTATTATGGATGCTCTGATTGGTTTATATAGGGAGGGGAGGGTTTATTATGGATGCTCTGATTGGTTTATATAGGGAGGGGAGGGTTTATTATGGATGCTCTGATTGGTTTATATAGGGAGGGGAGGGTTTATTATGGATGCTCTTATTGGTTGTTTTTCTTGTCAAGTTGTTTTTTTTTGCTGCTGAGGGAATAAAGAATGAGATTTGATTTTTCGTCATAATTATAGTAAAATGTAAGAATTTTATTTCATTGAATACTGTTACTATTTGTAATCACTTCTACTACAACCTCCACAAACAAACAGCTAGATAACGATGTATTATTTAACCCCAGGCAAGAAGCGTAGCTGACCAGCCAATGGGTGAAGACGTCGGTTACGAGAATTTACCAGATCTGACGGAGGAACTTTCCGAGAAGATGAATCTGATAAATGAAGCTTCCGATGAAAACAATTCACAGGACTATTCACTAGAAGAGAATAATGAACATTTTAAGCTTCAGAAACTCTCGAACCCTCGAAAGGTGGCTCCACCCACAGGGTTAATTCCCTTTCAATGCCTCCTTTGTGCACTAAAATACTGTAAATAAAGTGATATTTATCTCATTGAAATTAAAGTGACGGCTTCCAATTTTTAGTTAAAACTGTAGAATAAAATAACTTTAAAGATTGTTATTATTTTCATTTTCCCAGATTCGGTTGTATTTTACTTTATAAAACAATTCCTGGAAGTTGCCAGAATAAAACGTATAGAGCTTGGTAAGAATCCATAGAGTGCTGGTGACGGGCGTAGGACACAGATGTTAAAACCATTCTATAAGGTTATACTTGCATGGTATGTAAATGGTCTTAAAGAAAAACTGTAGGCAAATAATTGTTACGTTTAATTGAAATATTGCATTACAATGGTAGCTTCGATCATCAGGGCATGTATTCACCTAGAAATAACTGATAACTTAAAACCAGATTGTGGGGTAGAAATAACGGCCACAGAACTTTATTAAATTAGTCATTGCATTACATTTTATACATTCCACAACATATACCAATATTACACCATTACTAACATAACATTCCACAACATATACCAATATTACACCATGACTAACATAACATTCCACAACATATACCAGTATTACACCATTACTAACATGACATTCCACAACATATACCAGTATTACACCATTACTAACATAACATTCCACAACATATACCAATATTACACCATTACTAACATAACATTCCACAACATATACCAATATTACACCATGACTAACATAACATTCCACAACATATACCAGTATTACACCATTACTAACATGACATTCCACAACATATACCAGTATTACACAATGACTAACATAACATTCCACAACATATACCAGTATTACACAATGACTAACATAACATTCCACAACATATACCAGTATTACACAATGACTAACATAACATTCCACAACATATACCAGTATTACACAATGACTAACATAACATTCCACACATATACCAGTATTACACAATGACTAACAAAACATTCCACACATATACCAGTATTACACAATGACTAACATAACATTCCACAACATATACCAGTATTACACAATGACTAACATAACATTCCACAACATATACCAGTATTACACAATGACTAACATAACATTCCACAACATATACCAGTATTACACCATTACTAACATGACATTCCACAACATATACCAGTATTACACAATGACTAACATAACATTCCACAACATATACCAGTATTACACAATGACTAACATAACATTCCACAACATATACCAGTATTACACAATGACTAACATAACATTCCACAACATATACCAGTATTACACAATGACTAACATAACATTCCACAACATATACCAGTATTACACAATGACTAACATAACATTCCACAACATATACCAGTATTACACCATTACTAACATAACATTCCACAACATATACCAATATTACACCATGACTAACATAACATTCCACAACATATACCAATATTACACAATGACTAACATAACATTCCACACATATACCAGTATTACGCAATGACTAACATAAGATTCCACAACATATACCAGTATTACACAATGACTAACATAACATTCCACAACATATACTAGTATAACACAATGAATAACATAACATTCCACACATATACCAGTATTACACAATGAATAACATAACATTCCACAACATATACCAGTATTACACAATGACTAACATAACATTCCACAACATATACCAGTATTACGCAATGACTAAATATAACATTCCACACATATACCAGTATTACACAATGACTAAACATAACATTCCACACATATACCAGTATTACACAATGAATAACATAACATTCCACACATATACCAGTATTACACAATGACTAACATAACATTCCACACATATACCAGTATTACACAATGACTAACATAACATTCCACAACATATACCTGTATTACACAATGACTAACATAACATTCCACAACATATACCAGTATTACACAATGACTAACATAACATTCCACACATATACCAGTATTACACAATGACTAACATAACATTCCACAACATATACCAGTATTACACAATGACTAACATAACATTCCACAACATATACCAGTATTACACAATGACTAACATACGATTCCACACATATACCAGTATTACACAATGACTAACATAACATTCCACAACATATACCAGTATTACACAATGACTAGCATAACATTCCACAACACATACCAGTATTACACAATGACTAACATAAGATTCCACACATATACCAGTATTACACAATGACTAACATAACATTCCACAACATATACCAGTATTACACAATGACTAACATAACATTCCACAACATATACCAGTATAACACAATGAATAACATAACATTCCACACATATACCAGTATTACACAATGAATAACATAACATTCCACAACATATATCAGTATTACACAATGACTAACATAACATTCCACAACATATACCAGTATTACACAATGACTAACATAACATTCCACAACATATACCAGTATTACACAATGACTAACATAACATTCCACAACATATACCAGTATTACACAATGACTAACATAACATTTCACAACACATACCAGTATTACACAATGAATAACATAACATTCCACAACATATACCAGTATTACACAATGACTAACATAACATTCCACAACATATACCAGTATTACGCAATGACTAAATATAACATTCCACACATATACCAGTATTACACAATGACTAAACATAACATTCCACACATATACCAGTATTACACAATGAATAACATAACATTCCACACATATACCAGTATTACACAATGACTAACATAACATTCCACACATATACCAGTATTACACAATTACTAACATAACATTCCACAACATATACCAGTATTACACAATGACTAACATAACATTCCACAACATATACCAGTATTACACAATGACTAACATAAGATTCCACACATATACCAGTATTACACAATGACTAACATAACATTCCACAACCGAACCCTAATACTAACCCCCTAAACCCTAATACTAAACCCCCACTAATACTAACCCCCTAAACCCTTATACTAAATTAACCCCCGAACCCTAATACTAACCCCCTAAACCCTAATACTAAAATAAACCCCCAAACCCTAATACTAACCCCCTAAATCCTAATACTAATCCCCAAACACTAATACTAAAAGTAACCCCCTAAACACTAATACTAAAATTAACCCTGAACCCTAAACCCTAATTCTAACCCCCTAAACCCTAATTCTAACCCCCTAAACCCCAATACTAAAATTCTAATTCTAACACTCTAACACTTTAATTCTAACACATTAAAACTCCCCTTTAGCGATTAAATGTCCTGCGATGAAATATCCCGCGACGAGCTCTCGCGTGGTGAAGAGACCCGAGCGAAAAAAAATGGAATAAGGGGTGGCCCATGGAAGTGGGATACAAAAAAATGCAGCATGAGTAAGTAAGGAAGAAAATAATAACACACAAACTACTGTGACAGTGAAAGAAAAACAAGAATGAACCCTGCACAGAGAATGACCCCCCAAAACCACTACCCACCCAATGCGCTAAGGTAAAAAAAAGTGCACTTACTGTAACAATATATATATATACAATTTACCATATGGATGGATCACAAAAAGTTTTACATCTTGAAGATGTATCATACAAGGAGGCGATTACACGTGGCAATGGGATATGTCTGTGAAACAAAACACACTAATAGTGTAGTACATAAAGACAAAGAAATAAAGGCAGTGCAGAAAAAGGTTACACTTTATATTATAGTGTGGATGGGACCCCAAAATGAAGACCACACAAGGGATAAAGAGACTACAAAGCTCCAGTCCACAGGGAGAAATCAGCTCAGCTGTCTGACGATTAGTGGAGTAGAGAAGAAGGAAAACATTTGGATAAACACGTGGGTTTTTTTGTGGAAATCATGTGTTTACAGTTTAACCCCTTCATGACGTGGGGTGTTATACACACTGAAGACCTGGAGCATTCTTGTCATTTCAGCCATGTGTTCATTCAGCCTTGGTTCCCCTCTTTAATATATATCTCACCCACACACATTATATATGGGTTTTTTTAAAGGACGGATAGGAATTTCTTCTAAAACGCTTTGCACGTGTTGAATCCATATTTACTGTACAAGACATTTGAAATAATAAAGAAAATATTGAAAAAAAAAACTGTATTTTAGAGTTTTCTTTCTAAAAATTTGCAGACATTTAGTGAAGTTGAAGAAATATAAATCACCAAAATATATCTAGCTATGTCTGCTGCTTTAGAAAATATTTTAGATGATAAGAATTGTAATATTTGTTATCACTTATAGGGTAAATATTTAAAGGTGTACATTTCTGTTTAAAAAAAAAAAAAAAATTGTATGCTGTGTCTTTGGTGTCAAAGGTGGTCAAATAATCTATAACCTACCAGAAAGGCATATATTTTTGGAAAGCAGATAACCTGGGGTATATCATTAGGGTTAGTTATAGATGTTTCATGCAGCCATTGTGCCACAATTTTTCTTTTACCAAATTTAGGGGTCGTTAATTTTTTTCAGAACTTTTTTTGCAGCTACAAAAAAAAAAAAAAACATGTTCAACAACTTATCCTGATTACAGAAATACCCCACATTCATTCGTGCCGCATGCTTTTTGGCAGTTAGAGTGCAAAAACCATAACCTGCACATTCCAGTTTCCAAACTTTGAATTTTCACAGACTGATTTGACAGGACCATGTCATATTTGGAGTACTGTTGCAGTCCCCCATTCCAAAATTTCCCCCTAATAGTATTTTTTTTATTTTTTTTTTTCTGGGACATAAAGATCTGAGAATTTTTTGGACAGACATGTCAGCAAAGGTCTTAGCTTATCCAGCCTGTCATATTGTGGGACACATAGTATTACCAGTCAAATGTAGAAAACGCGAGAGGAGTTCAAATTTCGGTCTGGACATGATCGCAGGAGTAGTCAGAACTGGGTGCTTAGCCCAGTAGGACCAAAATCATCATCATTGCAGGTAATACCAAGGGAGGCTGTGGATGGAGGAATTTCTGGAGACAGTGAATTTGGAGGTGCCCATGTATCACTGCTGTAAAAAGGCATAGGATTAGTACTTCTATTTTGAGGGTGCTTTGGTTTATCAGCCATGTCACTTGATGTGTCAGACATGGGCTCTACACGTGATGTAGTTAGGGTCTCACCATCTGTCTCTGACGCCAGAATGGCATAAGCCTCCTCAGCATAGTACATTTGGGACATTTTTTTTAAGTGGTTAAAAAAAGTACCTGCAAAAAATTCACACCACCCAAAAGAATAGAAAAAACACACAGTGTACTGCGTAGACTGGCCACAGTGATGAACTGTGATCAGCAAGTGGCAGAAGGGGTTAAAGAAAATTGTTTTAATAAAAACGTTTAAAACTGCCCAAAAGTAATTAACAATTTAGGAAAAAAATGATCACCACACTGTGGAAATCAAACTGATCACAGCTGTATACTATGATGACTCAGGAATTTTAGGGGTTAATTAAAATTAATATGTTTATGTCAATGGCTAATATAACCAAGAAAAAATGAATACAAATATAATTTAAAAAAAAAAAGTTTATTAACAAAAATAATAGATAGTTATAATCTATAATTTATAATCTTGTTCTCAGTACCAGTAGAATACAGCCCTATCGTCGAACATCGATCAGCTCCATCAGCCTGATTGGGAACGGCTTTGGGGTGCCAGACGCAGAATAGAAACCTAAATTTTTAGCAATGTAAATTAAAATGTAGAAATTAGAAGTGGATCAAAGGGTTAATATTAAATATATAAAAATTTTTACAAAATAAAAATTCAATAAAACAATGGAGCAAAAAAAAAAAAAAAAAGATCACTGAAGTGATCAGGCTGATCACAGTGATATACTGTAATCAGTAACAGGCAAAAATGGATAAAATTGGATTTATAAAAAAAAAAAAAAACTTTAGAAAATATGATCGCCACACTGTGATGATCAGACCAATCACAGTTATGTACAGTGATCATGCAGGGAAATAAGGGGTTAATTTTTATTAAAATGATCAAGAACCTCTGAATATCACTCTGGAACACTCTGTATCTCTGATCTGTCACTCTCTGTACCTCCCGATCAGTGTGTGAGGTACAAGGGGTGAGAGGGATACAGTGTCAGTGTTTCTAAACATTCGAGGTGATTCGCCAGTCACCGTGATCACATGGCCAGGAATATGCGGATTTGCTGCTGGGACACTGCCTATGTTGTTAGGCAGTCTCCAGTTCCCGGCAAGCCAGCAGCCCACAGGGGGCGGGGTATTGACATTAGCCATGTGATTGCGGAATTTGGCGAATCACTGCGATCACATGACGAGGAAGACTGTGATTCGCTGCTGGGATACTGCCTATGTTGTTAGGCAGTCTCCAGTTCCCGGCAAGCCAGCAGCCCACAGGGCGCGGGGTATTGACATTAGCCATGAGATTGCGGAATTTGGCGAATCACTGCGATCACATGACGAGGAAGACTGTGATTCGCTGTTGGGATACTGCCTATGTTGTTAGGCAGTGTCCGGTCCTCAGCAAAGCAGAAAGCACGCTGTTCATTTTAACAGCCAACACGCGGCAGGGTAATACTGAGCCATGTGATCGCAGTATTTGGCGAATCACCGGGATCACATGGTTATGAAGACGGAGCCCGCGCTGCTGGGACGCTGCCTATGTTGCCTGGCCGTGTTCGGTTACTGAGAAGCCGGTTTTGAATGGTGCACGTGTGTGCACTATTCATGTTAATGCAGGACGTGCTATGCCATCCTAACGTGTTCAAGGCAATATTTTTCAGGAAGGCATAACACGTCCTAGTATCGTGAAGGGGTTAAATAAAAATACAGTGGAAAAAAAACCAAAACATTACAAATCATGGCAAATTACTGTTACTGTTTTATCCTTTTTTTTTTTTCACTGCGCAGGTTTGATACGTGACTCAACGCCCTCATGATATGCGTAACGCCTCTTTTATTTCTTGCCTTCCTGTACAAGCCCCTCCTTTATTCATATCACTGAATTTAGAGGCCACGGAGAAATTAATTTTTAATATGAAACTACAGGAGAATTGTAACTGATTTTAAAGTATAAATAAGATTGTTTGCCATGTATTAGACACGTAAAATAAGCAGGAAATAGAGTGGATGAAATGTCCCTCATTTTTATTTGGGAACAATAGACTTGGGGTGTGCCCTCCCGGTTATGGTGTATATAATTGGGCAATGTGAGGGTGGAGATAATGCAGTATTTATCATCAGACTCTACAGGTTCAGCCTGATCTGCATTATTACTCTTACATGTCACTATGAGGTGTATACACATCATCCTGCTGATCTCTCTACTCGCTGCTGTCCAGCCTCCAGCAGGGGGGCAAAGGAAGGGCATTTCTACTTGTTGTGGTAAACGGCCGTGCTGCAAATGTAACAGAAACGTAAGTTGTGTCTGTAGGTTATTTACACAAAGGGGAGATCAGGGGCAACATTCTAAATGTGGAGCAGTAACCATGGATACCAATGGAATGTTCCTGCTGATTGCTCCACTTTTAGAACATTACCAAAGAGTCACTATCCTCTCTTATATGACGTCTCTAATCTATCTTATCTATCTAGGATAGCCTTATACCTATCCCACGCATGCTTAAACTCCTTCACTGTATTAACCTCTACCACTTCTACTGGAAGACTATTCCATACATCCACTACCCTCTCAGTAATGTAATACTTTCATTAGTCCCTGACCTTATCTTATATCTAGGATAGCCTTATACCTATCCCACGCATGCTTAAACTCCTTCACTGTATTAACCTCTATCACTTCAACTGAAAGACTATTCCATGCATCCACTATCCTCTCAGTAATGTAATACTTTCATTAGTCCCTGGCCTTATCTTATATCTAGGATAGCCTTATACCTATCCCATGCATGCTTAAACTCCTTCACTGTATTAACCTCTACCACTTCAACTGAAAGACTATTCCATGCATCCACTATCCTCTCAGTCATGTAATACTTTCATTAGTGCATGGCCTTATCTTATATCTAGGATAGCCTTATACCTATCCCATGCATGCTTAAACTCCTTCACTGTATTAACCTCTACCACTTCAACTGAAAGACTATTCCATGCATCCACTACCCTCTCAGTAATGTAATACTTTCATTAGTCCCTGGCCTTATCTTATATCTAGGATAGCCTTATACCTATTCCATGCATGCTTAAACTCCTTCACTGTATTAACCTCTACCACTTCAACTGAAAGACTATTCCATGCATCCAAAACCCTCTCAGTAATGTAATACTTTCATTAGTCCCTGGCCTTATCTTATATCTAGGATAGCCTTATACCTATCCCATGTATGCTTAAACTCCTTCACTGTATTAACCTCTACCACTTCTACTGGAAGACTATTCCATGCATCCACTACCCTCTCAGTAATGTAATAATTTCATTAGACCCCAGCCTTATCTTATATCTAGGATAGCCTTATACCTATCCTGTGCATGCTTAAACTCCTTCACTGTATTAACCTCTACCAATTCTACTAGAAGACTATTCCATGCATCCATTACTCCATTACCCTCTCAGTAAGTAATACTTTCATTAGTCCCTGACCTTATCTTATATCTAGGATAGCCTTTTACTAATCCCATGCATGCTTAAACTCCTTCACTGTATTAACCTCTACCACTTCTACTGGAAGACTATTCCATGCATCCACTACCCTCTCAGTAAAGTAATACTTTCATTAGTCCCTGGCCTTATCTTATTTCTAGTATAGCCTTATACCTATCCCATGGATGCTTAAACTCCTTCACTGTATCAACCTCTACCACTTCAACTGGAAGACTTTTCCATGCATCCACTACCCTCTCAGTAAGTAATACTTTCATTAGTACCCGACCTTATCTTATATCTAGGATAGCCTTATACCTATCCCATGCATGCTTAAACTCCTTCACTGTATTAACCTCTACCACTTCTACTGGAAGACTATTCCATACATCCACTACCCTCTCAGTAAAGTAATACTTTCATTAGTCCCTGGCCTTATCTTATATTGAAGATAGCCTTATACCTATCCCACGCATGCTTAAACTCCTTCACTGTATTAGCCTCTACCACTTCTGCTGGAAGACTATTCCATACATCCACTACCCTCTCAGTAAAGTAATACTTTCATTAGTCCCTGGCCTTATCTTATATCTAGGATAGCCTTATACCTATCCCACGCAAGCTTAAACTCCTTCACTGTATTAACCTCTACCACTTCTACTGGAAGACTATTCCATACATCCACTACCCTCTCAGTAAAGTTATACTTTCATTAGTCCCTGGCCTTATCTTATATCTAGGATAGCCTTATACCTATCCCACGCATGCTTAAACTCCTTTACTGTATTAACCTCTACCACTTCTACTGGAAGACTATTCCATACATCCACTACCCTTTCAGTAAATTAATACTTTGATTAGTCCCTGACCTTATCTTATAACTAGGATAGCCTGATACCTATCTCACGCATGCTTAAACTCCTTCACTGTATTAACCTCTACCACTTCTACTGGAAGACTATTCCATACATCCACTACCCTCTCAGTAATGTAATACTTTCATTAGTCCCTGGCCTTATCTTATATCTAGGATAGCCTTATACCTATCCCACGCATGCTTAAACTCCTTCACTGTATTAACCTCTACCACTTCTACTGGAAGACTATTCCATGCATCCACTACCCTCTCAGTAAAGTAATACTTTCATTAGTCCCTGGCCTTATCTTATATCTAGGATAGCCTTATACCTATCCAATGCATGCTTAAACTCCTTCTCTGTATTAACCTCTACCACTTCTACTGGAAGACTATTCCATGCATCCACTACCCTCTCAGTAAAGTAATACTTTCATTAGTCCCTGGCCTTATCTTATATCTAGGATAGCCTTATACCTATCCCACGCATGCTTAAACTCCTTCACTGTATTAACCTCTACCACTTCTACTGGAAGACTATTCCATGCATCCACTACCCTCTCAGTAAAGTAATACTTTCATTAGTCCCTTTCCTTATCTTATATCTAGGATAGCCTTATACCTATCCCATGCATGCTTAAACTCCTTCACTGTATTAACCTCTACCACTTCTACTGGAAGACTATTCCATACATCCACTACCCTCTCAGTAAAGTAATCCATTTTAATGTTACTTTTAATCTACTCACCTTTGAGATGAAGACTTTTTCCTGGTATTTTTTCTCTTTTCAAATATTCTCTCCCATATTACCTTTATCTTTGTCTGCCTTGTTTAACGCATTGTACAGCTCCACATAACTCGATGGCATTATAAAAATAAATAACAATAACAATTGTAATAAGGGTTAAAAGCAACACTGAAGAATCCTATTGCATATGGCACAGCCCTGCCGTGGCAAGGTCAATAGAAGCAGTGAATCAACTTGTCTGTTGCTCTGCTGTAGTTTCTAGCAGTCAGCAACAATACACTAAAAATACACTAAAAAAAACACCATTAGTGAGGGGGGAAGATGTTGGGTTAGGGTTAGACTCCATTTATGTTTGACTCTTAGAGGAAGGGTTACAGTTAGGGTTAGGTTTAGAGTAAAGGTAAAAGTGATCTTTGGGGTTAGGGTCAGAAGGGAAATAGTGTTAGGAAAAGAAAAATGCTACTTTAGGTTATTGCCCAGTAACTTGCAAAAAAGCAGCAGAAAAACATGTAAACATTGTGTCACAGATGGGATCCTGAGGAATACAAGATCTTTTCTTTAAAAAAATACTGGCCTTTCTAATGCTTCCATAGACTTTTAAAACGTAAAATACCGGACAGGTGGCAACCATAGACCTAGAGTCCCCACTGATGGTATACAGAAGTTCAATGTCCGGGTTGGTGTGGCCACAAACCAGAAATTGTATCCAGAATATAACAGGACAGGAACTTGAGATGCCCTGCATGCATGGAAGAGAGCACAGTAGAGTAATATACAGGATGCTGCAGGCTTAGACAGCAAGTCTAAGCAGAGCAATAGTAGAAAAGCAGGGACAGGACATAACACCGTTACTTAAGAACCATAAATAAATTGCCTTAAAAAATGGTGATTTGACAGTGAAGCCCAAGTCAGTTTAAAGTCAGAAAAGTCAATGTAAAGACATGTCAGGTGATTTCCTTCTGAAACTGTCAGTAAGGTTGAAGACTGCCATTTTGAAAAATCCAAGATTTAGAAGCAGCTCCCAATGTTCTTACACATTGCTTTGATACTCCTTATGTTTCATCTTGTACATTGTAACCTGCATGTTCTTGGCTACTCTGATTTATTTTTTATTAAATACTATTAATGCTAGATTTTACTATATAACAATGTATTATTTAACCCCAGGCAAGAAGCGATGCTGACCAGCCAATGGGTGAAGACGTCGGTTACGAGAATTTACCAGATCTGACGGAGGAACTTTCTGAGAAGATGAATCTGACAAATGAAGCTTCCGATGAAAAGAATTCACAAGACTATTCACTAGAAGAGAATAATGAACATTCCAAAGAAAATGATACAGAAAAGAATTCACAAGACAATTCACTAGAAGAGAATAATGAACATTCCAAAGAAAATGATACAGAAAAGAATTCACAAGACAATTCACTAGAAGAGAATAATGAACATTTCGAAGCAAATGATTCAGAAATGATTTTTAAAGTGATGGGGGGATGATAAACCTTGACTGCAGTCTATGTAAAATAAGATACTGTTAATCCCTGAGACTACTGCACATTGTTACTCAACGCTCTCCAATAAAATAACTTTAAACATTATTACTATTTACATTTTTGTAGCTGATTACTTACTAATGACTAGCCCTGTATTCATGAAAGAGAGAATTTGCAGGGAATTGACGAGGGAATTGCAATCTTAAGGCCAAAGCAGCCGAGCTGGAAAAGCTCCTCAATGCAGCTGAAACGGAAAAATGTTCCAACTACTTTGGCCCAAATGTTGAAATTCCCTTGTCAATTCCCTGCAACTCCCTGTAATTATCCAGACACAGCTAGTCAGGGTTCCTTCTGTTGTCCTGCCCACCACCCCCCACTCCCGATTACCACCCTCCACTTCAAAATGGCTTCTGAAACTTCCAGTCTCATCGGATAATGTTAGCGTCCCACAATGCCCCTTCACAGTCACATACACTTTTATGTGTATGTGACTGTGTGTGCTTATGTGAATCAGGAATACGGAGAGGGAGGAGAGTGTAAAATGACAAGCCGGGTCAGGAATACGGAGAGGGAGGGGAGTGCAAAATTACAAGCCGGGTCAGGAATACGGAGAGGGAGGGGAGTGTAAAATTACAAGCCGGGTCAGGAATACGGAGAGGGAGGAGAGTGTAAAATTACAAGCCGGGTCAGGAATACGGAGAGGGAGAAGAGTGTAAAATTACAAGCCGGGTCAGGAATACGGAGAGGGAGGGGAGTGTAAAATTACAAGCCAGGTCAGGAATACGGAGAGGGAGGAGAGTGTAAAATTACAAGCCGGGTCAGGAATACGGAGAGGGAGGAGAGTGTAAAATTACAAGCCGGGTCAGGAATACGGAGAGGGAGGAGAGTGTAAAATTACAAGCCGGGTCAGGAATACGGAGAGGGAGGAGAGTGTAAAATTACAAGCCAGGTCAGGAATACGGAGAGGGAGAAGAGTGTAAAATTACAAGCCGGGTCAGGAATACGGAGAGGGAGGAGAGTGTAAAATTACAAGCCGGGTCAGGAATACAGAGAGGGAGGAGAGTGTAAAATTACAAGCCGGGTCAGGAATACAGAGAGGGAGGAGAGTGTAAAATTACAAGCCGGGTCAGGAATACGGAGAGGGAGGAGAGTGTAAAATGACAAGCCAGTTCAGGAATACGGAGAGGGAGGAGAGTGTAAAATGACAAGCCGGGTCAGGAATACGGAGAGGGAGGAGAGTGTAAAATTACAAGCCGGGTCAGGAATACGGAGAGGGAGGAGAGTGTAAAATTACAAGCCGGGTCAGGAATACGGAGAGGGAGGAGAGTGTAAAATTACAAGCCGGGTCAGGAATACGGAGAGGGAGGAGAGTGTAAAATTACAAGCCGGGTCAGGAATACGGAGAGGGAGGAGAGTGTAAAATTACAAGCCGGGTCAGGAATACGGAGAGGGAGGAGAGTGTAAAATTACAAACCGGGTCAGGAATACGGAGAGGGAGGGGAGTGTAAAATTACAAGCCAGGTCAGGAATACGGAGAGGGAGGAGAGGGAGGAGAGTGTAAAATTACAAGCCGGGTCAGGAATACGGAGAGGGAGGAGAGTGTAAAATTACAAGCCTGGTCAGGAATACGGAGAGGGAGGGGAGTGTAAAATTACAAGCCGGGTCAGGAATACGGAGAGGGAGGAGAGTGTAAAATTACAAGCCAGGTCAGGAATACGGAGAGGGAGGAGAGTGTAAAATTACAAGCCAGGTCAGGAATACGGAGAGGGAGGAGAGTGTAAAATTACAAGCCGGGTCAGGAATACGGAGAGGGAGGAGAGTGTAAAATTACAAGCCGGGTCAGGAATACGGAGAGGGAGGAGAGTGTAAAATTACAAGCCGGGTCAGGAATACGGAGAGGGAGGAGAGTGTAAAATTACAAGCCTGGTCAGGAATACGGAGAGGGAGGAGAGTGTAAAATTACAAGCCGGGTCAGGAATACGGAGAGGGAGGAGAGTGTAAAATGACAAGCCAGGTCAGGAATACGGAGAGGGAGGAGAGTGTAAAATTACAAGCCAGGTCAGGAATACGGAGAGGGAGGAGAGTGTAAAATTACAAGCCGGGTCAGGAATACGGAGAGGGAGGGGAGTGTAAAATGACAAGCCAGTTCAGGAATACAGAGAGGGAGGAGAGTGTAAAATTACAAGCCGGGTCAGGAATACGGAGAGGGAGGAGAGGGAGGAGAGTGTAAAATGACAAGCCAGTTCAGAAATACGGAGAGGGAGGAGAGTGTAAAATTACAAGCCGGGTCAGGAATACGGAGAGGGAGGAGAGTGTAAAATTACAAGCCAGGTCAGGAATACGGAGAGGGAGGAGAGTGTAAAATTACAAGCCAGGTCAGGAATACGGAGAGGGAGAAGAGTGTAAAATTACAAGCCGGGTCAGGAATACGGAGAGGGAGGAGAGTGTAAAATTACAAGCCGGGTCAGGAATACAGAGAGGGAGGAGAGTGTAAAATTACAAGCCGGGTCAGGAATACAGAGAGGGAGGAGAGTGTAAAATTACAAGCCGGGTCAGGAATACGGAGAGGGAGGAGAGTGTAAAATGACAAGCCAGTTCAGGAATACGGAGAGGGAGGAGAGTGTAAAATGACAAGCCGGGTCAGGAATACGGAGAGGGAGGAGAGTGTAAAATGACAAGCCGGGTCAGGAATACGGAGAGGGAGGAGAGTGTAAAATTACAAGCCGGGTCAGGAATACGGAGAGGGAGGAGAGAGTAAAATTACAAGCCGGGTCAGGAATACGGAGAGGGAGGAGAGTGTAAAATTACAAGCCGGGTCAGGAATACGGAGAGGGAGGAGAGTGTAAAATTACAAGCCGGGTCAGGAATACGGAGAGGGAGGAGAGTGTAAAATTACAAACCGGGTCAGGAATACGGAGAGGGAGGGGAGTGTAAACTTACAAGCCAGGTCAGGAATACGGAGAGGGAGGAGAGGGAGGAGAGTGTAAAATTACAAGCCCGGTCAGGAATACGGAGAGGGAGGAGAGTGTAAAATTACAAGCCTGGTCAGGAATACGGAGAGGGAGGGGAGTGTAAAATTACAAGCCGGGTCAGGAATACGGAGAGGGAGGAGAGTGTAAAATTACAAGCCAGGTCAGGAATACGGAGAGGGAGGAGAGTGTAAAATTACAAGCCGGGTCAGGAATACGGAGAGGGAGGAGAGTGTAAAATTACAAGCCGGGTCAGGAATACGGAGAGGGAGGAGAGTGTAAAATTACAAGCCGGGTCAGGAATACGGAGAGGGAGGAGAGTGTAAAATTACAAGCCGGGTCAGGAATACGGAGAGGGAGGAGAGTGTAAAATTACAAGCCTGGTCAGGAATACGGAGAGGGAGGAGAGTGTAAAATTACAAGCCGGGTCAGGAATACGGAGAGGGAGGAGAGTGTAAAATGACAAGCCAGGTCAGGAATACGGAGAGGGAGGAGAGTGTAAAATTACAAGCCAGGTCAGGAATACGGAGAGGGAGGAGAGTGTAAAATTACAAGCCGGGTCAGGAATACGGAGAGGGAGGGGAGTGTAAAATGACAAGCCAGTTCAGGAATACAGAGAGGGAGGAGAGTGTAAAATTACAAGCCGGGTCAGGAATACGGAGAGGGAGGAGAGGGAGGAGAGTGTAAAATGACAAGCCAGTTCAGAAATACGGAGAGGGAGGAGAGTGTAAAATTACAAGCCGGGTCAGGAATACGGAGAGGGAGGAGAGTGTAAAATTACAAGCCAGGTCAGGAATACGGAGAGGGAGGAGAGTGTAAAATGACAAGCCAGTTCAGGAATACGGAGAGGGAGGAGAGTGTAAAATTACAAACCGGGTCAGGAATACAGAGAGGCAGGAGAGTGTAAAATTACAAGCCAGGTCAGGAATACGGAGAGGGAGGAGAGTGTAAAATTACAAGCCGGGTCAGGAATACGGAGAGGGAGGAGAGTGTAAAATTACAAGCCAGGTCAGGAATACGGAGAGGGAGGAGAGTGTAAAATTACAAGCCGGGTCAGGAATACGGAGAGGGAGGAGAGTGTAAAATTACAAGCCAGGTCAGGAATACGGAGAGGGAGGAGAGTGTAAAATTACAAGCCGGGTCAGGAATACGGAGAGGGAGGAGAGTGTAAAATTACAAGCCAGGTCAGGAATACGGAGAGGGAGGAGAGTGTAAAATTACAAGCCGGGTCAGGAATACGGAGAGGGAGGGGAGTGTAAAATTACAAGCCGGGTCAGGAATACGGAGAGGGAGGAGAGTGTAAAATTACAAGCCAGGTCAGGAATACGGAGAGGGAGGAGAGTGTAAAATTACAAGCCAGGTCAGGAATACGGAGAGGGAGGAGAGTGTAAAATTACAAGCCGGGTCAGGAATACGGAGAGGGAGGAGAGTGTAAAATTACAAGCCAGGTCAGGAATACGGAGAGGGAGGAGAGTGTAAAATTACAAGCCGGGTCAGGAATACGGAGAGGGAGGAGAGTGTAAAATTACAAGCCGGGTCAGGAATACGGAGAGGGAGGAGAGTGTAAAATTACAAGCCGGGTCAGGAATACGGAGAGGGAGGAGAGTGTAAAATTACAAGCCGGGTCAGGAATACGGAGAGGGAGGAGAGTGTAAAATTTCAAGCCGGGTCAGGAATACGGAGAGGCAGGAGAGTGTAAAATTACAAGCCGGGTCAGGAATACGGAGAGGGAGGAGAGTGTAAAATTACAAGCCAGGTCAGGAATACGGAGAGGGAGGAGAGTGTAAAATTACAAGCCGGGTCAGGAATACGGAGAGGGAGGAGAGTGTAAAATTACAAGCCAGGTCAGGAATACGGAGAGGGAGGAGAGTGTAAAATTACAAGTTGGATCAAGAATACGGAGAGGGAGGAGAGTGTAAAATTACAAGCCAGGTCAGGAATACGGAGAGGGAGGAGAGTGTAAAATTACAAGTTGGATCAAGAATACGGAGAGGGAGGAGAGTGTAAAATTACAAGTTGGATCAAGAATACGGAGAGGGAGGAGAGTGTAAAATTACAAGCCAGGTCAGGAATACGGAGAGGGAGGAGAGTGTAAAATTACAAGCCAGGTCAGGAATACGGAGAGGGAGGAGAGTGTAAAATTACAAGCCGGGTCAGGAATACGGAGAGGGAGGAGAGTGTAAAATTACAAGCCGGGTCAGGAATACGGAGAGGGAGGAGAGTGTAAAATTACAAGCCGGGTCAGGAATACGGAGAGGGAGGAGAGTGTAAAATTACAAGCCGGGTCAGGAATACGGAGAGGGAGGGGAGTGTAAAATTACAAGCCAGGTCAGGAATACGGAGAGGGAGGAGAGTGTAAAATTACAAGCCGGGTCAGGAATACGGAGAGGGAGGAGAGTGTAAAATTTCAAGCCGGGTCAGGAATACGGAGAGGCAGGAGAGTGTAAAATTACAAGCCGGGTCAGGAATACGGAGAGGGAGGAGAGTGTAAAATTACAAGCCAGGTCAGGAATACGGAGAGGGAGGAGAGTGTAAAATTACAAGCCAGGTCAGGAATACGAAGAGGGAGGAGAGTGTAAAATTACAAGCCAGGTCAGGAATACGGAGAGGGAGGAGAGTGTAAAATTACAAGTTGGATCAAGAATACGGAGAGGGAGGAGAGTGTAAAATTACAAGCCAGGTCAGGAATACGGAGAGGGAGGAGAGTGTAAAATTACAAGTTGGATCAAGAATACGGAGAGGGAGGAGAGTGTAAAATTACAAGTTGGATCAAGAATACGGAGAGGGAGGAGAGTGTAAAATTACAAGCCAGGTCAGGAATACGGAGAGGGAGGAGAGTGTAAAATTACAAGCCAGGTCAGGAATACGGAGAGGGAGGAGAGTGTAAAATTACAAGCCAGGTCAGGAATACGGAGAGGGAGGAGAGTGTAAAATTACAAGCCAGGTCAGGAATACGGAGAGGGAGGAGAGTGTAAAATTACAAGCCAGGTCAGGAATACGAAGAGGGAGGAGAGTGTAAAATTACAAGCCAGGTCAGGAATACGGAGAGGGAGGAGAGTGTAAAATTACAAGTTGGATCAAGAATACGGAGAGGGAGGAGAGTGTAAAATTACAAGCCAGGTCAGGAATACGGAGAGGGAGGAGAGTGTAAAATTACAAGTTGGATCAAGAATACGGAGAGGGAGGAGAGTGTAAAATTACAAGTTGGATCAAGAATACGGAGAGGGAGGAGAGTGTAAAATTAAAAGCCGGGTCAGGAATACGGAGAGGGAGGAGAGTGTAAAATTACAAGCCAGGTCAGGAATACGGAGAGGGAGGAGAGTGTAAAATTACAAGCCGGGTCAGGAATACGGAGAGGGAGGAGAGTGTAAAATTACAAGCCGGGTCAGGAATACGGAGAGGGAGGGGAGTGTAAAATTACAAGCCGGGTCAGGAATACAGAGAGGCAGGAGAGTGTAAAATTACAAGCCGGGTCAGGAATACGGAGAGGGAGGAGAGTGTAAAATTACAAGCCAGGTCAGGAATACGGAGAGGGAGGAGAGTGTAAAATTACAAGCCAGGTCAGGAATACGGAGAGGGAGGGGAGTGTAAAATTACAAGCCAGGTCAGGAATACGGAGAGGGAGGAGAGTGTAAAATTACAAGCCGGGTCAGGAATACGGAGAGGGAGGGGAGTGTAAAATTACAAGCCGGGTCAGGAATACGGAGAGGGAGGGGAGTGTAAAATTACAAGCCGGGTCAGGAATACGGAGAGGGAGGAGAGTGTAAAATTACAAGCCGGGTCAGGAATACGGAGAGGGAGGAGAGTGTAAAATTACAAGCCGGGTCAGGAATACGGAGAGGGAGGAGAGTGTAAAATTACAAGCCAGGTCAGGAATACGGAGAGGGAGGAGAGTGTAAAATTACACTGCAGGAGCAGTATGGCCAGAGGTGGAGGGCACTGAAGGGACAGAAGGTCCACAGTGACGGATACTGAAGGGGCAGTAAGTCCTGTGGTGGCTGGTACTGAAGGGGCAAAAGGGACAGTGGTGGTGGGCACTGAAGGAGCAGGATGGCCAGTGGTGGAGAGCACTGAAGGGGAAGGAGGGCCCAAGGTGGTGGGCACTAAATGGGCAGGAGGGCCAGCCATGGAGGGCACTGAACAGCCAGAGGTGGTGGGCACTGAAGTAGCAGGAGGGCCAGCTGTGGGCACTGAAGGGGAAGGAGGGCACGAGGTGGTGGACACTTAGATATGGGTGACAGAGACTTTGCATTGTCTCAGATTGAGACTGTCTGGGACATAAAGTCCTATTAGGTGACTGTCCTGGGAAATCATGGGGGTCACTGTGAGTATCTGTATATTTTGCATTTCAATAAATGATTTATTTATGATATGGAGCAGGTTAGAAGGAACAAAGCAGGAAGGCGCAGTCCTTTAATGGTAAAAATATGTCTTCTTTAGATCCAGGAGGAGGCCACATGGTGAGAAGGATGCTACAATTTGTATTGACTCATCCATCTCAGGTTGGTAAAATTAATGCATTAAATTGGACATTAGTAAAATCCCAGTTAAATACTTTTTTTTCTTTTAATATCAAGGGCGCAGCAATGTTCTGGGTTTTATTCATGAAGGAAGGCATTGACAAGGCCATAAGAACGCGTTGGAAACATTCTCCCATTCAGCTGTATTCCCTTCCGCGGAGTATTCAGCTCTCTCCATCTTACAACTCAGCTCTTTAATAAGCTTATTACTCACCACACTACAGAACCATTTAATTAAACTCTAGCTAATCCCACCCAGCTCTCACTGTCCCCAAATACTGTTAGTATCAGGTAGGGTACAAATCCAACTAGAATAGGCATAATCAATCTCTGGCCAAACCAACCTGGCCCCACTCATCCATATTACTCTTACTATACTACCCTCCCTCTGACCACTTCACTCCCTTATGTGTCTCATGTCCCCCACTACTTCTAGATTGTAAGCTCTGTGCGCAAGGCTCTTTACCTCATGGATCAGTCTATCTCTGTTCATATAACACAGTCTGTAATTCCCTTTTATCTAGAACCCTGGGAAATTATGCAAATTAATTGTACAGGACATGTATGGGCGAGGGGGAGGCAAGAGATGACTGACGGGGGCTGGGGGGAGGGGCTTCAAGGGGGAGTTGATAAAAGCCCTGGAGCCTCTCTCCCCAGCAGCCATTTTAATCTGTAAACGCACCTGGTAGCAATTTTTTGCAGCTCTGGTGTTTCATTCACGGCCCAGGCATGGAGATTGAGGCAATGCTCGCTGCCCTGAGGGCTGAGGCCCTTACAGATGGTGGCAGACGGTTGAGGCAGCAGTTTGCAGCGCTGCAGGCTGCTACACCCGCGGTGGCATCGCCTCCCGCGGGTCCTCGTGGCGGGGCGCGGCGGGTGTCCCGCCCGCCCGCTCGACTGAGCCCGGATGCCGGCTCCATCCAGCCTCATCGGAGCAGGAGTGGAGCTGGGCGAAGAAGCGGCCTTCGCCCGTCGGCCGCGCGGCCCGCTGCGTCCGGCGGCGGGCCTGCTAGTGCAGCCACGCGACCGTCCCCGGTGGCTAGGGGGAGCGGGGATCGCAGGCCGCGCCCCTCCCCTCGGGGTTTGGAGCGCGACGGACGGAGGACATCCAGGGCTGTGACCAGGTCCGGTACAGCCCTGCTACCTTCCCCCCCGCGTCCGGATGCGGGGCCTAGCAGGAGGAGGAGCACGGATCGGCAGGCCAGGGTGGTGAGTAGGCCTCAGGGCCTAAAACGGGGGTCCCTTCGATTATCCTCCCGGGCGGGGGGCAGTGGGGAGGCTGTGGGCAGCTGCAGTGGGTCTTCTGGGGATGAGGATCCGGCCCTGGGTCTCTTACTGCCCCCTACCCCGTCCCCTACTCCTACCCCTGTGACTACTTACCAGGTTCCCTTGGCTGGGCTTCTCTCTCCTCCTGATCTGGCGTTGTATTCACCTGTCTCTCCTTCACAGGCTCCAGCTACTAGTGCTGTGCCACTCCACGTCCCCCATCCTGCTTCCCAGGTTGCGGGTGATTCAGCGGCCTCCCGGGCCTCCACGCCGGCTCTGGGCGCGGTTCAGGGAGACACTGGTGAGTCCACGGGGCAACCTTTGGCGGGGTTTTCTGGGGTGGGTGGGGTGGGGTCTACCGTTACTCCTGCTAGTCAGCCTTGGGTGGATTTGTTGCAATGCTTGCGGGGGGCGATAGAGCAAGTGAGCCGGGTGGCTGGGCCTTCTGGTAGTGCGGCCCTGCAGGGCATCGATAGTACGATGGGCAGCGTGTGGGGTTCCACGGGGGGTTCACCGGGGGTGGTTTCTGGTTTACCGGGCACGGCGGGGGTCCCACAGTCCCCCTTATTACCGCCCCCTTTGTTGCTGCCGGCGGCCACTGCTGCGGCGCTCCCTGCGGTTCCCTTGTCAATGCCTAGTACATCGGCGGCACCGAGTACGTCGGCGTCGATGGTTGGGGCGGCTGATTTGACACACCCAGTTGCACCGATGGCGCATGGGGCCGCGTATTTATGTTGGTCGGGCCCCTTAGGCCTTCATCTTAAACCGGAGGTGAGGGAGCGTATTTGGAAGGGCGAGTATGTGGAAATTTATTCGCTCCTCCCCATGGAGGACGTTCCTCCTCCTGAGAA
Source organism: Pelodytes ibericus (assembly GCA_036172795.1). Taxonomy (NCBI): domain Eukaryota; kingdom Metazoa; phylum Chordata; class Amphibia; order Anura; family Pelodytidae; genus Pelodytes; species Pelodytes ibericus. Next base: position 223,355,576 of record CM069859.1, read on the forward strand.
GGAGTTGAAGGATGCCGAGAAAGAAAAAGAGAAGTACCGTTATCGCAAAATCCCAAAGAATTATGGGAATTGGATTCGGGCTTTCTCCATCTTGGCCAGCGTCATCGGGGAGAAATCCCCGGAAAAATGTTGCTCCTTGTTTTGTTACCAGGATCAAATCTGGAATGCGTGTAGGATTTATGGGGGTCTCAGCTGGTGGCGCTATGATGAGCAATTCCGGCAACGGATTGCTTTACGGCCTACTTTGGGTTGGGATCAAATGGACGTGGGGCTGTGGCTGGCCATTATGACCCGGCCAGCCTCGCATCAGGGGGGTTTGACGTCCTTTCTTGGGGGGGTCGGGGGACTGGGTTCGCCCTCTCCCTCGGCCACGACCCAATGACGACCGGGAGGGTGCTGGCAATTTAATGAGGGTCAGTGCAAGTTTGGCGCCGGTTGTCGCTTCAAACATGAGTGTTCCGGTTGCGGGGGTAGCCACCCCGCCACCCGGTGCTTTAAGCGTCAGAGAGGTGGGGACAAGTCTGACGTGGGCGGAAAGGGGAATGACGCCGGTGGACGTCGGGGCAATGCGCCCATGGCTAAGCCGGTATAGGAATCGTAGGGCGGCGGACATTTTGTTGCACGGGTTTGAGTTTGGTTTCAGGATCCCCTTTCAGGAGCGGGAGGTTTGTTTGCGGTTGCGTAATTTGCGTTCGGTGGCTGAGCACCCTGAGGTGGTGCGGGATGAGTTGGCTAAGGAAGTGGCTCTGGGCCGTATGGCGGGTCCTTTTGATTCGCCCCCGTTGGCCGCTTTACGGGTTTCTCCCCTGGGGGTGGTTCCCAAAAAGGAACCGGGAAAGTTCCGGCTGATCCAGCATCTGTCTTACCCCTATGGGGAGTCGGTTAACGATGACATTGATGCAGAATTGTGCCGGGTGTCTTATGCGTCCTTTGATTCGGCGGTTAGGATGGTGAGGGCGGCAGGGGCTGGTGCTTTGATGGCAAAAACCAATGTGGAGTCGGCCTTCCGGCTTCTTCCGGTTCATCCAGACTGTCATCACCTCCTCGGGTGCCATTTTGAAGGGAAGTTTTACGTTGACTTGTGCCTTCCCATGGGTTGTTCTATTTCCTGTTTTTATTTTGAGTGCTTTAGCACATTTTTGGATTGGGTAATCAGGGAGGAGTCCGGGTGCAACTCAGTGATGCACTACCTGGATGACTTCCTGCTGGTGGGTCCCTCGGGTTTGCAAGTCTGTGGCCATTTGTTGAGGACGGCCCAGGTGGTTCTGGCTTCGTTTGGGGTCCCATTGGCGGCAGACAAAACGGAGGGCCCGACTACCTGTATTTCCTTCCTGGGCATCGAGATTGACTCCCTGGCCGGCGAATGCCGGCTTCCTCAGGATAAATTGTTGGGCCTTAGGGCGGACATTTCTAAGGCTTGCGGCTTGAGAAAAATTCAGCTCAGGGCGTTGCAATCTTTATTGGGGAAGCTCAACTTTGCCTGTAAAATTATGGCAATGGGCAGGGTGTTTAGCAGACGTCTGGCGGGGGCTACGGCGGGGGTGTGCCGGCCGCACCATTATGTCAGGCTCACTCGGCCCCTAAGGGATGATCTGGCGGTGTGGGATGATTTTTTGAGCAGGTACAATGGACGGTCGTTGTGGCAGGCTCCGGAGGTGTCCAACGCAGATCTCCATCTGTACACGGATGCCTCAGGATCCGTGGGCTACGGGGCAATTTTGGGGTCCCAGTGGTCTGCCGAGACTTGGCCCCCGTTCTGGGGTTCGGGGTGCCTGACAAAGAATTTAGCTTTTTTGGAGCTATTTCCTATTCTGGTGTCAGTGGTCCTTTGGGGAACTACGTTACGGGATCGCAGGGTGGTCTTCCACTGTGACAACATGGGAGTGGTGTTGGCGGTGAATAACCTGACGGCTTCTTCCCCGCCGGTAGTTCGGCTGTTGCGGCTTCTGGTCCTTAACTGCCTTGATTTTAATGTGACCTTTCGTGCTGTTCATATCCCTGGGGTGCATAACGTAATTGCGGATGCACTTTCTCGTTCGCAGTGGGCAACGTTCCGGGCGGCAGCACCATGGGCGGACCCGGAGGGTATCCCGTGCCCGTCGACGCTGTGGGACCTTGGGTTGGGCGAATAGCACAGTGGGTTAGCCAGTCTGTCGCTGGATCCACATGGAAGCGTTACGGTAAAGTTTGGGGGGAATGGTTGGATCTGGAGTCGGCTCGTGGGGGTTTCAGGGACGATGGGGCTCGCTTGGAAGGTTTACTGTGGTTGTTGTGGCATTGGGACGTGGCTGGCTTGTCGCCCGCGGCGGTAACGGCACGGATGTCAGGCCTCAGTTTCTGGTTCAGAGCTTCTGGGCTACGGGACGTGACTAAGGAGTTTTTAGTGCGTCAGGCGTTGAAGGGTTGGAGGAGGGGTGTTCATTCCGTGGATTACCGTAAACCGGTGTCCGGGGCTTTGCTGCTGGGCCTGTGCCACATACTGCCGGTGGTTTGCCACTCGCCTTTTGAGGTGGATCTGTTTCGATTAGCTTTTTCCATGGCATTTTTTGGGGCTTTGCGTATTGGGGAATTGGTTAGCCAGGCAAAAACGAAGCCAGGGGGTATACTGGCGGCTGATATGGTGCGGGAACCTGGTCTGGTGAGGTTTTTGATCAGGCGCTCCAAAACAGATGTACTTGGGGTCGGGAAGTGGGTCTCCCTGCGGGAAGTCCCCGGTTCTATGGTATGCCCGGTGGCTTGTTTTGACCGGTACGGTTTGGTCCGACCGGCCGGTTCCAATTCATTGCTGGTGCACGCTGATGCGACTCCTTTGTCTAGATTCCAGTTTATCAGGGTCTTCCGGATGGCAGTTGAGGCCCTGGGCCTTCCAAGCCGGGAGTTCGGGGGTCACTCGTTCAGGATTGGCGCGGCGTCTGAGGCCGCAAGGCTGGGTTATGCTGAGCGGGCTATCAGGCAGATTGGGCGGTGGGAATCCCGCAGGTTTCTATCTTATGTCCGTCCGGCTGGTCTGATCTCAGTTTCCTCTGCTTTAAATTCACAGATGTTGCGCCTAGGAGGGTGTGGCTTATAGGCCACTCGTACATATTCTGGGCACGGAGTCGGGCTGCCGTGCGACCTGGGGGAGAGTTCCTGGGCTTTCCGGGAGCCGTGGCGGACGTTCGGTGGTTCGGGTTTCGGGGTATGTGGTGGGTACGCTTGTTACCCGAGGTGGTTCAGCTGTCTCGGCTGTTGGGGCCCCCTGATATTTTACTTATTCATCTGGGGGGCAATGATCTGGGTTCGGTCCCTGTGTGGACCCTGGGGGATACCATAAAAAGGGATCTGGCGAGGCTGCTGGTGCTCTTTCCTGGTGTGTCGCTGGTGTGGTCAGAGGTGGTACCACGTAATTATTGGAGGTGTGCGCTCAATCAGAGGGCGCTGGAACGGAGCCGGGTAAAATTGAATAAACGAGTGTCTCGTTTTGTGTTGAGTGTGGGGGGCGTGACTATACGCCATAGGGTTTTTGAGTCCGATGCGGCTAGGTATTTCAGGAGTGATGGAGTTCACTTAACTGAGGTGGGCCTTGATCTGTTTAACTTGGCGTTGCAGGATGGTTTGGAACAGGCCATGGCGGTGGTGGTGGGTGGTCCCCGCTGATTTAAGGTGTTAAACGAGCGGGTCTGTGGCGGGGGTTGGCTGTCCTTGCCAGTAGGGGATATGTTTTGGAAAATGGAGTTGGAGTTATTACAAGGAGAATGGTGCTCGGGTCCTCCCCTAACCTTAAAAGCAACATGGAAGTTGTTTGTAGTGGACGTGCCCACTGAGCTAAGTGAGTCGGCTAGTGGTAAGCATTGTGGGAGAGATGGGCCAGGTGGAGTTATGGCATCTCAAGGGACGAGGAGGGGAGGCGAGCTTCTGGATTCTGGATTTGGTTGGAAAAAGGTGGCCATATATAAATATATGGGTGGAAGTTGAAAATGGTTTTACTGGCAAGGGCTTAGTCAATTTGTCAGGCTGTATTCTGTTTTATACATATAAGTATTAAAGGATGGTGGTGGTTTATACAGCCTGATATGTGTTTAATAAAGAAGTGCTGTGGCCTTGTTGTACCATCACAAGTCTCGTGTCCATTATTGGGGGGAACATGGGCTGGTATGGTTATGGGTGACTGTGGGGTTATGGTATGTCTCAGGAATCGGGCATCTATCCCCTCTGCATACATACAAGAACCCAGGGAAATTATGCAAATTAATTGTACAGGACATGTATGGGCAAGGGGGAGGCAAGAGATGACTGACGGGGGCTGGGGGGAGGGGCTTCAAGGGGGAGTTGATAAAAGCCCTGGAGCCTCTCTCCCCAGCAGCCATTTTAATCTGTAAACGCACCTGGTAGCAATTTTCCCACCCTCCCTCCCTATGTTTATGTGGTTTCTATGTATTAACCTTCTTTTGTCGCAGCAGGCGGGGGTTGGCTGTCCTTGCCAGTAGGGGATATGTTTTGGAAAATGGAGTTGGAGTTATTACAAGGAGAATGGTGCTCGGGTCCTCCCCTAACCTTAAAAGCAACATGGAAGTTGTTTGTAGTGGACGTGCCCACTGAGCTAAGTGAGTCGGCTAGTGGTAAGCATTGTGGGAGAGATGGGCCAGATGGAGTTATGGCATCTCAAGGGACGAGGAGGGGAGGCGAGCTTCTGGATTCTGGATTTGGTTGGAAAAAGGTGGCCATATATAAATATATGAGTGGAAGTGGAAAATGGTTTTACTGGCAAGGGCTTAGTCAATTTGTCAGGCTGTATTCTGTTTTATACATATAAGTATTAAAGGATGGTGGTGGTTTATACAGCCTGATATGTGTTTAATAAAGAAGTGCTGTGGCCTTGTTGTACCATCACAAGTCTCGTGTCCATTATTGGGGGGAACATGGGCTGGTATGGTTATGGGTGACTGTGGGGTTATGGTATGTCTCAGGAATCGGGCATCTATCCCCTCTGCATACATACAAGATTGTAAGCTCTGTGAGCAGGGCTCTCTACCTCATGTATCAGTCTGTCTCTGTTCATATAACACAGTCTGTAATTCCCTTCTATCTAGATTGTAAGCTCTGTGAGCAGGGCACTCTACCTAATGTATCAGTCTATCTGTGTTCATATAACACAGTCTGTAATTCCCTTTTATCTAGATTGTAAGCTCTGTGAGCAAGGCTCTCTACCTCATGTATCAGTCTGTCTCTGTTCATATAACACAGTCTGTAATTCCCTTCTATCTAGATTGTAAGCTCTGTGAGCAGGGCACTCTACCTCATGTATCAGTCTATCTGTGTTCATATAACACAGTCTGTAATTCCCTTTTATCTAGATTGTAAGCTCTGTGAGCAAGGCTCTCTACCTCATGTATCAGTCTGTCTCTGTTCATATAACGCAGTCTGTAATTCCCTTTTATCTAGATTGTAAGCTCTGTGAGCAAGGCTCTCTGCCTCGTGTATCAGTCTGTCTCTGTTCATATAACACAGTCTGTAATTCCCATTTATCTAGATTGTAAGCTCTGTGAGCAAGGCTCTCTACCTCATGTATCAGTCTGTCTCTGTTCATATAACGCAGTCTGTAATTCCTTTTTATCTAGATTGTAAGCTCTGTGAGCAGGGCTCTCTACCTCATGTATCAATCTATCTCTGTTCATATAACGCAGTCTGTAATTCCCTTTTATCTAGATTGTAAGCTCTGTGAGCAGGGCTCTCTACCTCATGTATCAGTCTGTCTCTGTTCATATAATACAGTCTGTAATTCCCTTTTATCTAGATTGTAAGCTCTGTGAGCAGGGCTCTCTACCTCAGGTATCAGTCTGTCTCTGTTCATATAACGCAGTCTGTAATTCCCTTTTATCTAGAGTGTAAGCTCTGTGAGCATGGCTCTCTCCCTCATGTATCAGTCTGTCTCTGTTCATATAACGCAGTCTGTAATTCCCTTTTATCTAGAGTGTAAGCTCTGTGAGCAGGGCTCTCTACCTCATGTATCAGTCTGTCTCTGTTCATATAACACAGTCTGTAATTCCCTTTTATCTAGATTGTAAGCTCTGTGAGCAAGGCTCTCTACCTCATGTATCAGTCTGTCTCTGTTCATATAACACAGTCTGTAATTCCCTTTTATCTAGATTGTAAGCTCTGTGAGCAGGGCTCTCTACCTCATGTATCAGTCTGTCTCTGTTCATATAACACAGTCTGTAATTCCCCTTTATCTAGATTGTAAGCTCTGCGAGCAGGGCTCTCTACCTCATGTATCAGTCTGTCTCTGTTCATATAACACAGTCTGTAATTCCCCTTTATCTAGATTGTAAGCTCTGTGAGCAGGGCTCTCTACCTCATGTATCAGTCTGTCTCTGTTCATATAACACAGTCTGTAATTCCCTTTTATCTAGACTGTAAGCTCTGTGAGCAAGGCTCTCTACCTCATGTATCAGTCTGTCTCTGTTCATATAACACAGTCTGTAATTCCCTTTTATCTAGATTGTAAGCTCTGTGAGCAGGGCTCTCTACCTCATGTATCAATCTATCTCTGTTCATATAACGCAGTCTGTAATTCCCTTTTATCTAGATTGTAAGCTCGGTGAGCAAGGCTCTCTCCCTCGTGTATCAGTCTGTCTCTGTTCATATAACACAGTCTGTAATTCCCTTTTATCTAGATTGTGAGCTCTGTGAGCAGGGCTCTCTACTTCATGTATCAGTCTGTCTCTGTTCATATAACACAGTCTGTAATTATCTAGATTGTAAGCTCTGTGAGCAGGGCTCTCTACCTCATGTATCAGTCTGTCTCTGTTCATATAACGCAGTCTGTAATTCCCTTTTATCTAGATTGTAAGCTCTGTGAGCAAGGCTCTCTCCCTCATGTATCAGTCTGTCTCTGTTCATATAACACAGTCTGTAATTCCCTTTTATCTAGATTGTGAGCTCTGTGAGCAGGGCTCTCTACTTCATGTATCAGTCTGTCTCTGTTCATATAACACAGTCTGTAATTATCTAGATTGTAAGCTCTGTGAGCAGGGCTCTCTACCTCATGTATCAGTCTGTCTCTGTTCATATAATACAGTCTGTAATTCCCTTTTATCTAGATTGTAAGCTCTGTGAGCAGGGCTCTCTTCCTCAGGTATCAGTCTGTCTCTGTTCATATAACGCAGTCTGTAATTCCCTTTTATCTAGAGTGTAAGCTCTGTGAGCATGGCTCTCTCCCTCATGTATCAGTCTGTCTCTGTTCATATAACGCAGTCTGTAATTCCCTTTTATCTAGAGTGTAAGCTCTGTGAGCAGGGCTCTCTACCTCATGTATCAGTCTGTCTCTGTTCATATAACACAGTCTGTAATTCCCTTTTATCTAGATTGTAAGCTCTGTGAGCAAGGCTCTCTACCTCATGTATCAGTCTGTCTGTGTTCATATATCGCAGTCAGTAATTCCCTTTTATCTAGATTGTAAGCTCTGTGAGCAGGGCTCTCTACTTCATGTATCAATCTATCTCTGTTCATATAACACAGTCTGTAATTCCCTTTTATCTAGACTGTAAGCTCTGTGAGCAAGGCTCTCTACCTCATGTATCAGTCTGTCTCTGTTCATATAACACAGTCTGTAATTCCCTTTTATCTAGATTGTAAGCTCTGTGAGCAGGGCTCTCTACCTCATGTATCAATCTATCTCTGTTCATATAACGCAGTCTGTAATTCCCTTTTATCTAGATTGTAAGCTCGGTGAGCAAGGCTCTCTCCCTCGTGTATCAGTCTGTCTCTGTTCATATAACACAGTCTGTAATTCCCTTTTATCTAGATTGTGAGCTCTGTGAGCAGGGCTCTCTACTTCATGTATCAGTCTGTCTCTGTTCATATAACACAGTCTGTAATTATCTAGATTGTAAGCTCTGTGAGCAGGGCTCTCTACCTCATGTATCAGTCTGTCTCTGTTCATATAACGCAGTCTGTAATTCCCTTTTATCTAGATTGTAAGCTCTGTGAGCAAGGCTCTCTCCCTCATGTATCAGTCTGTCTCTGTTCATATAACACAGTCTGTAATTCCCTTTTATCTAGATTGTGAGCTCTGTGAGCAGGGCTCTCTACTTCATGTATCAGTCTGTCTCTGTTCATATAACACAGTCTGTAATTATCTAGATTGTAAGCTCTGTGAGCAGGGCTCTCTACCTCATGTATCAGTCTGTCTCTGTTCATATAATACAGTCTGTAATTCCCTTTTATCTAGATTGTAAGCTCTGTGAGCAGGGCTCTCTTCCTCAGGTATCAGTCTGTCTCTGTTCATATAACGCAGTCTGTAATTCCCTTTTATCTAGAGTGTAAGCTCTGTGAGCATGGCTCTCTCCCTCATGTATCAGTCTGTCTCTGTTCATATAACGCAGTCTGTAATTCCCTTTTATCTAGAGTGTAAGCTCTGTGAGCAGGGCTCTCTACCTCATGTATCAGTCTGTCTCTGTTCATATAACACAGTCTGTAATTCCCTTTTATCTAGATTGTAAGCTCTGTGAGCAAGGCTCTCTACCTCATGTATCAGTCTGTCTGTGTTCATATATCGCAGTCAGTAATTCCCTTTTATCTAGATTGTAAGCTCTGTGAGCAGGGCTCTCTACTTCATGTATCAATCTATCTCTGTTCATATAACGCAGTCTGTAATTCCCTTTTATCTAGAGTGTAAGCTCTGTGAGCAAGGCTCTCTACCTCATGTATCAGTCTGTCTGTGTTCATATATCGCAGTCAGTAATTCCCTTTTATCTAGATTGTAAGCTCTGTGAGCAGGGCTCTCTACTTCATGTATCAATCTATCTCTGTTCATATAACGCAGTCTGTAATTCCCTTTTATCTAGAGTGTAAGCTCTGTGAGCAAGGCTCTCTACCTCATGTATCAGTCTGTCTCTGTTCATATAACGCAGTCTGTAATTCCCTTTATCTAGATTGTAAGCTCTGTGAGCAGGGCTCTCTACCTCATGTATCAGTCTGTCTCTGTTCATATAACGCAGTCTGTAATTCCTTTTTTTCTAGATTGTAAGCTCTGTGAGCAGGGCTCTCTACTTCATGTATCAATCTATCTCTGTTCATATAACACAGTCTGTAATTCCCTTTTATCTAGATTGTAAGCTCTGTGAGCAAGGCTATCTATCTCATGTATCAGTCTGTCTCTGTTCATATAACGCAGTCTGTAATTTCCTTTTATCTAGATTGTAAGCTCTATGAGCAGGGCTCTCTACCTCATGTATCAGTCTGTCTCTGTTCATATAACACAGTCTGTAATTCCCTTTTATCTAGATTGTAAGCTCTGCGAGCAGGGCTCTCTACCTCATGTATCAGTCTGTCTCTGTTCATATAACACAGTCTGTAATTCCCCTTTATCTAGATTGTAAGCTCTGCGAGCAGGGCTCTCTACCCCATGTATCAGTCTGTCTCTGTTCATATAATACACAGTCTGTAATTCCCCTTTATCTAGATTGTAAGCTCTGTGAGCAGGGCTCTCTACCTCATGTATCAATCTGTCTCTGTTCATATGACGCAGTCTGTAATTCCCTTTTATCTAGAGTGTAAGCTCTGTGAGCATGGCTCTCTACCTCATGTATCAGTCTGTCTCTGTTCATATAACACAGTCTGTAATTCCCTTTTATCTAGATTGTAAGCTCTGTGAGCAGGGCTCTCTACCTCATGTATCAGTCTGTCTCTGTTCATATAACACAGTCTGTAATTCCCCTTTATCTAGATTGTAAGCTCTGCGAGCAGGGCTCTCTACCTCATGTATCAGTCTGTCTCTGTTCATATAACACAGTCTGTAATTCACCTTTATCTAGATTGTAAGCTCTGTGAGCAGGGCTCTCTACCTCATGTATCAGTCTGTCTCTGTTCATATAACACAGTCTGTAATTCCCTTTTATCTAGATTGTAAGCTCTGTGAGCAAGGCTCTCTACCTCATGTATCAGTCTGTCTCTGTTCATATAACACAGTCTGTAATTCCCCTTTATCTAGATTGTAAGCTCTGTGAGCAGGGCTCTCTACCTCATGTATCAGTCTGTCTCTGTTCATATAACACAGTCTGTAATTCCCTTTTATCTACATTGTAAGCTCTGTGAACAGGGCTCTCTACCTCATGTATCAGTCTGTCTCTGTTCATATAACACAGTCTGTAATTCCCTTTTATCTAGACTGTAAGCTCTGTGAGCAAGGCTCTCTCCCTCATGTATCAGTCTGTCTCTGTTCATATAACACAGTCTGTAATTCCCTTTTATCTAGATTGTGAGCTCTGTGAGCAGGGCTCTCTACTTCATGTATCAGTCTGTCTCTGTTCATATAACACAGTCTGTAATTATCTAGATTGTAAGCTCTGTGAGCAGGGCTCTCTACCTCATGTATCAGTCTGTCTCTGTTCATATAACACAGTCTGTAATTCCCTTTTATCTAGATTGTAAGCTCTGTGAGCAGGGCTCTCTACATCATGTATCAGTCTATCTCTGTTCATATAACACAGTCGGTAATTCCCTTTTATCTAGATTGTAAGCTCTGTGAGCAGGGCTCTCCACCTCATGTATCAGTCTGTCTATGTGAGCAGGGCTCTCTACCTCATGTATCAGTCTGTCTCTGTTCATATAACGCAGTCTGTAATTCCCTTTTATCTAGATTGTAAGCTCTGTGAGCAGGGCTCTCTACCTCATGTATCAGTCTGTCTCTGTTCATATAACACAGTCTGTAATTCCCTTTTATCTAGATTGTAAGCTCTGTGAGCAGGGCTCTCTACCTCATGTATCAGTCTGTCTCTGTTCATATAACACAGTCTGTAATTCCCTTTTATCTAGATTGTAAGCTCTGTGAGCAGGGCTCTCTCCCTCATGTATCAGTCTGTCTCTGTTCATATAACACAGTCTGTAATTCCCTTTTATCTAGATTGTAAGCTCTGTGAGCAAGGTTCTCTACATCATGTATCAGTCTGTCTCTGTTCATATAACGCAGTCTGTAATTCCCTTTTATCTAGATTGTAAGCTCTGCAGGCAAGGCTCTCTACCTCATGTATCAGTCTGTCTCTGTTCATATAACACAGTCTGTAATTTCCTTTTATCTAGATTGTAAGCTCTGTGAGCAGGGCTCTCTACCTCATGTATCAGTCTGTCTCTGTTCATATAACACAGTCTGTAATTCCCTTTTATCTAGATTGTAAGCTCTTTGAGCAAGGCTCTTTACCTCATGTATCAGTCTGTCTGTGTTCATATATCGCAGTCAGTAATTCCCTTTTATCTAGATTGTAAGCTCTGTGAGCAGGGCTCTCTACTTTATGTATCAATCTATCTCTGTTCATATAACGCAGTCTGTAATTCCCTTTTATCTAGAGTGTAAGCTCTGTGAGCAAGGCTCTCTACCTCATGTATCAGTCTGTCTCTGTTCATATAACGCAGTTTGTAATTCCCTTTATCTAGATTGTAAGCTCTGTGAGCAGGGCTCTCTACCTCATGTATCAGTCTGTCTCTGTTCATATAACGCAGTCTGTAATTCCTTTTTTTCTAGATTGTAAGCTCTGTGAGCAGGGCTCTCTACCTCATGTATCAGTCTGTCTCTGTTCATATAACGCAGTCTGTAATTCCTTTTTTTCTAGATTGTAAGCTCTGTGAGCAGGGCTCTCTACTTCATGTATCAATCTATCTCTGTTCATATAACACAGTCTGTAATTCCCTTTTATCTAGATTGTAAGCTCTGTGAGCAAGGCTATCTACCTCATGTATCAGTCTGTCTCTGTTCATATAACGCAGTCTGTAATTCCCTTTTATCTAGATTGTAAGCTCTGCGAGCAGGGCTCTCTACCTCATGTATCAGTCTGTCTCTGTTCATATAACACAGTCTGTAATTCCCTTTTATCTAGATTGTAAGCTCTGCGAGCAGGGCTCTCTACCTCATGTATCAGTCTGTCTCTGTTCATATAACACAGTCTGTAATTCCCCTTTATCTAGATTGTAAGCTCTGCGAGCAGGGCTCTCTACCCCATGTATCAGTCTGTCTATGTTCATATAATACACAGTCTGTAATTCCCCTTTATCTAGATTGTAAGCTCTGTGAGCAGGGCTCTCTACCTCATGTATCAATCTGTCTCTGTTCATATGACGCAGTCTGTAATTCCCTTTTATCTAGAGTGTAAGCTCTGTGAGCAAGGCTCTCTACCTCATGTATCAGTCTGTCTCTGTTCATATAACACAGTCTGTAATTCCCTTTTATCTAGATTGTAAGCTCTGTGAGCAGGGCTCTCTACCTCATGTATCAGTCTGTCTCTGTTCATATAACACAGTCTGTAATTCCCCTTTATCTAGATTGTAAGCTCTGCGAGCAGGGCTCTCTACCTCATGTATCAGTCTGTCTCTGTTCATATAACACAGTCTGTAATTCCCCTTTATCTAGATTGTAAGCTCTGTGAGCAGGGCTCTCTACCTCATGTATCAGTCTGTCTCTGTTCATATAACACAGTCTGTAATTCCCTTTTATCTAGATTGTAAGCTCTGCGAGCAGGGCTCTCTACCTCATGTATCAGTCTGTCTCTGTTCATATAACACAGTCTGTAATTCCCTTTTATCTAGATTGTAAGCTCTGCGAGCAGGGCTCTCTACCTCATGTATCAGTCTGTCTCTGTTCATATAACACAGTCTGTAATTCCCCTTTATCTAGATTGTAAGCTCTGCGAGCAGGGCTCTCTACCCCATGTATCAGTCTGTCTATGTTCATATAATACACAGTCTGTAATTCCCCTTTATCTAGATTGTAAGCTCTGTGAGCAGGGCTCTCTACCTCATGTATCAATCTGTCTCTGTTCATATGACGCAGTCTGTAATTCCCTTTTATCTAGAGTGTAAGCTCTGTGAGCAAGGCTCTCTACCTCATGTATCAGTCTGTCTCTGTTCATATAACACAGTCTGTAATTCCCTTTTATCTAGATTGTAAGCTCTGTGAGCAGGGCTCTCTACCTCATGTATCAGTCTGTCTCTGTTCATATAACACAGTCTGTAATTCCCCTTTATCTAGATTGTAAGCTCTGCGAGCAGGGCTCTCTACCTCATGTATCAGTCTGTCTCTGTTCATATAACACAGTCTGTAATTCCCCTTTATCTAGATTGTAAGCTCTGTGAGCAGGGCTCTCTACCTCATGTATCAGTCTGTCTCTGTTCATATAACACAGTCTGTAATTCCCTTTTATCTAGATTGTAAGCTCTGTGAGCAAGGCTCTCTACCTCATGTATCAGTCTGTCTCTGTTCATATAACACAGTCTGTAATTCCCCTTTATCTAGATTGTAAGCTCTGTGAGCAGGGCTCTCTACCTCATGTATCAGTCTGTCTCTGTTCATATAACACAGTCTGTAATTCCCTTTTATCTACATTGTAAGCTCTGTGAACAGGGCTCTCTACCTCATGTATCAGTCTGTCTCTGTTCATATAACACAGTCTGTAATTCCCTTTTATCTAGACTGTAAGCTCTGTGAGCAAGGCTCTCTACCTCATGTATCAGTCTGTCTCTGTTCATATAACACAGTCTGTAATTCCCTTTTATCTAGATTGTAAGCTCTGTGAGCAGGGCTCTCTACCTCATGTATCAATCTATCTCTGTTCATATAACGCAGTCTGTAATTCCCTTTTATCTAGATTGTAAGCTCTGTGAGCAAGGCTCTCTCCCTCATGTATCAGTCTGTCTCTGTTCATATAACACAGTCTGTAATTCCCTTTTATCTAGATTGTGAGCTCTGTGAGCAGGGCTCTCTACTTCATGTATCAGTCTGTCTCTGTTCATATAACACAGTCTGTAATTATCTAGATTGTAAGCTCTGTGAGCAGGGCTCTCTACCTCATGTATCAGTCTGTCTCTGTTCATATAACGCAGTCTGTAATTCCCTTTTATCTAGATTGTAAGCTCTGTGAGCAAGGCTCTCTCCCTCATGTATCAGTCTGTCTCTGTTCATATAACACAGTCTGTAATTCCCTTTTATCTAGATCGTGAGCTCTGTGAGCAGGGCTCTCTACTTCATGTATCAGTCTGTCTCTGTTCATATAACACAGTCTGTAATTATCTAGATTGTAAGCTCTGTGAGCAGGGCTCTCTACCTCATGTATCAGTCTGTCTCTGTTCATATAACACAGTCTGTAATTCCCTTTTATCTAGATTGTAAGCTCTGTGAGCAGGGCTCTCTACATCATGTATCAGTCTATCTCTGTTCATATAACACAGTCGGTAATTCCCTTTTATCTAGATTGTAAGCTCTGTGAGCAGGGCTCTCCACCTCATGTATCAGTCTGTCTATGTGAGCAGGGCTCTCTACCTCATGTATCAGTCTGTCTCTGTTCATATAACGCAGTCTGTAATTCCCTTTTATCTAGATTGTAAGCTCTGTGAGCAGGGCTCTCTACCTCATGTATCAGTCTGTCTCTGTTCATATAACACAGTCTGTAATTCCCTTTTATCTAGATTGTAAGCTCTGTGAGCAGGGCTCTCTACCTCATGTATCAGTCTGTCTCTGTTCATATAACACAGTCTGTAAATCTCTTTTATCTAGATTGTAAGCTCTGTGAGCAGGGCTCTCTCCCTCATGTATCAGTCTGTCTCTGTTCATATAACACAGTCTGTAATTCCCTTTTATCTAGATTGTAAGCTCTGTGAGCAAGGTTCTCTACATCATGTATCAGTCTGTCTCTGTTCATATAACGCAGTCTGTAATTCCCTTTTATCTAGATTGTAAGCTCTGCAGGCAAGGCTCTCTACCTCATGTATCAGTCTGTCTCTGTTCATATAACACAGTCTGTAATTTCCTTTTATCTAGATTGTAAGCTCTGTGAGCAGGGCTCTCTACCTCATGTATCAGTCTGTCTCTGTTCATATAAAACAGTCTGTAATTCCCTTTTATCTAGATTGTAAGCTCTGTGAGCAAGGCTCTTTACCTCATGTATCAGTCTGTCTGTGTTCATATATCGCAGTCAGTAATTCCCTTTTATCTAGATTGTAAGCTCTGTGAGCAGGGCTCTCTACTTTATGTATCAATCTATCTCTGTTCATATAACGCAGTCTGTAATTCCCTTTTATCTAGAGTGTAAGCTCTGTGAGCAAGGCTCTCTACCTCATGTATCAGTCTGTCTGTGTTCATATATCGCAGTCAGTAATTCCCTTTTATCTTGATTGTAAGCTCTGTGAGCAGGGCTCTCTACTTCATGTATCAATCTATCTCTGTTCATATAACGCAGTCTGTAATTCCCTTTTATCTAGAGTGTAAGCTCTGTGAGCAAGGCTCTCTACCTCATGTATCAGTCTGTCTCTGTTCATATAACGCAGTTTGTAATTCCCTTTATCTAGATTGTAAGCTCTGTGAGCAGGGCTCTCTACCTCATGTATCAGTCTGTCTCTGTTCATATAACGCAGTCTGTAATTCCTTTTTTTCTAGATTGTAAGCTCTGTGAGCAGGGCTCTCTACTTCATGTATCAATCTATCTCTGTTCATATAACACAGTCTGTAATTCCCTTTTATCTAGATTGTAAGCTCTGTGAGCAAGGCTATCTACCTCATGTATCAGTCTGTCTCTGTTCATATAACGCAGTCTGTAATTTCCTTTTATCTAGATTGTAAGCTCTATGAGCAGGGCTCTCTACCTCATGTATCAGTCTGTCTCTGTTCATATAACACAGTCTGTAATTCCCTTTTATCTAGATTGTAAGCTCTGCGAGCAGGGCTCTCTACCTCATGTATCAGTCTGTCTCTGTTCATATAACACAGTCTGTAATTCCCTTTTATCTAGATTGTAAGCTCTGCGAGCAGGGCTCTCTACCTCATGTATCAGTCTGTCTCTGTTCATATAACACAGTCTTTAATTCCCCTTTATCTAGATTGTAAGCTCTGCGAGCAGGGCTCTCTACCCCATGTATCAGTCTGTCTATGTTCATATAATACACAGTCTGTAATTCCCCTTTATCTAGATTGTAAGCTCTGTGAGCAGGGCTCTCTACCTCATGTATCAATCTGTCTCTGTTCATATGACGCAGTCTGTAATTCCCTTTTATCTAGAGTGTAAGCTCTGTGAGCAAGGCTCTCTACCTCATGTATCAGTCTGTCTCTGTTCATATAACACAGTCTGTAATTCCCTTTTATCTAGATTGTAAGCTCTGTGAGCAGGGCTCTCTACCTCATGTATCAGTCTGTCTCTGTTCATATAACACAGTCTGTAATTCCCCTTTATCTAGATTGTAAGCTCTGCGAGCAGGGCTCTCTACCTCATGTATCAGTCTGTCTCTGTTCATATAACACAGTCTGTAATTCCCCTTTATCTAGATTGTAAGCTCTGTGAGCAGGGCTCTCTACTTCATGTATCAGTCTGTCTCTGTTCATATAACACAGTCTGTAATTCCCTTTTATCTAGATTGTAAGCTCTGTGAGCAAGGCTCTCTACCTCATGTATCAGTCTGTCTCTGTTCATATAACACAGTCTGTAATTCCCCTTTATCTAGATTGTAAGCTCTGTGAGCAGGGCTCTCTACCTCATGTATCAGTCTGTCTCTGTTCATATAACACAGTCTGTAATTCCCTTTTATCTACATTGTAAGCTCTGTGAACAGGGCTCTCTACCTCATGTATCAGTCTGTCTCTGTTCATATAACACAGTCTGTAATTCCCTTTTATCTAGATTGTAAGCTCTGTGAGCAAGGTTCTCTACATCATGTATCAGTCTGTCTCTGTTCATATAACGCAGTCTGTAATTCCCTTTTATCTAGATTGTAAGCTCTGCAGGCAAGGCTCTCTACCTCATGTATCAGTCTGTCTCTGTTCATATAACACAGTCTGTAATTTCCTTTTATCTAGATTGTAAGCTCTGTGAGCAGGGCTCTCTACCTCATGTATCAGTCTGTCTCTGTTCATATAACACAGTCTGTAATTCCCTTTTATCTAGATTGTAAGCTCTGTGAGCAAGGCTCTCTACCTCATGTATCAGTCTGTCTCTGTTCATATAACGCAGTCTGTAATTCCCTTTTATCTAGAGTGTAAGCTCTGTGAGCAGGGCTCTCTACTTCATGTATCAATCTATCTCTGTTCATATAACGCAGTCTGTAATTCCCTTTTATCTAGAGTGTAAGCTCTGTGAGCAAGGCTCTCTACCTCATGTATCAGTCTGTCTGTGTTCATATATCGCAGTCAGTAATTCCCTTTTATCTAGATTGTAAGCTCTGTGAGCAGGGCTCTCTACTTCATGTATCAATCTATCTCTGTTCATATAACGCAGTCTGTAATTCCCTTTTATCTAGAGTGTAAGCTCTGTGAGCAAGGCTCTCTACCTCATGTATCAGTCTGTCTCTGTTCATATAACGCAGTCTGTAATTCCCTTTATCTAGATTGTAAGCTCTGTGAGCAGGGCTCTCTACCTCATGTATCAGTCTGTCTCTGTTCATATAACGCAGTCTGTAATTCCCTTTTATCTAGATTGTAAGCTCTGTGAGCAGGGCTCTCTACTTCATGTATCAATCTATCTCTGTTCATATAACACAGTCTGTAATTCCCTTTTATCTAGATTGTAAGCTCTGTGAGCAAGGCTATCTACCTCATGTATCAGTCTGTCTCTGTTCATATAACGCAGTCTGTAATTTCCTTTTATCTAGATTGTAAGCTCTATGAGCAGGGTTCTCTACCTCATGTATCAGTCTGTCTCTGTTCATATAACACAGTCTGTAATTCCCTTTTATCTAGATTGTAAGCTCTGCGAGCAGGGCTCTCTACCTCATGTATCAGTCTGTCTCTGTTCATATAACACAGTCTGTAATTCCCCTTTATCTAGATTGTAAGCTCTGCGAGCAGGGCTCTCTACCCCATGTATCAGTCTGTCTCTGTTCATATAATACACAGTCTGTAATTCCCCTTTATCTAGATTGTAAGCTCTGTGAGCAGGGCTCTCTACCTCATGTATCAATCTGTCTCTGTTCATATGACGCAGTCTGTAATTCCCTTTTATCTAGAGTGTAAGCTCTGTGAGCAAGGCTCTCTACCTCATGTATCAGTCTGTCTCTGTTCATATAACACAGTCTGTAATTCCCTTTTATCTAGATTGTAAGCTCTGTGAGCAGGGCTCTCTACCTCATGTATCAGTCTGTCTCTGTTCATATAACACAGTCTGTAATTCCCCTTTATCTAGATTGTAAGCTCTGCGAGCAGGGCTCTCTACCTCATGTATCAGTCTGTCTCTGTTCATATAACACAGTCTGTAATTCCCCTTTATCTAGATTGTAAGCTCTGTGAGCAGGGCTCTCTACCTCATGTATCAGTCTGTCTCTGTTCATATAACACAGTCTGTAATTCCCTTTTATCTAGATTGTAAGCTCTGTGAGCAAGGCTCTCTACCTCATGTATCAGTCTGTCTCTGTTCATATAACACAGTCTGTAATTCCCCTTTATCTAGATTGTAAGCTCTGTGAGCAGGGCTCTCTACCTCATGTATCAGTCTGTCTCTGTTCATATAACACAGTCTGTAATTCCCTTTTATCTACATTGTAAGCTCTGTGAACAGGGCTCTCTACCTCATGTATCAGTCTGTCTCTGTTCATATAACACAGTCTGTAATTCCCTTTTATCTAGACTGTAAGCTCTGTGAGCAAGGCTCTCTACCTCATGTATCAGTCTGTCTCTGTTCATATAACACAGTCTGTAATTCCCTTTTATCTAGATTGTAAGCTCTGTGAGCAGGGCTCTCTACCTCATGTATCAATCTATCTCTGTTCATATAACGCAGTCTGTAATTCCCTTTTATCTAGATTGTAAGCTCTGTGAGCAAGGCTCTCTCCCTCATGTATCAGTCTGTCTCTGTTCATATAACACAGTCTGTAATTCCCTTTTATCTAGATTGTGAGCTCTGTGAGCAGGGCTCTCTACTTCATGTATCAGTCTGTCTCTGTTCATATAACACAGTCTGTAATTATCTAGATTGTAAGCTCTGTGAGCAGGGCTCTCTACCTCATGTATCAGTCTGTCTCTGTTCATATAACACAGTCTGTAATTCCCTTTTATCTAGATTGTAAGCTCTGTGAGCAGGGCTCTCTACATCATGTATCAGTCTATCTCTGTTCATATAACACAGTCGGTAATTCCCTTTTATCTAGATTGTAAGCTCTGTGAGCAGGGCTCTCCACCTCATGTATCAGTCTGTCTATGTGAGCAGGGCTCTCTACCTCATGTATCAGTCTGTCTCTGTTCATATAACGCAGTCTGTAATTCCCTTTTATCTAGATTGTAAGCTCTGTGAGCAGGGCTCTCTACCTCATGTATCAGTCTGTCTCTGTTCATATAACACAGTCTGTAATTCCCTTTTATCTAGATTGTAAGCTCTGTGAGCAGGGCTCTCTACCTCATGTATCAGTCTGTCTCTGTTCATATAACACAGTCTGTAATTCCCTTTTATCTAGATTGTAAGCTCTGTGAGCAAGGCTCTTTACCTCATGTATCAGTCTGTCTCTGTTCATATAACACAGTCTGTAATTCCATTTTATCTAGATTGTAAGCTCTGTGAGCAGGGCTCTCTACCTCATGTATCAGTCTGTCTCTGTTCATATAACGCAGTCTGTAATTCCCTTTTATCTAGATTGTAAGCTCTGTGAGCAAGGCTCTCTACCTCATGTGTCAGTCTGTCTCTGTTCATATAACACAGTCTGTAATTCCATTTTATCTAGATTGTAAGCTCTGTGAGCAGGGCTCTCTACCTCATGTATCAGTCTGTCTCTGTTCATATAACACAGTCTGTAATTCCCTTCTATCTAGATTGTAAGCTCTGTGCGCAAGGCTCTCTACCTCATGTATCAGTCTGTCTCTGTTCATATAACACAGTCTGTAATTCCCTTTTATCTAGATTGTAAGCTCTGTGAGCAGGGCTCTCTACCTCATGTATCAGTCTGTCTCTGTTCATATAACACAGTCTGTAATTCCCTTTTTATATAGATTGTAAGCTCTATGAGCAGGGCTCTCTACCTCATGTATCAGTCTGTCTCTGTTCATATAACGCAGTCTGTAATTCCCTTTTATCTAGATTGTAAGCTCTGTGAGCAGGGCTCTCTACCTCATGTATCAGTCTGTCTCTGTTCATATAACGCAGTCTGTAATTCCCTTTTATCTAGATTATAAGCTCTGTGAGCAGGGCTCTCTACCTCATGGATCAGTCTGTCTGTGTTCATTTAACACAGTCTGTAATTCCCTTTTATCTAGATTGTAAGCTCTGTGAGCAGGGCTCTCTACCTCATGTATCAGTCTGTCTCTGTTCATATAACACAGTCTGTAATTCCCTTTTATCTAGATTGTAAGCTCTGTGAGCAGGGCTCTCTACCTCATGTATCAGTCTGTCTCTGTTCATATAACACAGTCTGTAATTCCCTTTTATCTAGATTGTAAGCTCTGTGAGCAGGGCTCTCTCCCTCATGTATCAGTCTGTCTCTGTTCATATAACACAGTCTGTAATTCCCTTTTATCTAGATTGTAAGTTCTGTGAGCCAGGCTCTCTACCTCATGTATCAGTCTGTCTCTGTTCATATAACGCAGTCTGAAATTCCCTTTTATCTAGATTGTAAGTTCTGTGAGCCAGGCTCTCTACCTCATGTATCAGTCTGTCTCTGTTCATATAACGCAGTCTGTAATTCCCTTTTATCTAGATTGTAAGCTCTGCAGGCAAGGCTCTCTACCTCATGTACCAGTCTGTCTCTGTTCATATAACACAGTCTGTAATTTCCTTTTATCTAGATTGTAAGCTCTGTGAGCAGGGCTCTCTACCTCATGTATCAGTCTGTCTCTGTTCATATAACACAGTCTGTATTTCCCTTTTATCTAGATTGTAAGCTCTGTGAGCAAGGCTCTCTACCTCATGTATCAGTCTGTCTCTGTTCATATAACGCAGTCTGTAATTCCATTTTATCTAGATTGTAAGCTCTGTGAGCAGGGCTCTCTACCTCATGTATCAGTCTGTCTCTGTTCATATAACGCAGTCTGTAATTCCCTTTTATCTAGATTGTAAGCTCTGTGAGCAAGGTTCTCTACCTCATGTATCAGTCTGTCTCTGTTCATATAACACAGTCTGTAATTCCATTTTATCTAGATTGTAAGCTCTGTGAGCAGGGCTCTCTACCTCATGTATCAGTCTGTCTCTGTTCATATAACGCAGTCTGTAATTCCCTTTTATCTAGATTGTAAGCTCTGTGAGCAAGGCTCTCTACCTCATGTATCAGTCTGTCTCTGTTCATATAACGCAGTCTGTAATTCCCTTTTATCTAGATTGTAAGCTCTGTGAGCAAGGCTCTCTACCTCATGTATCAGTCTGTCTCTGTTCATATAACACAGTCTGTAATTCCCTTCTATCTAGATTGTAAGCTCTGTGCGCAAGGCTCTCTACCTCATGTATCAGTCTGTCTCTGTTCATATAACACAGTCTGTAATTCCCTTTTATCTAGATTGTAAGCTCTATGAGCAGGGCTCTCTACCTCATGTATCAGTCTGTCTCTGTTCATATAACGCAGTCTGTAATTCCCTTTTATCTAGATTGTAAGCTCTGTGAGCAGGGCTCTCTACCTCATGTATCAGTCTGTCTCTGTTCATATAACGCAGTCTGTAATTCCCTTTTATCTAGATTATAAGCTCTGTGAGCAGGGCTCTCTACCTCATGGATCAGTCTGTCTGTGTTCATATAACACAGTCTGTAATTCCCTTTTATCTAGATTGTAAGCTCTGTGAGAAGGGCTCTCTACCTCATGTATCAGTCTGTCTCTGTTCATATAACACAGTCTGTAATTCCCTTTTATCTAGATTGTAAGCTCTGCGAGCAAGGCTCTCTACCTCATGTATCAGTCTGTCCCTCTAGACTGTAAGCTCTGTGAGCAAGGCTCTCTACCTCATGTATCAGTCTGTCTCTGTTCATATAACACAGTCTGTAATTCCCTTCTATCTAGATTGTAAGCTCTGTTAGCAGGGCTCTCTACCTCATGTATCAGTCTGTCTCTGTTCATATAACGCAGTCTGTAATTCCCATTTATCTAGACTGTAAGCTCAGTGAGCAAGGCTCTCCACCTTATGTATCAGTCTGTCTCTGTTCATATGACACAGTCTGTAATTTCCTTTTATCTACATTGTAAGCTCTATGAGCAGGGCTCTCCACCTCATGTATCAGTCTGTCTCTGTTCATATAACGCAGTCTGTAATTCCCTTTTATCTAGATTGTAAGCTCTGCGAGCAAGGCTCTCTACCTCATGTATCAGTCTGTCCCTCTAGACTGTAAGCTCTGTGAGCAAGGCTCTCTACCACATGTATCAGTCTGTCTCTGTTCATATAACACAGTCTGTAATTCCCTTTTATCTAGATTGTAAGCTCTGTTAGCAGGGCTCTCTACCTCATGTATCAGTCTGTCTCTGTTCATATAACGCAGTCTGTAATTCCCTTTTATCTAGACTGTAAGCTCTGTGAGCAGGGCTCTCCACCTCACGTATCAGTCTGTCTCTGTTCATATAACGCATTCTGTAATTCCCTTTTATCTAGATTGTAAACTCTGTGTGCAGGGCTCTCTACCTCATGTATCAGTCTGTCTCTGTTCATATAAGAGTCTGTAATTCCCTTTTATCTAGATTGTAAGCTCTGTGAGCAAGGCTCTCTACCTCATGTATCAGTCTGTCTCTGTTCATATAATACAGTCTGTAATTCCCTTTTATCTAGACAGTAAGCTCTGTGAGCAGGGCTCTCTATCTCATGTATCAGTCTGTCTCTGTTCATATAACCCAGTCTGTAATTCCCTTTTATATAGATTGTAAGCTCTGTGAGCAAGGCTCTCTACCACATGTATCAGTCTGTCTCTGTTCATATAACACAGTCTGCAATTCCCTTTTATCTAGATTGTAAGCTCTGTGAGCAGTTCTCTCCACCTCATGTATCAGTCTGTCTCTGTTCATATAACACAGTCTGTAATTCCCTTTTATCTAGATTGTAAGCTCTGTGAGCAGGGCTCTCTACCTCATGTATCAGTCTGTTCTTGCTAGCCCCCCTCTATGCTCTGTACATGTTAATGTAATGTAAACATGTATACATGCTCCAATAAAAGGTGCAGGATATGATGAGTTGGGAAATACAGCTTGTTTCCAGTAAATTAATTATTCCAAATCAGCCGACACACAGGAGCCCCATAACTATGTCACACACAGGAGCCCCATAACTATGCCACATACAGGAGCCCCATAACTATGCCACACACAGGAGCCCCATAACTATGAGACACACAGGAGCCCATAACTATGACACACACAGGAGCCCCATAACTATGCCACACACAGGAGCCCCATAACTATGCCACACACAGGAGCCCCATAACTATGAGACACACAGGAGCCCATAACTATGCCACACACAGGAGCCCATAACTATGCCACACACAGGAGCCCCATAACTATGTCACACACAGGAGCCCCATAACTATGCCACACACAGGAGCCCCATAACTATGTCACACACAGGAGCCCCCTAACTATGACACACACAGGAGCCCCATAACTATGCCACACACAGGAGCCCCATAACTATGCCACACACAGGAGCCCCATAACTATGCCACACACAGGAGCCCCATAACTATGCCACACACAGGAGCCCCATAACTATGCCGCACACAGGAGCCCCATAACTATGCCGCACACAGGAGCCCCATAACTATGCCGCACACAGGAGCCCCATAACTATGCCGCACACAGAAGCTCCATAACTATGCCGCACACAGGAGCCCCATAACTATGCCGCACACAGGAGCCCCATAACTATGCCGCACACAGGAGCCCCATAACTATGCCGCACACAGGAGCCCCATAACTATGCCGCACACAGGAGCCTCATAACTATGCCGCACACAGGAGCCCCATAACTATGCCGCACACAGGAGCTCGCTCTCTCTCTCTCTCTCTCTCTTTTTAATATTATATTCAACTATTTCATATGTAATAAAAATGTTACTGAAAAATTGCATTCCTTGTTTTAAGACAGACAATTTGCCATTTTATATGCCACAGCCAATTTGCCCAATAATATGCCAGTAATAATCTGTCATTTAATATATGCCAGTATTTTGCCATTTAATATATTCCAGTATTTTGCCACTCAATATGCCAGTATTTTGCTATTCAATATGCCAGTATTTTGCCACTCACTATGCCAGTATTTTGCCACTAAGTATGCCAGTATTTTGCCACTTAGTATGCCAGCATTTAAACCCTCAATATGCCCGAATTTTGCCATTCAATATTCCAGCATTTAAGTCCTCAATATGCCAGAATTTTGCCATTCAATATTCCACCATTTAACCCCTTAACACCTTCACGACAAAGGACATGCCAGGCACGTCCTGGGAGAAACTCCCTTAACGACAAAGGACGTGCCTGGCACGTCCTGCGGTGAATCAAGCGGTTTTCGCGATCAACGATCGCGAAAACCACTTTAACGGTGCTGGTCTATTGCCTCGATGTCAAGGCAATAGCCAGCACCGAAATTTCTGTTTTGGAGCACCGACGATCGCCCCACGGAGTGATCGTGGGGAGCCATATTGATGGAGCATGCTGCTCCGTCAATATGGCTAAGCCCTCTGCCGGTCTGAGCTTCGGAAGTGAAAGTCACTTCACTTCCGTCGCTCTAATATGCTACTTGACTGCCCCTAGTGGTAGCTAAGTAGCATTGCAATGGAAAATATTTTAAATACATATTTAATTAATTAAAAACAGGTTATATAGATAGATTAGCCTATAGGGTTAAAATTAAGTAATTTTTAGCATAAGGGATAGCTTTAAAATTAAATTAAAATTAAAAAATATTATGGGATATAATAAGGATTAGAGTTGGGGTTCAATTTTGGGTTCGGGTTGGGGTCAAAAGGTCAATATAGGAAAAAAACAAAAAAACACTATTTTTGGTTTTTGCCCCATAACTCGCAAAAAAAACGAAAAATATGGAAACAGTCATATTTTTGAACTCGGGACAACATTTAGAAACTCTTTAGACGGGGTCTTTTTTAATGATTTTATTTGTGTAAATTATATTTTAGGTCAAAGTTAGAAAAAGTGGGTTTTTTTAAATTTTTCATCATATTTTATGATTTTGTTTGTAGTAAATTATAAGATATGATGAACATAATGGTATCTAATGAAAGCCCTTCTTATGACGGTAAAAACAACATATAATTTGTGTGGGTACTGTATGTGAGAAGAAAAAAATTACAGCTAAACACAAACACCCTAGAAATATCAAAACAGCCATTGTCACCAAGGGAAAGTCAAGGTGAAAATGTCTTGTCACTAAGGGGTTAATATGCCCGAATTTTGACACTCAATATGCCCGAATTTTGACACTCAATATGCCAGTATTGTGTCACTCAATATGCCAGCATTATTTTGCCACTCAATATGCCAGTATTTAACCCCTCAATATGCCAGCATTTAACCCCTCAATATGCCAGTATTTTGCCATTAAATATGCCATTCTTTTGCCATTCAATATTCCAGCATTTAAGCCCTCAATATGCCAGAATTTTGCCATTCAATATGCCAGTATTATTTTGCCACTCAATATGCCAGTATGTGTCACTCAATATGCCAGCATTTAACCCCTCAATATGCCAGCATTTAACCCCTCAATATTCCAGAATTTAACCACTCAATATGCCAGTATTTTGCCATTAACCCCTTAGTGACCGAGTGCTATGTTGCATTTGATGTGCCTTGAAGACCAGAATTCCATTATTTTTGTCATACGTTTACTTAACTGTGAATTTCTTTCTTTGTGTTCAGTCCACCCACACAAATTATATATCATTTTTTAAAGGACAGACAGGCCTTTCATTTGATACTATTATTTTCATCATATGATATAATTTACTATTTAAAAAAAATAAAATATGATGAAAATATGACATAAAAAACACTTCTTCTAACTTTGACCTAATTTTTTTTTTTACACAATTACAAATGGTAAAAAAGACCCCATCTATATATTTCTAATATTTGTCCTGAGTTTATTAATACCAATGTTTCCTTGTTTGTCTATGTTTTATTTCAAGTAATAGGGCAATAAACAATATTAGTGTTTTTTTTGTTTTCTAACCATTTTCTTCTACAGTGACTTTTTTACCCCAACCCTAAATTTACCCCAACTCTAAATTTACCCTAACCCTAAATCTACCCCCACCCCTTAATCTAACCCTTGTAATCATCCGAACCCCCCTGTAACCCTAATTATGACCCTAACCCTAGATCTAGGTTTAGTAGATCTGGGTAGAAAGTCCAAAGTATGTGCCAGCCAAAGAACATTCAGGAGTCTCGTAATATAATTGAAAAAGTATCCAGAAAAATCTTTCTTTGAATCCAAAGAGTAAAATCAATAATAGGATTTTGACAAAGCACCAGCAGGTGCGAAACGCGTCAAGCTTATGTTTTTTTGCTCCTGTCTGTCTCCACGATCCTATTATTGATTTTACTCTTTGGATTCAAATAAAGATTTTTCTGGATACTTTTTCAATTATATTACGAGATTCCTGGATGTTCTTTGGCTGGCACATACTTTGGACTTTCTACTTATGTTTAATGGAGCTTTGAGTAGGCTCCCTTTTGTGCTTCAGTACCTGAGATCACGTAGCACTCACTTCTAATTTACCTTTTTAAAGGCTGGAGCCGGTCGATACCTTCTTGTTTTGTGTTAGTAGATCTAGGGTTAGCTTTTTCCATTTTTTTTTTTTTTATTATTTATTTATTTAATAATTTTTTTTATTTCAGACTGTAATATACTTTGTAATATACTTAACTGCCTCTAGGGGCAGTCAAGTAGCGGTTTCAGAGCGACGGAAGAGATTCTTTTTTTTTTTCTCTCTTCCGTCGCTCTCCTCTGGGCACGCTGTATTGGAGGAGCAGTGATCAGCTTTCACTGCCTATGTGTGTAACCCGCATATGATCACATTCGCGGTGATCGTATGCGAGCGGGGGGGGGGGAATGGGGGTGAGGGGGGGCTGAAAGCCCTCTCAAAGGCTCTGAGAGTAGCTGCAGGCATGTAGTGTTGTGGATATTCCTTTAGGAAAAAAACTAAAAGCCTGAATATAAGACTACCCTATAGCAAAAAAGTTCAACTTGTATATATTCACATGTAAATCTCACTTGGACCCACACACACAGAATCCTTTTACAACCAGACCAGACTGTTTCCTACATATTCCTGAGATCTCACTTGGACCCACACACAGAATCCTTTTACAACCAGACCAGACTGTTTCCAACATATTCCTGAGATCTCACTTGGACCCACACACAGAATCCTTTTGCAACCAGACCAGACTGTTTCCTACATATTCCTGAGATCTCACTTGGACCCACACACACAGAATCCTTTTACAACCAGACCAGACTGTTTCCTACATATTCCTGAGATCTCACTTGGACCCACACACAGAATCCTTTTACACCCAGACCAGACTGTTTCCTACATATTCCTGAGATCTCACTTGGACCCCCACACACAGAATCCTTTTACAACCAGACCAGACTGTTTCCTACATATTCCTGAGATCTCACTTGGACCCCCACACACAGAATCCTTTTACAACCAGACCAGACTGTTTCCTACATATTCCTGAGATCTCACTTGGACCCACACACACAGAATCCTTTTACAACCAGACCAGACTGTTTCCTACATATTCCTGAGATCTCACTTGGACCCCCACACACACAGAATCCTTTTACAACCAGACCAGACTGTTTCCTACATATTCCCGAGATCTCACTTGGACCCCCACACACACAGAATCCTTTTACAACCAGACCAGACTGTTTCCTACATATTCCCGAGATCTCACTTGGACCCACACACACAGAATCCTTTTACAACCAGACCAGACTGTTTCCTACATGTTCCTGAGATCTCACTTGGACCCACACACACAGAATCCTTTTACAACCAGACCAGACTGTTTCCTACATATTCCTGAGATCTCACTTGGACCCCCACACACACAGAATCCTTTTACAACCAGACCAGACTGTTTCCTACATATTCCCGAGATCTCACTTGGACCCCCACACACACAGAATCCTTTTACAACCAGACCAGACTGTTTCCTACATATTCCTGAGATCTCACTTGGACCCACACACACAGAATCCTTTTACACCCAGACCAGACTGTTTCCTACATATTCCTGAGATCTCACTTGGACCCACACACAGAATCCTTTTACAACCAGCCCAGACTGTTTCCTCCATATTCCTGAGATCTCACTTGGACCCACACACACACAGAATCCTTTTACAACCAGACCAGACTGTTTCCTACATATTTCTGAGATCTCACTTGGACCCCCACACACAGAATCCTTTTACAACCAGACCAGACTGTTTCCTACATATTCCTGAGATCTCACTTGGACCCACACACAGAATCCTTTTATAACCAGACCAGACTGTTTCCTACATGTTCCTGAGATCTCACTTGGACCCACACACAGAATCCTTTTACAACCAGACCAGACTGTTTCCTACATATTCCTGAGATCTCACTTGGACACACACACAGAATCCTTTTACAACCAGACCAGACTGTTTCCTACATATTCCTGAGATCTCACTTGGACCCACACACACAGAATCCTTTTACAACCAGACCAGACTGTTTCCTACATATTCCTGAGATCTCACTTGGTCCCACACACACAGAATCCTTTTACAACCAGACCAGACTGTTTCCTACATATTCCTGAGATCTCACTTGGACCCACACACACAGAATCCTTTTACAACCAGACCAGACTGTTTCCTACATATTCCTGAGATCTCACTTGGACCCACACACAGAATCCTTTTACAACCAGACCAGACTGTTTCCTTCATATTCCTGAGATCTCACTTGGAAACCCACACACACAGAATCCTTTTACAACCAGACCAGACTGTTTCCTACATATTCCTGAGATCTCACTTGGACCCACACACACAGAATCCTTTTACAACCAGACCAGACTGTTTCCGACATATTCCTGAGATCTCACTTGGACCCACACACAGAATCCTTTTACACCCAGACCAGACTGTTTCCTACATATTCCTGAGATCTCACTTGGACCCCCACACACAGAATCCTTTTACAACCAGACCAGACTGTTTCCTACATATTCCTGAGATCTCACTTGGACCCCCACACACAGAATCCTTTTACAACCAGACCAGACTGTTTCCTACATATTCCTGAGATCTCACTTGGACCCACACACACAGAATCCTTTTACAACCAGACCAGACTGTTTCCTACATATTCCTGAGATCTCACTTGGACCCCCACACACACAGAATCCTTTTACAACCAGACCAGACTGTTTCCTACATATTCCCGAGATCTCACTTGGACCCCCACACACACAGAATCCTTTTACAACCAGACCAGACTGTTTCCTACATATTCCTGAGATCTCACTTGGACCCACACACACAGAATCCTTTTACAACCAGACCAGACTGTTTCCTACATGTTCCTGAGATCTCACTTGGACCCACACACACAGAATCCTTTTACAACCAGACCAGACTGTTTCCTACATATTCCTGAGATCTCACTTGGACCCCCACACACACAGAATCCTTTTACAACCAGACCAGACTGTTTCCTACATATTCCCGAGATCTCACTTGGACCCCCACACACACAGAATCCTTTTACAACCAGACCAGACTGTTTCCTACATATTCCTGAGATCTCACTTGGACCCACACACACAGAATCCTTTTACACCCAGACCAGACTGTTTCCTACATATTCCTGAGATCTCACTTGGACCCACACACAGAATCCTTTTACAACCAGCCCAGACTGTTTCCTCCATATTCCTGAGATCTCACTTGGACCCACACACACACAGAATCCTTTTACAACCAGACCAGACTGTTTCCTACATATTTCTGAGATCTCACTTGGACCCCCACACACAGAATCCTTTTACAACCAGACCAGACTGTTTCCTACATATTCCTGAGATCTCACTTGGACCCACACACAGAATCCTTTTATAACCAGACCAGACTGTTTCCTACATGTTCCTGAGATCTCACTTGGACCCACACACAGAATCCTTTTACAACCAGACCAGACTGTTTCCTACATATTCCTGAGATCTCACTTGGACACACACACAGAATCCTTTTACAAACAGACCAGACTGTTTCCTACATATTCCTGAGATCTCACTTGGACCCACACACACAGAATCCTTTTACAACCAGACCAGACTGTTTCCTACATATTCCTGAGATCTCACTTGGTCCCACACACACAGAATCCTTTAGCAACCAAACCATACTGTTTCCTACATATTCCTGAGATCTCACTTGGACCCACACACAGAATCCTTTTACAACCAGACCAGACTGTTTCCTACATAGTCCTGAGATCTCACTTGGACCCACACACACAGAATCCTTTTACAACCAGACCAGACTGTTTCCTACATATTCCTGAGATCTCACTTGGACCCACACACACAGAATCCTTTTACAACCAGACCAGACTGTTTCCTACATATTCCTGAGATCTCACTTGGACCCACACACACAGAATCCTTTTACAACCAGACCAGACTGTTTCCTACATATTCCTGAGATCTCACTTGGACCCACACACACAGAATCCTTTTACAACCAGACCAGACTGTTTCCTACATATTCCTGAGATCTCACTTGGACCCACACACAGAATCCTTTTACAACCAGACCAGACTGTTTCCTTCATATTCCTGAGATCTCACTTGGAAACCCACACACACAGAATCCTTTTACAACCAGACCAGACTGTTTCCTACATATTCCTGAGATCTCACTTGGACCCACACACACAGAATCCTTTTACAACCAGACCAGACTGTTTCCGACATATTCCTGAGATCTCACTTGGACCCACACACAGAATCCTTTTACACCCAGACCAGACTGTTTCCTACATATTCCTGAGATCTCACTTGGACCCCCACACACAGAATCCTTTTACAACCAGACCAGACTGTTTCCTACATATTCCTGAGATCTCACTTGGACCCCCACACACAGAATCCTTTTACAACCAGACCAGACTGTTTCCTACATATTCCTGAGATCTCACTTGGACCCACACACACAGAATCCTTTTACAACCAGACCAGACTGTTTCCTACATATTCCTGAGATCTCACTTGGACCCCCACACACACAGAATCCTTTTACAACCAGACCAGACTGTTTCCTACATATTCCCGAGATCTCACTTGGACCCCCACACACACAGAATCCTTTTACAACCAGACCAGACTGTTTCCTACATATTCCTGAGATCTCACTTGGACCCACACACACAGAATCCTTTTACAACCAGACCAGACTGTTTCCTACATGTTCCTGAGATCTCACTTGGACCCACACACACAGAATCCTTTTACAACCAGACCAGACTGTTTCCTACATATTCCTGAGATCTCACTTGGACCCCCACACACACAGAATCCTTTTACAACCAGACCAGACTGTTTCCTACATATTCCCGAGATCTCACTTGGACCCCCACACACACAGAATCCTTTTACAACCAGACCAGACTGTTTCCTACATATTCCTGAGATCTCACTTGGACCCACACACAGAATCCTTTTACAACCAGACCAGACTGTTTCCTCCATATTCCTGAGATCTCACTTGGACCCACACACAGAATCCTTTTACAACCAGACCAGATTGTTTCCTACATATTCCTGAGATCTCACTTGGACCCACACACACAGAATCCCTTTAGCAACCAGACCAGACTGTTTAATTCCCTCCCTTCCCCACAATCCACCCACCCCCAGCTTGATTTCTTTTATAGTTCTGGTCAATCAGATGATGTGACTTGACCTCTAATCACCCACCTGTCATACTTCCCCCTCCTGCACATATCTACTGGCAATATCTTAACATCATCACATACTTTAATCACCTGCCATTTGTAGACTTCCAATGCACCCAACTATTCTCCTACTTGGTAACTTCTGGTGTGACTCAGTTCTCAGTTACCCCCACACACCTTCCATTATCACAATCTACTGTTATTTTTACCTCTCCCCTTTTCCTTTCTGCCTTACACTCTCCTTGTGTGTCTCATGTTCCCCATCCCCTCTAGAATGGAAGCCTCTCCCTCATGTTTTAGTCTGAAACTGTTTGTAACTCCCTTCTTATGCTCTGTACCAAGTGCTGCGTACATTTTTGGTGCTATATAAATATAAGGTAATGTAATGTAAATTTCTTTTTAATATTTAATTTAAAAAAATGATATTATACAAATGCATTTCTTGTTTTTATTTCCTTTTATGTGCCAATGCTGCCTCTCTTCCCCCCAGTGTTCGTTTTCTCTCTATCTCCGGTCTTAATAGACGGAATTGTCGGGCAGCATGTAGAATGTCTGCCGCGGCTGGCCAGATATCCCTGGTGCCTAGTGGAGACAGCCGGAGGATGTCTGCACGATACGCGCAGACATCCTCCGCTGGGACTTTTATAGAAGTCCCGGCCGTCGTGCCGGCTGGCAGCGGAGGATGTCTGCGCGCATCGTGCAGACATCCTCCGGCTGTCTCCACTAGGCACCAGCTCCTGGGAAATTATGTAATAATTGGACAGGCCATGTATGGGCGAGGGGAAGGGTATAGATGACTGACGGTTGTCGGGGTAGGGGACTAGGGGAAGGGGATAAAAAGCCCTGGGAGTGTTGAATTTTACCTACCCGACAGACCAGGCATGGACATCGAGGGGATGCTCGCTTCCCCCGGGGAATAGTGGCGGTGGGAGACGGGTTTCCGGCCCTCCCACGAGATTGTGCCCAGATGCCGGCTCCCACCAGCCTCACCGGAGCAGGAGTGGAGCCGGGCGCAGGAGCGGGCCACGTGCGGTGGCTGGCCTTCTACAGGGACCACACGTTCAACCCAGGTGGCTAGTGGGAGCGGGGAGCGCAGGCCGCGCCCCTCCCCACAGGGATCTGAGCGCAGCATTTAACATAGCAGGTGGGGGTGGGGAGGATGGAAGTAGCTGCAGTGGATCTTCTGGGGCTGAGGATTTGGGCCTGTCTCTCCTGATACCCCCCACTCCATCCCCCGGTCCTTCCCCTGTCACTACTCACCGGGTCTTTCTCCACCTGGTCTGGCCTTGTGTTCCCCATTCTCTCGTTTGCAGACTCCTGCTACTAGCTCTGTGCCAGTCCACTTCCCCTCTCCTGTGCTGCAGGCTGCAGGCGGTCAGGCAGTGCTTCAGTCCACAACCCCGGCTCCGGGTGCAGTTCCAGTGAGTTGGTTGGGCAAGCTGCGGGGGGTTTGTCGGGTAGGGGTGGGGGGGCACACCTAACCCTGTTAGTCAGCCATGGGTTGATTTGTTGAATAGCTTGCACAGTGCGATTGAGCAGGTAGGTCGCGTAGCGGGATCTCCTGGCAGTTCGGCGTTGCAGGGTATTGATGGCTGTTGGGTGGAGTGTGGGGTTCCCCGGGTGGATCTCCAGGTGTCATATTGGGTGTTTCAGGTCCTGTGGGGGTGGTACAGCCCCCTCCTCTGCCGGCGGCCACAGCCGCTGGAGCCCTATACTCACACCTACCTATACTTACACCTAGCTATACTTACACCTAGCTATACTCACACCTAGCTATACTCACACCTAGCTATACTCACACCTAGCTATACTCACCTTTACTCATACCTAGCTATACTCACCTATACTCACACCTAGCTATACTCACCTATACTCACACCTAGCTATACTCACCTATACTCACACCTAGCTATACTCACACCTAGCTATACTCACCTATACTCACACCTAGCTATACTCACCTATACTCACACCTAGCTATACTCACCTATACTCACACCTAGCTATACTCACAGCTAGCTATACTCACCTATACTCACACCTAGCTATACTTACACCTAGCTATACTCACACCTAGCTATACTCACACCTACCTATACTCACCTTTACTCATACCTAGCTATACTCACCTATACTCACACCTAACTATACTCACCTATACTCACACCTAGCTATACTCACCTATACTCACACCTAGCTATACTCACCTATACTCACACCTAGCTATACTCACACCTAGCTATACTCACACCTAGCTATACTCACACCTAGCTATACTCACCTATACTCACACCTAGCTATACTCACCTATACTCACACCTAGCTATACTCACCTATACTCACACCTAGCTATACTCACACCTAGCTATACTCACCTATACTCACACCTAGCTATACTCACCTATACTCACACCTAGCTATACTCACCTATACTCACACCTAGCTATACTCACAGCTAGCTATACTCACCTATACTCACACCTAGCTATACTTACACCTAGCTATACTCACACCTAGCTATACTCACACCTACCTATACTCACCTTTACTCATACCTAGCTATACTCACCTATACTCACACCTAACTATACTCACCTATACTCACACCTAGCTATACTCACCTATACAAAACACAAAGTGTAGACTGCTGCGCCTGTATGTAAACGGGTATGCAGCACTCGGGCACCGCTAGTGTCTCACTTCTAGCAAAATAAATACAATACAAAGAAAAACGTGACCAGTGCGCTTCAACCAACACTACACACACTTATATTTACCCTTAGAACAAGTATGTATCTTGCAGTGTTGTACAAAGGGAATATGAAAAATAAAAGAATAAAACACACAATAGTGTAATATATCAAAGAAAAAGTGAAATAAAGTGAATGAATTGTGCCAAGTGGCCACTCACATTCGTCTGAGCAACTACTTGCTCAGGGATATCAGCATAAGGGAGCCCAGGGAAAGGGTTAATGATGTTCCGTCACTTCATCCATGAAGACTCCACAAAACACATGAGGAAGAAGGAAGGCAAGGATATTAATGAACACTGTTTAATATGTAATACAAATAAAACATAGAATTCTTACAGTTAAAATCTGAAGAGTCCTCAATTTCATTAAAAGCAGTAAAAATGGTAAAAATACTTGAAAAAGAGTCCAGTGTTGCACATCCCTTGTTTCCTATAGCACACAACGCGTTTCTCCTCTTTGGTGAGGCTTTTTCAAGTGTCCTCATGTGTTCTCAGCTGGGTCCTTAAATAGTGTGTCGCATAATTGATCCTCATCTGTCTCCCACCTGTTGCGTGTCTCCGTTGCCATGGAGACAAGTTTTTTCGTCTCCTCCCTTCATTTCTGATTGGTCCTGCTGTCACACCCCCTTCTCTCTGCCTGACTGGGCTAAATGTCTCAGCAGAAACGGAGAGACATGCAGTGTGGAAGATAAGGGGGAGTGGTTATATAACAATGTTAGGATAGGCAGAGGTAAGATCTCAGTATTGCTTTCAGCAGATAGGCAGACAATAGCAAATGTAAACACCTTAAAAACGAAAAATCTTATACCAGCAGCACCAAGCATCTCCTATTCCATAACAAAGGAAAAAAGAGAAAGGAAAGACTTATATAAAGCTGCCCTTTGTATTGTTGTACTCACCACCCACATCCACTGATATTAAACAAGAAAGGGGGGGTGGGGGTGGGAAAGGGGTGGGGGAGGGGCTGGATGCTGCTAGTGTCTCTGACAGTGTATGATAACTGATCAAAAACATGAGGTTCAGGAAGTTATACACAGTCCATAAAATCACTAACACATACTGATTGTTTATACAAAATATATATAAAGAGACATCTTCCAATTGACTCATAAAAAATTGAATAGGTCAAACTCTGCATTTAACCCCTTGGGTGCCAGGGTTTGTAGTTCGTATACCCATTTCATTTCGAGCTTACCCAGCTCTTTCCATGAATCTCCTCCTCTCCAATATTTTCTATATTTGGCTATAGCCAAAAAGCTCAGATCTTTTGGGTTATTACCATGCTCAAAGAAGTGTTTGGGGACACTATGGGTTAAGAGTTTATTGCGAATGTTACCACAATGTTCTCCTACCCTTGTCTTAATTTTCCTCGTGGTGCGACCCACATACTGGAGTCCACACGGGCACTCCAGCAGGTAGATCACCCCACTGGAATCACAGTTCATAAACTCCTTAATATCATAAGTCCTCCCCGTATGCTTGGAGGTAAAACTATTGATTTTTGTAGGTAGTTTCCTAGTGTGTCTGCATGCATTGCAGTTGTTGCACCTGTAAAACCCTGGGTTCTGACTCAAGAAAGTGTTATTCTTCTTTTTATTAATATTTTCCCTGGTAAAGCTGGATGTTATACACCTTTTGATGGAGGGGGCTCCCCGAAATATAATTTTTGGTTTATCGGGGATGATCTCTTTCAGGATATCATCCTTTTTTAAAATCGACCAATGTTTGTTTATAATTTTTCTTAACTCCTTATTTTTGTTATTATAATCAAGGATTATTGGTAGGGCGATTTCTTTATCTTGGTTATCCTGTTTCTCCTTATATTTAAGAAGGGAGTCTCTTTCTACTGATCTTACTGCATTAAAAGCCTTCTCTATATTATGTTCCGAATAATCTTTATCCAGAAAGCGTTTCTTTAGCAGATTTAATTGTTCATCAAACACGGTGTCCTCTGTGCAATTACGTTTTAGTCTAATGGCTTGATTTTTTGGGATGTTTTCTAGCCAAGGTGAGTAGTGTCCACTATCTCTACCTATGAAACTATTTACGTCCACTTGCTTAAAGAAGGTTTTGGTTTTAATGCTCATGTTCTCTATGTAGATCTCAAGATCCAAAAAATTTACTTTTTGATCGTCAGACTCGGTATTCAATTTAATGCCCCAATCATTAGTATTGAGATAATTCAGGAACTTCATTAGTTCCAATTTATCCCCCTTCCAAATAAAAAACAGGTCATCTATATACCTGTGATAGGATACCAAATTTGATCCCCAGCCATGCTCGGACCATACATACTCCTGTTCCCACTCCGCCATAAAGAGATTGGCATAGCTGGGGGCGAATTTCGTTCCCATGGCTGTTCCTCGTCTCTGCAGAAAGAAGCCATCTCCAAACCAGAAAAAATTATTATGGAGTATAAGGTCTATTCCAGACACCACAAACTTTATAAAGTCTTCTTCAAGCAGTTTGCTATCTAACAGTGCTTTCTCTATAGCTCCACAGCCTTTAGCGTGGTCAATAATAGTGTACAGAGATGTCACGTCACTTGTGACCAACACCATTCCCTCTTCCCATGTTACAGTTTTGAGAGTATTCAAAATACTTGTGGTGTCCTTTAGATATGATGGGACTTTTTTTACAAAGGGTTG
The DNA here is from genome assembly GCA_036172795.1 of Pelodytes ibericus. NCBI lineage: Eukaryota > Metazoa > Chordata > Amphibia > Anura > Pelodytidae > Pelodytes > Pelodytes ibericus. The sequence continues at coordinate 223,392,844 of CM069859.1, forward strand.
TAGGATCAAATCTATATATTCTGAGAGATTGCAATATAATGATCCCACACCCGAGACAATCGGTCTCCCTGGTGGATTTAATACATCTTTATGTATTTTGGGAAGGAAGTAAAATACTGGGATGATTGGATGGATATTATTAATGTAGTTAAATTCATCCTTCCCTAGGAAACCTTTTCTCTTCCCTTCATCTAGGAATCTAGTTAACTTTTTCTTTTGATCCAGGGTGGGGTCACTTTTGAGGCGTGTATACACGTCCGTATCACTAAGCTGCCGATGTGCTTCCTTCAGGTAAAATTCCTTAGACATGATCACTATACCTCCTCCTTTGTCTGCTGGTTTAATAACCAAGCGTTCATCTTTTCTCAAAGCTCCCAGGGCCTCTCTCTCTGCCCTCGTGAAGTTGGTATGGTCAAGTTTATGGTATTTAACCTTTTCTATATCTTCCATAACCAACTTCTCGAAAACTTCTAATGGGCCAGATTTACAGGCGGTTGGGTAAAAAAAGAGGGGTTTTGTTCACACTTATAGGAATCTTATTATTTTCTCTACTGGGGTTCATGTTTCTTTGTTGTTTCCCTATAAAGAACCTCTTTAGTGTTGCTTTCCTTACAAACCTATTAATGTCTATAAAAGTGTCAAATTTATTCAGGGTGCGCGTGGGGGCATATTTCAGACCTTGTGCTATAGGAAACAAGGGATGTGCAACACTGGACTCTTTTTCAAGTATTTTTACCATTTTTACTGCTTTTAATGAAATTGAGGACTCTTCAGATTTTAACTGTAAGAATTCTATGTTTTATTTGTATTACATATTAAACAGTGTTCATTAATATCCTTGCCTTCCTTCTTCCTCATGTGTTTTGTGGAGTCTTCATGGATGAAGTGACGGAACATCATTAACCCTTTCCCTGGGCTCCCTTATGCTGATATCCCTGAGCAAGTAGTTGCTCAGACAAATGTGAGTGGCCACTTGGCACAATTCATTCACTTTATTTCACTTTTTCTTTGATATATTACACTTTGTGTGTTTTATTCTTTTATTTTTCATATTCCCTTTGTACAACACTGCAAGATACATACTTGTTCTAAGGGTAAATATAAGTATACTCACCTATACTCACACCTAGCTATACTCACACCTAGCTATACTCACACCTAGCTATACTCACCTATACTCACACCTAGCTATACTCACACCTAGCTATACTCACCTATTCTCACACCTAGCTATACTCACACCTAGCTATACTCACCTATACTCACACCTAGCTATACTCACCTATACTCACACCTAGCTATACTCACACCTAGCTATACTCACCTATACTCACACCTAGCTATACTCACCTATACTCACACCTAGCTATACTCACACCTAGCTATACTCACACCTAGCTATACTCACCTATACTCACACCTAGCTATACTCACCTATACTTACACCTAGCTATACTCACCTATACTCACCTATACTCACACCTAGCTATACTCACCTATACTCACACCTAGCTATACTCAGCTATAATCACACCTAGCTATACTCACACCTAGCTATACTCACCTATACTCACACCTAGCTATACTCACACCTAGCTATACTCACCTATACTCACACCTAGCTATACTCACACCTAGCTATACTCACCTATACGCACACCTAGCTATACTCACACCTAGCTATACTCACCTATACTCACACCTAGCTATACTCACACCTAGCTATACTCACCTATACTCACACCTAGCTATACTCACACCTAGCTATATTCACCTATACTCACACCTAGCTATACTCACACCTAGCTATACTCACCTATACTCACACCTAGCTATACTCACACCTAGCTATACTCACCTATACTCACACCTAGCTATACTCACACCTAGCTAGACTTACCTATACTCACACCTAGCTAGACTTACCTATACTCACACCTAGCTATACTCACCTATACTCACACCTAGCTATACTCAACTATACTCACACCTAGCTATACTCACCTATACTCACACCTAACTATACTCACCTATACTCACACCTAACTATACTCACCTATACTCACACCTAGCTATACTCACCTATACTCACACCTAGCTATACTCACACCTAACTATACTCACCTATACTCACACCTAGCTATACTCACCTATACTCACACCTAACTATACTCACCTATACTCACACCTAGCTATACTCACCTATACTCACACCTAGCTATACTCACCTATACTCACACCTAGTTATACTCACCTATACTCACACCTAGCTATACTCACCTATACTCACACCTAGCTATACTCACCTATACTCACACCTAGCTATACTCACCTATACTCACACCTCACTATATTCACACCTAGCTATACTCACCTATACTCACACCTAGCTATACTCACCTATGCTCAAACCTAGCTATACTCACCTTTACTCACACCTAGCTATACTCACCTATACTCACCAGAGATATATAGGCGAAAATCCAGCCTTTTTTAGATGTATATAAAAGAGAAGAAAAAAATATATACAAAATTGTGCAGTCTTGTGAATATAAGGAAAATAAATATCTCCCCCTAAAGAATTGTACTCACACTCTACAGAGCCTATAGGACCGGCTCTGGGTGTATAAGGCGTGCAGACTCTGAGTCCCAAAATCCCCACATCCACTGGATAGATAATCGATGGAATACTCGTGGAGCAGGACACAACAGGAGTGAGAAACAAACGTTGTAGTGTCAAATGTAAACAATTTTAATTCCCCCCCACATATAGCAGCTTACATAGAAGAAGTTAAAAAACGATATCCCATGTAAAAAACAGTTAAAAACAGCATAGGTAAAAAGCAGGCAGAGTCACCCAGCCGATCATATCACAGTCTCCATCCGTCACTTCATAGGAGCAGGCAGCAGCTGAAGTTTGTATAGGCAGCGTTCTGCTGGAGGAGCTGGTACTTCCTAGTTGCAAGTCTCGTCAATAATGTCACGCGACGCGTTTCGCCCACACGTGGGCTTTTTCAGAGCAGTGACATCTAGATGCAGACTTGCAGTTTATAAAGGGAGATCAATTCCGGTTGCCGTAGAAACGGCTGTAAATGATCACAGACACACCCATTTTTATGCAAAGTGGTTAGTTCAGTGTGTTCACTCCCCAACAGGGAAAGAGAAACAAACAGAAAACAAAAGAAAAATAGTATCAATAAAAACAGCAAATATCAAGGCCTTTAACTATATAGAACACATTATAGAGAAGATATACAGCATATTTAGTAAATCCCTAAAAAACACACTATTGATCATAACTCTAAATGCTCTCAATAATATAACATAGTGACATCCCAACATGGTATATAATACAATAAGTAGGTTTGTCCCAAGCTATGCGAACCTTTTCATGGCATTGTGGGAGGAGTCCTTTGTTTTTGGTTCGCATGGCTGGGCAGCAAACCTGGTGCTCTACAAACGTTACATAGACGACATGTTTTTTGTATGGCATGGTGACAATGCATCCCTTCAATCTTTCCTCCAATTTCTCAACACAAACACCTGGGGTATAAAGTTGGTGGCTGAATACAACAATATTAACATTAATTTTTTAGATTTAGAATTATTTCCCTCTAATAATAAACTTCAAACCCGCACTTATTTTAAAAAGGTAGATACCAATAGTTTTATACAATCTGACAGCTGTCATTTTCTCCCCTGGCTACTGAACGTCCCCAAAGGGATTATATCTGTTCTACCGTGCAAAAAGGCGGTTTAATCAGGCAGAAGCCTCCTTCTGCCTGTTTAAGACTGATTTTTTTTTGTCTAGTGCAGAAGAGATCATACAATATAAGGATTTAACACATTGTAACATGGAATTCAAGCTCCAGCGCTCTGATGTCACCTGGTATATTTACCAAGAGGTGCATAGAGGGATTTTGCACTGTCAATACATTATATTTATATATGTACTATTACCTATTCGTTGCAAACAATATTTGGAATTACTGCATTGCCATAGATGGCCAGTAGGTGTCACTCAATGAATTAACAAGGACATTTCGGAGTTGGAAAGATTCTCCCGTTCAGCTAGAGTTCATATTCTATTATTTCAGCCTTAAGTTGGAAATTCCCTGCCATTCCCTCCTTCATGAATCAAGTCCAGTAAAACAACACATCATACTAGCCGAGCACTAACAAATGGCTAATAAAGTCATACAGGCGTATGGGAACGCCCATAATACCAGACAAAGACAAGTTCATTGCCCCCAACGCATTGGGATATGCAAGTCAATCCATGTGTTGAATATGGTTTCTATAATGTTATAGTTTGCCAGACACATGGTGCAGCTGGGCTTGATGTTGTGTGCTAATTAGAGTTCAGCAGACACCTGGATACTCGGGTTTGGCAGGTTCGGCCAAACTTCGAAAACATGTCCGGGTCCGTGCTCGAACTTGACCCCGAACTCGAACCCCATTGAAGTCAATGGGGACACAGACTTTTGGCCACTAAAATGCCTCTAAAAAAGTCCTGGAAAGGGCTAGAGGGCTGCAAAAGGAAGTAAAATGGGGGTAAGAGTAGGACAAGTGCCGTGCAAACAAATATGGATAGGGAAATAACTTCAAATAACATAAAATACATACAAATTAAAAATACAGCTGAGCCATAAAATAGCACTAGATGGAATCTTTGATTTTAGCTTTGGAAGAACATAAATCTAAATCTAAAGCATGGCTGCCAGGAGGATCAACAGAATTATCCACCAACACCAGCAGCACCACGACCACGGCCACGTCCCTTATTTGACGCTCTCCTCATTATTTGCGGTCACCCACCAAAGTAACACATGGTTTATGTCAGGCGACAATGTAACCGCTACAATGTAAAATGTTTTTTTGTTTATTGGACTGTAAGAAATGCACCTCAAGACGTAAATGTACTCATTTAGCACCCAAAACTATTAGAATTTTTCAAAGTGCTGTAAGCACAGTATTGGACGGTTCTATTTGACTCTCAGATATGAAGTGCAAGAATGCATGTAATGCTATTGGTATTCTATAAACCGACTCTATTTCAGTTTATAGAAAGCCAATAGCGCGAATGGACGAATGATTTTTGTTTATTAACCATTCGTTTATTCGTTCATAGCATTACATGCATTCCATAAACCGAAAGTCTATAAACTGAAAGACATTCGGTTTATAGACTTTCAGTTTATGGAATACATGTAATGCTATTGGCTTTCTATAAACCGAATCTCTTTCGGTTTGTAGACTTTCCGTTCATAGAATACCAATAGCATTTCATGTATTCCATAAACCGAAAGTCTATAAATCGAATGTCTTTCAATTTACCTATTGGTATGAATGGGGACTCTATTTCGGTTTATAGAAAGCCTTTCAAAACGCGCCATTAAATCGACGAACCCCAAACTCCAACCCGAACATACAGTGAAATGTCCGTGTTCTGGTCTGGGGTCCAAAAACCGTAATGTTAGGTACGAACCCGAACAGTGCGGTTCGGGTTCACACAACACTAATAGAGAGAGGTATTAGCAGAATGCTTGGATGTATAGGGAGAGGTATTAGCAGAATGCTTGGTTTTATAGGGAGAGGTATTAGCAGAATGCTTGGTTGTATAGGGAGAGGTATTAGCAGAATGCTTGGTTGCATAGGGAGAGGTATTAGCAGAATGCTTGGTTGTATAGGAAGAGGAATTAGCAGAATGCTTGGTTGTATAGGAAGAGGTATTAGCAGAATGCTTGGTTGTATAGGAAGAGGAATTAGCAGAATGCTTGGTTGTATAGGGAGAGGTATTAGCAGTAGAAAGAGGGAAGTGCTCATGCCATTGTACAGAGCACTGGTGAGACCTCACTTGGAGTATTGTACAGAGCACTGGTGAGACCTCACTTGGAGTATTGTACAGATCACTAGTGAGACCTCACTTGGAGTGTTGTACAGAGCGCTGGTGAGACCTCACTTGGAGTATTGTACGCAGTACTGGAGACCGTATCTCCAGAAGGATATTGATACTTTGCAGAGAGTTCAGAGAAGGGCTACTAAACTGGTTCATGGGTTGAAGGATAAAACTTACCAGGAAAGGTTAAAGCATCTTAACATGTATAGCTTGGAGGAAAGACGTAACAGGGGGATATGATAGAAACATTTAAATACATAAAGGGAATCAACACAGTAAAGGAAGAGAGTATATTTAAAGGAAGAAAAACTACCACAACTAGAGGACATAGTCTTACTGAGGGGGTAGTGGATGTATGCAATAGTCTTACAGTAGAAGTGGTAGAGGATAATACAGTGAAGGAGTTTAAGCATGCATGGGATAGGTATAAGGCTATCCTAGATATAAGATAAAGCCAGGGACTAATGAAAGTATTACTTTACTGAGAGGGTAGTGGATGTATGCAATAGTCTTCCAGTAGAAGTAGTAGAGGTTAATACAGTGAAGGAGTTTAAGCATGCATGGGATAGGTATAAGGCTATCCTAGATATAAGATAAGGCCAGGGACTAATGAAAGTATTACATTACTGAGAGGGTAGTGGATGCATGGAATAGTCTTCCAGTAGAAGTGGTAGAGGTTAATACAGTGAAGGGGTTTAAGCATGCATGGGATAGGTATAAGGCTATCCTAGATATAAGATAAAGCCAGGGACTAATGAAAGTATTACTTTACTGAGAGGGTAGTGGATGTATGCAATAGTCTTCCAGTAGAAGTAGTAGAGGTTAATACAGTGAAGGAGTTTAAGCATGCATGGGATAGGTATAAGGCTATCCTAGATATAAGATAAGGCCAGGGACTAATGAAAGTATTACATTACTGAGAGGGTAGTGGATGCATGGAATAGTCTTCCAGTAGAAGTGGTAGAGGTTAATACAGTGAAGGGGTTTAAGCATGCATGGGATAGGTATAAGGCTATCCTAGATATAAGATAAGGCCAGGGACTAATAATAGTATTACTTTACTGAGAGGGTAGTGGATGCGTAGAATAGTCTTCCATTAGAAGTGGTAGAGGTTAATACAGTGAAGGAGTTTAAGCATGCATGGGATAGGTATAAGGCTATCCTAGATATAAGATAAGGTCAGGGACTAATGAAAGTATTACATTACTGAGAGGGTAGTGGATGTATGGAATAGCCTTCCAGTAGAAGTGGTAGAGGTTAATACAGTGAAGGAGCTTAAGCATATATGGGATAGGTATATCCTAGATATAAGATAAGGCCAGGGACTAATGAAAGTATTACTTTACTGAGAGGGTAGTGGATGCAAGGAATAGTCTTCCAGTAGAAGTGGTAGAGGTTAATACAGTGAAGGAGTTTAAGCATGCATGGGATAGGTATAAGGCTATCCTAGATATAAGATAAGGCCAGGGACTAATGAAAGTATTACTGTACTGAGAGGGTAGTGGATGCACGGAATAGTCTTCCAGTAGAAGTGGTAGAGGTTAATACAGTGAAGGAGTTTAAGCATGCATGGAATAGGTATAAGGCTATCCTAGATATAAGATAAGGTCAGGGACTAATGAAAGTATTACATTACTGAGAGGGTAGTGGATGTATGGAATAGTCTTCCAGTAGAAGTGGTAGAGGTTAATACAGTGAAGGAGTTTAAGCATGCGTGGGATAGGTATAAGGCTATCCTAGATATAAGATAAGGCCAGGGACTAATGAAAGTATTACATTACTGAGAGGGTAGTGGATGCACGGAATAGTCTTCCAGTAGAAGTGGTAGAGGTTAATACAGTGAAGGAGTTTAAGCATGCATGGAATAGGTATAAGGCTATCCTAGATATAAGATAAGGTCAGGGACTAATGACAGAATTACATTACTGAGAGGGTAGTGGATGTATGGAATAGTCTTCCAGTAGAAGTGGTAGAGGTTAATACAGAGAAGGAGTTTAAGCATGCGTGGGATAGGTATAAGGCTATCCTAGATATAAGATAAGGTCAGGGACTAATGAAAGTATTACATTACTGAGAGGGTAGTGGATGTATGGAATAGTCTTCCAGTAGAAGTGGTAGAGGTTAATACAGTGAAGGAGTTTAAGCATGCATGGAATAGGTATAAGGCTATCCTAGATATAAGATAAGGCCAGGGACTAATGAAAGTATTACTTTACTGAGAGGGTAGTGGATACATGGAATAGCCTTCCAGTAGAAGTGGTAGAGGTTAATACAGTGAAGGAGTTTAAGCATGCGTGGGATAGGTATAAGGCTATCCTAGATATAAGATAAGGTCAGGGACTAATGAAAGTATTACATTACTGAGAGGGTAGTGGATGTATGGAATAGTCTTCCAGTAGAAGTGGTAGAGGTTAATACAGTGAAGGAGTTTAAGCATGCATGGAATAGGTATAAGGCTATCCTAGATATAAGATAGGAAACTGGGGACTAAAGAAGTAGGGCAGACTAGATGGACCGAATGCTTCTTATCTGCCGACACATTGTATGTTTCTATGTTAAAGTCGGGACTGGTCCTGACATTAATATTCTCAGCACTGTGCACAGGCAGTGATGTATTCAAGCAGTGCTGTGGAGTCTGGAGCTCAATCTCTCAGGGTCATAGAAAGTTGATGTCACATGACATCCCGTGACCCCCGCGCCTATTAACCCCGCCCATTTCCATCCTGGGAGTCAAATGAAGAAAGTTGGCCAGCATGATCATGCTATAGAGCAGTGCTCACACACAGTATTGGTCTCCTTATTAATACGCTCTCGCCAAGAAATGAGAGAACAGATTTAATCTTAAACTTACAAGGCATGTGAACACGGCTCAGATAGACGTGTGAAACTGCACACCAGAATAACAATGTGGGTTAACTGTAAACAAACACGCAATCAAACACGCAATCAAACACGCCTGCAAGACAAACTCTGCTGTGAAACTCTCCACATTACAATAAAAGGAACTAATCTCAGGATTACCAACGCGTTCTGCCACCGGACCAGACCTTTCTCTGTAACTTTATTATACTTTCATCGTTCTAAATATGTGTAAATGTCATAAAAATGATCATCATGGGGATTTGTCACCTAAACATTGATTATACTGTGAATGTAAAGAATAAACAAATATCTGTATATTTTCCATTGAAAATCCAGCCACGGGTGATGTTACCAGCAGGAGAAACAACAGACAATTTGTTAACGTATATTTCTCTTATTTTATGAATTTGCTGCAATTCTGTCAACACAATGTGTAGATCATTATTTTTTCTCTACATCCACAGTATGAGCAGTGTTTGGGTGATACAGTCACAGTATAAGCAGTGTTTGGGTGATACAGTCACAGTATAAGCAGTGTTTGGGTGATACAGTCACAGTATAAGCAGTGTTTGGGTGATACAGTCACAGTATGAGCAGTGTTTGGGTGATACAGTCACAGTATAAGCAGTGTTTGGGTGATAGTCACAGTATGAGCAGTGTTTGGATGATACAGTCACAGTATAAGCAGTGTTTGGGTGATACAATCACAGTATAAGCAGTGTTTAGGTGACACAGTCACAGTATAAGCAGTGTTTGGGTGATACAGTCACAGTATAAGCAGTGTTTGGCTGATACAATCACAGTATAAGCAGTGTTTGGGTGATACAGTCACAGTATAAGCAGTGTTTGGCTGATACAGTCACAGTATAAGCAGTGTTTGGGTTATACAGTCACAGTATAAGCAGTGTTTGGGTGATACAGTCACAGTATAAGCGTTGTTTAGGTGATACAGTCACAGTATAAGCAGTGTTTGGGTGATACAGTCACAGTATAAGCGTTGTTTAGGTGATACAGTCACAGTATAAGCAGTGTTTGGGTGATACAGTCACAGTATAAGTAGTGTTTGGGTGATACAGTCACAGTATAAGCAGTGTTTGGGTGATACAGTCACAGTATAAGCAGTGTTTGGGTGATACAGTCACAGTACAAGCGGTGTTTAGGTGATACAGTCACAGTATGAGCAGTGTTTGGGTGATACAGTCACAGTATAAGCGGTGTTTAGGTGATACAGTCACAGTATGAGCAGTGTTTGGGTGATACAGTCACAGTATAAGCAGTGTTTGGGTGATACAGTCACAGTATAAGCAGTGTTTAGGTGATACAGTCACAGTATAAGCAGTGTTTAGGTGACACAGTCATAGTATAAGCAGTGTTTAGGTGACACAGTCATAGTATAAGCAGTGTTTAGGTGATACAGTCACAGTATAAGCAGTGTTTGGGTGATACAGTCACAGTATAAGCGGTGTTTAGGTGATACAGTCACAGTATAAGCAGTGTTTAGGTGATACAGTCACAGTATAAGCAGTGTTTAGGTGATACAGTCACAGTATAAGCAGTGTTTGGGTGATACAGTCACAGTATAAGCAGTGTTTGGGTGATACAATCACAGTATAAGCAGTGTTTGGGGGATACAGTCACAGTATAAGCAGTGTTTGGGTGATACAGTCACAGTATAAGCAGTGTTTGGGTGATACAGTCACAGTATAAGCAGTGTTTGGGTGATACAGTCACAGTATAAGCAGTGTTTAGGTGATACAGTCACAGTATAAGCAGTGTTTGGTTGATACAGTCACAGTATAAGCAGTGTTTGGTTGATACAGTCACAGTATAAGCAGTGTTTGGGTGATACAGTCACAGTATAAGCAGCGTTCAGGTGATACAGTCACAGTATAAGCAGTGTTTGGCTGATACAGTCACAGTATAAGCAGTGTTTGGATGATACAGTCACAGTATAAGCAGTGTTTAGGTGATACAGTCACAGTATAAGCAGTGTTTGGGTGATATAGTCACAGTATAAGCAGTGTTTAGGTGACACAGTCACAGTATAAGCAGTGTTTGGGTGATACAGTCACAGTATAAGCAGTGTTTGGGTGATACAGTCATAGTATAAGCAGTGTTTAGATGATACAGTCACAGTATAAGCAGTGTTTGGATGATAGTCACAGTATGAGCAGTGTTTGGGTGATACAGTCACAGTATAAGCAGTGTTTAGGTGATACAGTCACAGTATAAGCAGTGTTTGGGTGATAGTCACAGTATGAGCAGTGTTTGGGTGATACAGTCACAGTATAAGCAGTGTTTAGGTGATACAGTCACAGTATAAGCAGTGTTTAGGTGATACAGTCACAGTATGAGCAGTGTTTAGGTGATACAGTCACAGTATAAGCAGTGTTTGGCTGATACAGTCACAGTATAAGCAGTGTTTGGCTGATACAGTCACAGTATAAGCAGTGTTTAGGTGATACAGTCACAGTATAAGCAGTGTTTGGGTGATACAGTCACAGTATAAGCAGTGTTTGGGTGATACAGTCACAGTATAAGCAGTGTTTAGGTGATACAGTCACAGTATAAGCAGTGTTTGGTTGATACAGTCACAGTATAAGCAGTGTTTGGGTGATACAGTCACAGTATAAGCAGCGTTCAGGTGATACAGTCACAGTATAAGCAGTGTTTGGGTGATACAGTCACAGTATATGCAGTGTTTGGGTGATACAGTCACAGTATAAGCAGTGTTTGGCTGATACAGTCACAGTATAAGCAGTGTTTGAGTGATACAGTCACAGTATAAGCAGTGTTTAGGTGATACAGTCACAGTATAAGCAGTGTTTGGGTGATACAGTCACAGTATAAGCAGTGTTTGGGTGATCCAATCACAGTATAAGCAGTGTTTGGGTGATACAGTCACAGTATAAGCAGTGTTTGGGTGATACAGTCACAGTATAAGCAGTGTTTGGGTGATACAGTCACAGTATAAGCAGTGTTTGGGTGATACAGTCACAGTATAAGCAGTGTTTGGGTGATACAGTCACAGTATAAGCAGTGTTTAGGTGATACAGTCACAGTATAAGCAGTGTTTGGTTGATACAGTCACAGTATAAGCAGTGTTTGGGTGATACAGTCACAGTATAAGCAGCGTTCAGGTGATACAGTCACAGTATAAGCAGTGTTTGGCTGATACAGTCACAGTATAAGCAGTGTTTGGATGATACAGTCACAGTATAAGCAGTGTTTAGGTGATACAATCACAGTATAAGCAGTGTTTGGGTGATATAGTCACAGTATAAGCAGTGTTTAGGTGACACAGTCACAGTATAAGCAGTGTTTGGGTGATACAGTCACAGTATAAGCAGTGTTTAGGTGATACAATCACAGTATAAGCAGTGTTTGGGTGATATAGTCACAGTATAAGCAGTGTTTAGGTGACACAGTCACAGTATAAGCAGTGTTTGGGTGATACAGTCACAGTATAAGCAGTGTTTGGGTGATACAGTCACAGTATAAGCAGTGTTTAGGTGACACAGTCACAGTATAAGCAGTGTTTAGATGATACAGTCACAGTATGAGCAGTGTTTGGGTGATACAGTCACAGTATAAGCAGTGTTTAGGTGATACAGTCACAGTATAAGCAGTGTTTGGGTGATAGTCACAGTATGAGCAGTGTTTGGGTGATACAGTCACAGTATAAGCAGTGTTTAGGTGATACAGTCACAGTATAAGCAGTGTTTAGGTGATACAGTCACAGTATGAGCAGTGTTTAGGTGATACAGTCACAGTATAAGCAGTGTTTGGCTGATACAGTCACAGTATAAGCAGTTTTTGGCTGATACAGTCACAGTATAAGCAGTGTTTAGGTGATACAGTCACAGTATAAGCAGTGTTTGGGTGATACAGTCACAGTATAAGCAGTGTTTGGGTGATACAGTCACAGGATAAGCAGTGTTTAGGTGATACAGTCACAGTATAAGCAGTGTTTGGTTGATACAGTCACAGTATAAGCAGTGTTTGGGTGATACAGTCACAGTATAAGCAGCGTTCAGGTGATACAGTCACAGTATAAGCAGTGTTTAGGTGATACAGTCACAGTATAAGCAGTGTTTGGGTGATACAGTCACAGTATAAGCAGTGTTTGGGTGATACAGTCACAGTATAAGCAGTGTTTAGCTGATACAGTCACAGTATAAGCAGTGTTTAGCTGATACAGTCACAGTATGAGCAGTGTTTGGGTGATACAGTCACAGTATAAGCAGTGTTTAGGTGATACAGTCACAGTATAAGCAGTGTTTCGGTGATACAGTCACAGTATAAGCAGTGTTTAGGTGATACAGTCACAGTATAAGCAGTGTTTAGCTGATACAGTCACAGTATAAGCAGTGTTTAGGTGATACAGTCACAGTATAAGCAGTGTTTGGGTGATACAGTCACAGTATAAGCAGTGTTTGGGTGATACAGTCACAGTATAAGCAGTGTTTGGGTGATACAGTCACAGTATAAGCAGTGTTTAGGTGATACAGTCACAGTATAAGCAGTGTTTGGTTGATACAGTCACAGTATAAGCAGTGTTTGGGTGATACAGTCACAGTATAAGCAGCGTTCAGGTGATACAGTCACAGTATAAGCAGTGTTTGGCTGATACAGTCACAGTATAAGCAGTGTTTGGATGATACAGTCACAGTATAAGCAGTGTTTAGGTGATACAATCACAGTATAAGCAGTGTTTGGGTGATATAGTCACAGTATAAGCAGTGTTTAGGTGACACAGTCACAGTATAAGCAGTGTTTGGGTGATACAGTCACAGTATAAGCAGTGTTTAGGTGATACAATCACAGTATAAGCAGTGTTTGGGTGATATAGTCACAGTATAAGCAGTGTTTAGGTGACACAGTCACAGTATAAGCAGTGTTTGGGTGATACAGTCACAGTATAAGCAGTGTTTGGGTGATACAGTCACAGTATAAGCAGTGTTTAGGTGACACAGTCACAGTATAAGCAGTGTTTAGATGATACAGTCACAGTATGAGCAGTGTTTGGGTGATACAGTCACAGTATAAGCAGTGTTTAGGTGATACAGTCACAGTATAAGCAGTGTTTGGGTGATAGTCACAGTATGAGCAGTGTTTGGGTGATACAGTCACAGTATAAGCAGTGTTTAGGTGATACAGTCACAGTATAAGCAGTGTTTAGGTGATACAGTCACAGTATGAGCAGTGTTTAGGTGATACAGTCACAGTATAAGCAGTGTTTGGCTGATACAGTCACAGTATAAGCAGTTTTTGGCTGATACAGTCACAGTATAAGCAGTGTTTAGGTGATACAGTCACAGTATAAGCAGTGTTTGGGTGATACAGTCACAGTATAAGCAGTGTTTGGGTGATACAGTCACAGGATAAGCAGTGTTTAGGTGATACAGTCACAGTATAAGCAGTGTTTGGTTGATACAGTCACAGTATAAGCAGTGTTTGGGTGATACAGTCACAGTATAAGCAGCGTTCAGGTGATACAGTCACAGTATAAGCAGTGTTTAGGTGATACAGTCACAGTATAAGCAGTGTTTGGGTGATACAGTCACAGTATAAGCAGTGTTTGGGTGATACAGTCACAGTATAAGCAGTGTTTAGCTGATACAGTCACAGTATAAGCAGTGTTTAGCTGATACAGTCACAGTATGAGCAGTGTTTGGGTGATACAGTCACAGTATAAGCAGTGTTTAGGTGATACAGTCACAGTATAAGCAGTGTTTCGGTGATACAGTCACAGTATAAGCAGTGTTTAGGTGATACAGTCACAGTATAAGCAGTGTTTAGCTGATACAGTCACAGTATAAGCAGTGTTTAGGTGATACAGTCACAGTATAAGCAGTGTTTGGGTGATACAGTCACAGTATAAGCAGTGTTTAGGTGATACAGTCACAGTATAAGCAGTGTTTGGGTGATACAGTCACAGTATAAGCAGTGTTTAGGTGATACAGTCACAATATAAGCAGTGTTTGGGTGATACAGTCACAGTATAAGCAGTGTTTGGGTGATACAGTCACAGTATAAGCAGTGTTTGGGTGATACAGTCACAGTATAAGCAGTGTTTAATTGATACAGTCACAGTATAAGTAGTGTTTAGGTGATACAGTCACAGTATAAGCAGTGTTTGGGTGATACAGTCACAGTATAAGCAGTGTTTGCGTGATACAGTCACAGTATAAGCAGTGTTTAGGTGATACAGTCACAGTATAAGCAGTGTTTGGGTGATACAGTCACAGTATAAGCAGTGTTTGGGTGATAGTCACAGTATAAGCAGTGTTTGGGTGATACAGTCACAGTATAAGCAGTGTTTGGGTGATACAGTCACAGTATAAGCAGTGTTTAGGTGATACAGTCACAGTATAAGCAGTGTTTGGGTGATACAGTCACAGTATAAGCAGTGTTTTGGTGATAGTCACAGTATAAGCAGTGTTTGGGGGATACAGTCACAGTATAAGCAGTGTTTGCGTGATACAGTCACAGTATAAGCAGTGTTTGGGTGATACAGTCACAGTATAAGCAGTGTTTAGGTGATACAGTCACAGTATAAGCAGTGTTTGGGTGATACAGTCACAGTATAAGCAGTGTTTGGGTGATACAGTCACAGTATAAGCAGTGTTTGGGTGATACAGTCACAGTATAAGCAGTGTTTAGGTGATACAGTCACAGTATAAGCAGTGTTTGGGTGATACAGTCACAGTATAAGCAGTGTTTGGGTGATACAGTCACAGTATAAGCAGTGTTTAGGTGATACAGTCACAGTATATGCAGTGTTTGGGTGATACAGTCACAGTATAAGCAGTGTTTGGGTGATACAGCCACAGTATAAGCAGTGTTTGGGTGATACAGTCACAGTATAAGCAGTGTTTGGTTGATACAGTCTCAGTATAAGCAGTGTTTGGGTGATACAGTCACAGTATAAGCAGTGTTTGAGTGATACAGTCACAGTATAAGCAGTGTTTAGGTGATACAGTCACAGTATAAGCAGTGTTTGTGTGATACAGTCACAGTATAAGCAGTGTTTGGGTGATACAGTCACAGTATACGCAGTGTTTGGGTGATACAGTCACAGTATAAGCAGTGTTTAGGTGATACAGTCACAGTATAAGCAGTGTTTGGGTGATACAGTCACAGTATAAGCAGTGTTTGGGTGATACAGTCACAGTATAAGCAGTGTTTGGGTGACACAGTCATAGTATGAGCAATGTTTAGGTGACACAGTCACAGTATAAGCAGTGTTTAGATGATACAGTCACAGTATAAGCAGTGTTTGGGTGATACAGTCACAGTATAAGCAGTGTTTAGGTGATACAGTCACAGTATAAGCAGTGTTTGGGTGATACAGTCACAGTATAAGCAGTGTTTGGGTGATACAGCCACAGTATAAGCAGTGTTTGGGTGATACAGTCACAGTATAAGCAGTGTTTGGTTGATACAGTCTCAGTATAAGCAGTGTTTGGGTGATACAGTCACAGTATAAGCAGTGTTTGAGTGATACAGTCACAGTATAAGCAGTGTTTAGGTGATACAGTCACAGTATAAGCAGTGTTTGTGTGATACAGTCACAGTATAAGCAGTGTTTGGGTGATACAGTCACAGTATACGCAGTGTTTGGGTGATACAGTCACAGTATAAGCAGTGTTTAGGTGATACAGTCACAGTATAAGCAGTGTTTGGGTGATACAGTCACAGTATAAGCAGTGTTTGGGTGATACAGTCACAGTATAAGCAGTGTTTGGGTGACACAGTCATAGTATGAGCAATGTTTAGGTGACACAGTCACAGTATAAGCAGTGTTTAGATGATACAGTCACAGTATAAGCAGTGTTTGGGTGATACAGTCACAGTATAAGCAGTGTTTAGGTGATACAGTCACAGTATAAGCAGTGTTTAGGTGATACAGTCACAGTATAAGCAGTGTTTGGGTGATACAGTCACAGTATAAGCAGTGTTTGGGTTATACAGTCACAGTATAAGCAGTGTTTGGGAGATACAGTCACAGTATAAGCAGTGTTTGGGTGATACAGTCACAGTATAAGCAGTGTTTAGGTGACACAGTCACAGTATGAGCAATGTTTAGGTGACACAGTCACAGTATGAGCAATGTTTAGGTGACACAGTCACAGTATGAGCAATGTTTAGGTGACACAGTCACAGTATGAGCAATGTTTAGGTGACACAGTCACAGTATGAGCAATGTTTAGGTGACACAGTCACAGTATGAGCAATGTTTAGGTGACACAGTCACAGTATGAGCAATGTTTAGGTGACACAGTCACAGTATGAGCAGTGTTTAGGTGACACAGTCACAGTATGAGCAGTGTTTAGGTGACAGATCCCCAGCTCCAATCCCTAGATTTGGCTCATTCACCAGAGAAAAACACACAAGCGATAAACATGTCTCCTTAATCCCTAAGCCGTGTTTCTTTTGTGACTGTGTAGATCAGATCTTAGTCTGTTGGGTGTGAAGGGATCTGACCTTGTTTGTGTTCGATATAAAGAGATGACAGGTTTGGTGCAGTTAAAATCCAGCCGTGAGTCTATAGGAGCCGGTGACGACTGGAAGAGACTATAGGTGACCATGAGGTCCTGGATCTATGTTTCCCTGATACTCGCTCTGGCTATATCAATAATCAATACGGCCTCAATCACCCAGGCCCTGCTGGATATGAGATATTCCATAGCAAAGGCTGTTGATATCTTCAATGACAAGACCAATTCTGACTTTCTATTTAAGCTGCTGACAGATGAACATGTGTACAGACGGGTGAGTTTGGAGGGAGGATGAGGAACTGCTACGAGTATTCATTTATTCTCTATTATAACGAGCATTAAGTCAGCCGTTACTGCTTCCACTGGAAGGTTATTCCGGGTATCTACTACTCCTTATAGTGTCAGCCGTTACTGCTTCCACTCAAAGGTTATTCCAGGTATCTACTACTCTTTACAGTGTCAGCCTTTACTTCTTCCACTGGGAGGTTATTCCAGGTATATACTACTCTTTACAGTGTCAGCCGTTACTGCTTCCACTGGAAGGTTATTCCAGGTATCTACTACTCTTTACAGTGTCAACCTTTACTGCTTCCGCTGGAAGGGTTTTCCAAGTATCTACTACTCTTTACAGTGTCAACCTTTACTGTTTCCGCTGGAATGTTATTCCTGGTAGCTACTACTCTTTACAGTGTCAGCCTTTACTGCTTCCACTGGAAGGTTATTCCAGGTATCTACTACTCTTTATAGTGTCAGCCATTACTGCTTCCATTGGAAGGTTATTCCAGGTATCTAATACTCTTTACAGTGCCAGCCTTTACTGCTTCCATTGGAGGGTTATTCCAGGTGTCTACTACTCCTTACAATGTCAGCCTTTACTGCTTCAATTTGAAAGTTGTTCCAGGTATCTACTACTCATTACAGTGTCAGCCTTTACTTCTTCCATTGGAAGGTTATTCCAGGTATCTAGTACTCTTACAGTGTCAGCCTTTACTGCTTCCACTGGAAGGTTATTCCAGGTATCTACTACTCTTACAGTGTCAGCCGTTACTGCTTCCATTGGAAGGTTATTCCATGTATCTACTACTCTTTACAGTGTCAACCTTTACTGCTTCCATTGGAATGTTATTCCGGGTATCTACTACTCTTTACAGTGTCAACCTTTACTGCTTCCACTGGGAGGTTATTCCAGGTATCTACTACTCTTTACAGTGTCAGCCTTTACTGCTACAGCTGGAAGGTTATTCCAGGTATCTACTACTCCTTACAGCGTCGGCCATTACTGCTTCAACTGGAAGGTTATTCCGGGTATCTACTACTCTTTACAGTGTCAGCCTTTACCGCTTCTGCTGGAAGGTTATTCCAGGTATCTAGTACTCTTACAGTGTCAGCCTTTACTGCTTCCACTGGAAGGTTATTCCAGGTATCTAGTACTCTTACAGTGTCAGCCGTTACTGCTTCCATTGGAAGGTTATTCCATGTATCTACTACTCTTTACAGTGTCAGCCTTTACTGCTTCCACTGGAAGGTTATTCCAGATATCTACTACTCTTACAGTGTCAGCCGTTACTGCTTCCATTGGAAGGATATTCCAGGTATCTACTACTCTTTACAGTGTCAGCCTTTACTGCTTCCACTGGAAGGTTATTCCAGGTATCTACTACTCTTTACAGTGTTAGCCTTTACCGCTTCTGCTGGAAGGTTATTCCAGGTATCTAGTACTCTTAAAGTGTCAGCCTTTACTGCTTCCACTGGAAGGTTATTCCGGGTATCTACTACTCCTCACAGCGTCGGCCTTTACTGCTTCCGCTAGAAGGATATTCCAGGTATCTACTACTCCTTACAGCGTCAGCCTTTACTGCTTCCACTGGAAGGTTATTCCGGGTATCTACTACTCCTTACAGTGTCAGCCTTTCCTGCTTCCATCGGAAGGTTATTAGAGTTTAGAAGAATATATAGAAGAGCTCAGCTGGCTCTGTACAATGTATAGAATATATAGACGAGCTCAGCTGGCTCTGTACAATGTATAGAATATATAGAAGAGCTCAGCTGGCTCTCTACAATGTATAGAATATAGACAAGCTCAGCTGGCTCTGTACAATGTATAGAATATATAGACGAGCTCAGCTGGCTCTGTACAATATATAGAATATATAGACGAGCTCAGCTGGCTCTGTACAATGTATAGAATATATAGAAGAGCTCAGCTGGCTCTGTACAATGTATAGAATATATAGACGAGCTCTGCTGGCTCTGTACAATGTATAGAATATATAGACGAGCTCAGCTGGCTCTGTACAATGTATAGAATATATAGACGAGCTCAGCTGGCTCTGTACAATGTATAGAATATATAGAAGAGCTCAGCTGGCTCTGTACAATGTATAGAATATATATAGAGCTCAGCTGGCTCTGTACAATGTATAGAATATATAGAAGAGCTCAGCTGGCTCTGTACAATGTATAGAATATATAGAAGAGCTCAGCTGGCTCTGTACAATGTATAGAATATATAGACGAGCTCAGCTGGCTCTGTACAATGTATAGAATATATAGACGAGCTCAGCTGGCTCTGTACAATGTATAGAATATATAGACGAGCTCAGCTGGCTCTGTACAATGTATAGAATATATAGACGAGCTCAACTGGCTCTGTACAATGTATAGAATATATATAGAGCTCAGCTGGCTCTGTACAATGTATAGAATATATATAGAGCTCAGCTGGCTCTGTACAATGTATAGAATATATATAGAGCTCAACTGGCTCTGTACAATGTATAGAATATATATAGAGCTCAACTGGCTCTGTACAATGTATAGAATATATATAGAGCTCAGCTGGCTCTGTACAATGTATAGAATATATATAGAGCTCAGCTGGCTCTGTACAATGTATAGAATATATATAGAGCTCAACTGGCTCTGTACAATGTATAGAATATATATAGAGCTCAACTGGCTCTGTACAATGTATAGAATATATATAGAGCTCAGCTGGCTCTGTACAATGTATAGAATATATATAGAGCTCAGCTGGCTCTGTACAATGTATAGAATATATATAGAGCTCAGCTGGCTCTGTACAATGTATAGAATATATAGAAGAGCTCAGCTGGCTCTGTACAATGTATAGAATATATAGACGAGCTCAGCTGGCTCTGTACAATGTATAGAATATATAGACGAGCTCAGCTGGCTCTGTACAATGTATAGAATATATATAGAGCTCAGCTGGCTCTGTACAATGTATAGAATATATAGAAGAGCTCAGCTGGCTCTGTACAATGTATAGAATATATAGACGAGCTCAGCTGGCTCTGTACAATGTATAGAATATATAGACGAGCTCTGCTGGCTCTGTACAATGTATAGAATATATATAGAGCTCAGCTGGCTCTGTACAATGTATAGAATATATATAGAGCTCAGCTGGCTCTGTACAATGTATAGAATATATAGACAAGCTCAGCTGGCTCTGTACAATGTATGGTTACGTTCCTGTATATTTGTAAAATGATGCATTTTTACCTTTATGTTAATATAGGTTGGGTCTGATGGAAAACGACAAACAATCTTCACAATAAAGGAGACAGTGTGTGTGAAATCGGGGAAGCAGACAGATAAATGTGAATTTAAAAGAGATGGAGTAAGTTTATTGTATGACCTGCTCCGAGTGATTCCTGTATCACATTGTTATTCTCACCGTTAAAATGTCTGTGTTTCATTTATTAGATCATTAAAACCTGTACTGTCTCGAGTAATTCTCAGGAAACTACCATCCTGGTCGTATGTAATGATGTCATATCCATGGTAAGAATATGTAAGAATGATATACAATAATAACTATGTAATAATAAATATATAACACATATAATAATAACTATATAATAATAACTATATAATAACTATACACTAATAATTATGTAATAATAAATATATAACACAT
The DNA here is from genome assembly GCA_036172795.1 of Pelodytes ibericus. Classification (NCBI taxonomy): domain Eukaryota; kingdom Metazoa; phylum Chordata; class Amphibia; order Anura; family Pelodytidae; genus Pelodytes; species Pelodytes ibericus. Next base: position 223,414,056 of record CM069859.1, read on the forward strand.
ATAATAATAACTATATAATAATAACTATATAATAACTATACACTAATAACTATGTAATAATAAATATATAACACATATAATAATAACTATATAACAATAACTATATAATAACTATACACTAATAATTATGTAATAATAAATATATAACACATATAATAATAACTATATAATAATAACTATATAATAACTATACACTAATAACTATGTAATAATAAATATATAACACATATAATAATAACTATATAACAATAACTATACAATAATTATACACTAATAACTATGTATTAATAAATATATAACACATATAATAATAACTATAGAATAATAACTATATAATAACTATACACTAATAACTATGTAATAATAAATATATAGCACATATAATAATAACTATATATTAATAACTATATAATAATAACTATAAAATAATAACTATATAATAACTATACACTAATAACTCTGTAATAATAAATATATAACACATATAATAATAACTATATAATAACTATACACTAATAAATATGTAATAATAAATATACAACGCATATAATAATAACTATATATTAATAACTATACACTAATAACTATGTAATAATAAATATATAACACATATAATAATAACTATATAATAATAACTATATAATAACTATACACTAATAACTATGTAATAATAAATATATAACACATATAATAATAACTGTATAATAACTATACACTAATAACTCTATAATAATAACTATATAATAACACTTTTATAATTATAACTATATAATAACTATACACTATTAACTCTATAACAATAACTATATAATATCTCTATAATAATAACTATACATTAATAACTATGTAATAATAATTATATAATAATAACTACATAATAATTTTACAATAATTACTCTAGAACAACACTTATATAATAACAGCTATACACTAATAACTATGTAATAATAAATATATAATAATAACTGTATAATATTTAAACAATAATAACTATATAATAACACTTATATAATAATAACTATACACTAATAACTATGTAATAATAAATATATCATAATAACTGTATAATAATTATACAATAATAACTATATAATAACACTTGTTTAATAATAACGATACACTAATAACTAAATAATAATAAATATATAATAATAAATATATAATATTTTTACAATAATAACTATATAATAACGCTTATATAATAATAACTATACACTAATAACTATGTAATAATAAATATATCATAATAACTGTATAATAATTATACAATAATAACTATATAATAACACTTGTATATTAATAACTATACACTAATAACTATATAATTATAACTCTATAATAATTATACAATAATCACTATACACTAATAACTATATAATTATAACTCTAAAATAATTATACAATAATAACTGTAATAGCACATGTTTAGAGGTCTGTTTACTAAAACAGGCATTAATGAATAGATGTTTGTATTTTTGTATACTCCTTTCATTCCCTAAATCCCCCTGTGATAATCAGATCCAAAACCTTTGACTTATTGTAAGCAAACTGGAATGGGATTTTCTTATCAGCATATACAGGAATATTTATAAAAACCTGAGTTAAATCTTTGATCATGAGTTGTGCTGGAAAAACCATCTAGTAATTTTTAATCCAGAAGCACCGCTAACAAAACAGTTGAGAGGTTACAAGCAAAAGTTGCATTCGTTAGACGTGAAATCTGAAATGTTCTCAAGAACTTCAGATAATTAACATATTAAGTGAAAATAAATAATTAGTACATTGATATAACAATAATTATTAATACTTTGGATCTTTCTGTAATTAGACAACTCTGAACAGTAATGATAATCCTGCTGCTGGTCAAAACGATATCTCAGAACTTAGCCAAGGAGACAACCCCAAAGAAGACATCTCTGGCCATGATGTAGAGTTGACTCGCCAACCCATGGTGACCATCAAGGAAAACAACCATGGAGACTTTCTTGGACAAGATGGTGATGTCGACGGAGATGAACTAAACGGTCTCTTCCTGCCAGACGTAGATATAATTATACTGGAAGACGGCAGCAAATTTGTTCTAGAAAACAAGGAAAACCACCCAGGGGACGGAGTGGCTGATCCACCTGAGAACCTACTGAGATTCACAACCAGTACCAACATCCCCAGGGGACGGTTTCTGGGGCGAATGATGTGTCTGGAGTGTATATTCCGCATATTTTCCAAAAGATAAGCTAATCAAAAAGGACATCTAAACTTTTTTATTTCTAATATTAAAACGCAAGTGAAAATTGTAATGCCCCCAATGCTTTCCATAGTACAAGTCAGTGTAATCTCTGAGTGGCAGCTGCCATGCTTCCATGGGAAGTCTGGTCAGCCATTGTCTCTCTCTACTGGCGAAACTAGTTTCCCTCTATTGACCTTCCTTGAAAACAAGGGTCTCTGTCTGCGCCAGAAGACCCTGATCAGATGAGCCCTTGCTCTGATTGGCTATACACGCACTGACTCTGCTCTGAGGCAGAGCTTAGCGTAAACTACTGTGTATCTATAAATATGCTGTTGGGTTTACTTCGGAGAAAGGGACAACATTTTATTTTTAAAAAAACTTTAGTTCTCTTTTAACAGCAATGGCTTTATAAAGCTCCTTGTTAGAATGGAAGTGTTGACATTTGTGGTGAAATAAAAGCAAACGAATAAAGTGAGAGCCGAGTGAAAGTGTTTATTTCGGAAGAATTGCACTTCGTATTCTGCTATCTTTCCTCAGAGTCTGCTGGGTTCAATCTACAAGACAAACGTGGATTATCCCGAGCCCAGTATTCCTAGCACTGTCTCTCTAATTCAAAAAGGGCCAATCTAATTTCAGTGATTGCTAATGGTCTTACTCACGAAAAGATGGAACTGACAAGGTAGTTACATGGCCGGCTGAGCTCTTCTATATATTCCTCTATACATTGTGCAGGGCCAGCTGAGCTCTTCTATATATTCCTCTATACATTGTGCAGGGCCAGCTGAGCTCTTCTAGATATTCCATACATTGTGCAGGGCCAGCTGAGCTCTTCTATATATTCTATACATTGTGCAGGGTCTGGTGAGTTTCTCCTGCTAAAAGAACAGAGTTGGTCCTGTATAATGCATTGTTATAAAGTGACAGTGTGTAAAGATGTAACTGCATTATCCATGGCCAGCTGAGCTCTTCTATATATTCTTCAATACATTGTGCAGGGTCTGGTGAGTTTCTCCTGCTAAAAGAACAGAGTTGGTCCTGTATAATGCATTGTTATAAAGTGACAGTGTGTAAAGATGTAACTGCATTATCCATGGCCAGCTGAGCTCTTCTATATATTCTTCTATACATTGTGCAGGGTCTGGTGAGTTTCTCCTGCTAGAAGAACAGAGTTGGCCCTGTATAATGCATTGTTATAAAGTGACAGTGTGTAAAGATGTAACTCTGCATTATCCATGGCCAGCGGAGCTCTTCTATATATTCTTCTATACATTGTGCAGGGTCTGGTGAGTTTCTCCTGCTAGAAGAACAGAGTTGGTCCTGTATAATGCATTGTTATATAGTGACAGTGTGTAAAGATGTAACTCTGCATTATCCATGGCCAGCTGAGCTCTTCTATATATTATTCTATACACTGTGCTGGGTCTGGTGAGTTTCTCCTGCTAGAAGAACAGAGTTGACCCTGTATAATGCATTGTTATAAAGTGACAGTGTGTAAAGATGTAACTCTGCATTATCCATGGCCAGCTGAGTTCTTCTATATATTCTTCTATACATTGTGCAGGGCCTGTGAGTTTCTCCTGCTAGAAGAACAGAGTTGGCCCTGTATAATGCATTGTTATAAAGTGACAGTGTGTAAAGATGTAACTCTGCATTATCCATGGCCAGCTGAGCTCTTCTATATATTCTATACATTGTGCAGGGTCTGGTGAGTTTCTCCTGCTAAAAGAACAGAGTTGGTCCTGTATAATGCATTGTTATAAAGTGACAGTGTGTAAAGATGTAACTCTGCATTATCCATGGTCAGCTGAGCTCTTCTATATATTCTTCTATACATTGTGCAGGGCCTGTGAGTTTCTCCTGCTAGAAGAACAGAGTTGGCCCTGTATAATGCATTGTTATAAAGTGACAGTGTGTAAAGATGTAACTCTGCATTATCCATGGCCAGCTGAGCTCTTCTATATATTCTTCTATACATTGTGCAGGGTCTGGTGAGTTTCTCCTGCTAGAAGAACAGAGTTGGCCCTGTATAATGCATTGTTATAAAGTGACAGTGTGTAAAGATGTAACTCTGCATTATCCATGGCCAGCTGAGCTCTTCTATATATTCTTCTATACATTGTGCAGGGCCTGGTGAGTTTCTCCTGCTAGAAGAACAGAGTTGGTCCTGTATAATGTATTGTTATAAAGTGACAGTGTGTAAAGATGTAACTCTGCATTATCCATGGCCAGCTGAGCTCTTCTATATATTCTTCTATACATTGTGCAGGGTCTGGTGAGTTTCTCCTGCTAGAAGAACAGAGTTGGCCCTGTATAATGCATTGTTATAAAGTGACAGTGTGTAAAGATGTAACTCGGCATTATCCATGGCCAGCTGAGCTCTTCTATATATTCTTCTATACATTGTGCAGGGTCTGGTGAGTTTCTCCTGCTAGAAGAACAGAGTTGGCCCTGTATAATGCATTGTTATAAAGTGACAGTGTGTAAAGATGTAACTCTGTATTATCCATGGCCAGCTGAGCTCTTCTATATATTCCTCTATACATTGTGCAGGGTCTGGTGAGTTTCTCCTGCTAGAAGAACAGAGTTGGCCCTGTATAATGCATAGTTATAAAGTGACAGTGTGTAATGATGTAACTCTGCATAATCCATGGCCAGCTGAGCTCTTCTATATATTCTTCTATACATTGTGCAGGGCCTGGTGAGTTTCTCCTGCTAGAAGAACAGAGTTGGTCCTGTATAATGCATTGTTATAAAGTGACAGTGTGTAAAGATGTAACTCTGCATTATCCATGGCCAGCTGAGCTCTCTATATATTCCTCTATACATTGTACAGGGTCTGGTGAGTTTCTCCTGCTAGAAGAACAGATTTGGCCCAGTATAATGCATTGTTATAAAGTGACAGTGTGTAAAGATGTAACTCTGTATTATCCATGGCCAGCTGAGCTCTTCTATATATTCTTCTATACATTATGCAGGGTCTGGTGATTATAACCAACATGCCCGCCCCCTGATAGAGCTGTACAGAGCAATGATTATAACAAACATGGTGCCCCCTGATAGAGCTACACAGAGCAAAGATTCTAAACAAAATGTCTGCCCCCTGATAGAGCTATACAGCGCAAAGATTATAACCAACATGTTGGCCCCCTGATAGAGCTATACAGAACAAAGATTCTAAACAACATGTTCGCCCCCTGATAGAGCTGTACAGAGCAAAGATTCTGAACAACATGTCCGCCCCCTGATAGAGCTATACAGAGCAAAGATTATAACCAACATGTCTGCCCCCTGATAGAGCTATACAGAGCAACGATTCTAAACAACATGTTCACCACCTGATAGAGCTATACAGAGCAAAGATTCCAAACAATATGTCCACCCTGATAGAGATATAGAGACAAAAGCTTCTAAACATCATGTCCACCCCCTGCTAGAGCTATACAGAGTAAAGTTTCTAAACAACATGTCCGCCCACTAATAGAACTATACAGAGCAAAGATTCTAAACAACATGTCTGCCCCCTGATAGAACAAATGGATTTCCCCGGAAAGCACCAGGTTGGTGACCTCGACATACTCCCCCTACCACAAAGGTCATCTTCGTCTACAACAGTGGGATGAACAATGATTTTTTTTTTCAAATGACTTAGCGCCAATCATGCGGTAAGTGTGGCTCTGAGCCCAGAACATGGTATCGAATGACGTATCACAGATTAAGAATGATTTATGTCAGATTAAAAACGCAAACAATAGAGCAATGAAGGACCAGGGCGTAGAATTGCGAGGAATCCCAGACACAAAGTATCTAGCCAGGAAGTACCCTCAGATCGCAGAATACTTATGAAAAGTGGAGTTTTTTAGTAACTTCCCTATGTTGCCTCATCGGGGGAAAATTACAGGCAGCCTGGAGGAGGGAGGAAAGTATGTTTAAAACAAGAATAAATACAGCAACAAGAGGACATAGTCTTAAATCATAGGGGAAAGGGTTTAAAAGTAATATGAGGAAGTACTACTTTACTGAGAGGGTAGTGGATGTATGGAATAGTCTTCCAGTAGAAGTGGTAGCGGTTAATACAGTGAAGGAGTTTAAGCATGCATGGGATAGGTATAAGGCTATCCTAGATATAAGATAAGGCCAGGGACTAATGAAAGTATTACATGACTAAGGAACCATCTACTTAGAGAACCCCACTGGAAAAAACCTATATCCCCCCAATAAAGGACACCACACCAGATTGGAGTTCGAAGGCCACAGCGTTTATTTTAAAACCACACTGTGACAAATATAAACTTTAATAACATTATTGACATATAATAACATATATGAACAAATATATACATAAGGCTAATAATACAAACTATTAGCCTTTCCCTTGGCGAGATCCCGTGAGAATTGGCCCCCAAGCGCAATCGTAACAATGTATTCCGGTGGTAGGAAAAACCACCAGCCGCATCCTTCTAGCTGGTGGTATCATTCCCCGAACCACTCCTCAGGAACCTGCCCTGAGGAGATTGTGCACTGCCGCCCATTGGACAGTGCACCCATCGTAGCCCTCCCTGTGAGGGCCACCTGCTCAGGAGCCAATTCTCGTAGGAACACCTGCCACCACACGGGAATACGAAGCCAAAATCTGGGGAGGGAGGGAGGGAAAATCTCTTTTGTTAAATTGATCGTAATGAACATCAAAAAACTCCCACATCTATATACTAATCTATATCCCACCCACTTAGGAGAAACTTTACTGGATACCCAGCCTGTCACTCCCAGGAGGACACATGCCTGGGGCATGATCAACCACTATACAATGTAACTGTTAGGTAAAAACCCCCTGATATGATCATAAGTCAGGGACATGTAGCCCTTACTCATAATGCTTAAATCCAGGGCCTCCTGGAGGACCCATGCCTGGGACATGATCACTATACAATGTAACTGTTAGGTAAAACCCATGATCTGATCATGAGTCAGAGTCATGTAGCCCCTTACTGATAATGCTTATATCCAGGGTTATCTGGAAGACCCATGACTGGGCAATAATTAACCACTAACAATGCAACTGATAGGTAAATCTCCTGATCTGGTCACAAGTCATGTAGCCCTTACTGTTAATGCTTAAATCCAGGGCTTTCTTGACTAAGGAACCATCTACTTAGAGAACCCCACTGGAAAAAACCTATATCCCCCCAATAAAGGACACCACACCAGATTGGAGTTCGAAGGCCACAGCGTTTATTTTAAAACCACACTGTGACAAATATAAACTTTAATAACATTATTGACATATAATAACATATATGAACAAATATATACATAAGGCTAATAATACAAACTATTAGCCTTTCCCTTGGCGAGATCCCGTGAGAATTGGCCCCCAAGCGCAATCGTAACATTGTATTCCGGTGGTAGGAAAAACCACCAGCCGCATCCTCCTAGCTGGTGGTATCATTCCCCGAACCACTCCTCAGGAACCTGCCCTGAGGAGATTGTGTACTGCCGCCCATTGGACAGTGCACCCATCGTAGCCCTCCCTGTGAGGGCCACCTGCTCAGGAGCCAATTCTCGTAGGAACCCCTGCCAAAGCCAATATGGGTCTAACCTGAAACATTATTGGCACCCCACACCACCACCGCCTTCTCCAGACCTGAGCGGATATCTAAGCACCACATATCCAACTCAATATCATTGAGATGGACGCCATCTAAACGGAGCAATCTGCCCAGGTCCGCCTCAATCTCCGGGTGACGAACCACAATCCCACCCTGAAATGCCACCAAACGGGAAACAGCCTTATTGGCCTTGCGCCGAGCACGCTCAACCCCACGGCTAGAAGCCGCCCTCCGTCAAATTAAACGTGGAAGGATCTCAGACCAAACCACCACGATCCCTGGGTACGAGGACCAAATATGAAGAAGGGACAATTTGATGTGGTGAATAAGATCCTTATTCGGCACCTGGCAGAGGTCATTACCCCCGGCATGCAAAACCAAAACCTGGGGCACCCCATGCAGCTGAACCAGGCAGGTAAGTTCACACTCTACACGCTCCCACAGGAGACCCCGAAAACCCAACCAACGAACCACCACCATGGATAGAGGAAAACCCAGTTGCCTACCACTCCTTCGCACCGTGGCGCGCCGAGCTGCCCAATAAACATAGGAGTGCCCCAAGATCCAAATCAAACACCTGCTAGGGGAAGAACCTGCCAAAATCAAGAAAAACAGTATTAGCAAACAAAAGGGTATACCCCAATTTTTTTTTATTTTTTTTTTTCACATCACATGCCCCTGCATAATTAACACCAAACAAACATAAAAGTAATGCATTTGTCCGAATTTTTTTTTTTTTTTTTTTTTTTTTTTTTTTAAACAAGAACCAATAGCCACCTATAAGCAACCTTAAGGTAAGCATATACAAACCAAAACAGTCCAGAATGATACAAGAGAGATCCCAAAATTCTACACCAAATGAGGGCGAATATAGGAGCGAAACCTGGCCGACTCCCATCTCCCAATATTCCGAATGACCTCATCCGGAAGGCCCCACCAAGACGCCTCAGTGGCGGCCCCAATTCGGAACGAATGAGAACCAAACTCAGAGGGAGACAAACCAAGACGCCCCAAACAGACCTTAAAAATCCTAAACAAACTGAAAACGAGACATAAAAGAGCCATCCTCATGTAACAATAAGGAACCCGGAAGATCCGGGCGCACCTCCAAGAAAAGAGACACACATAGCAAGGGGCAGGACGGGGCACCAGGAAAGGAGCCAAGGCAAATCCTCATACCTCGACCAGATTGGTCCGTTTTTGACCGACGCAACAACAGAACAACATGATATGAACCAACAGACACATCACCCTTCAACAAACCCCCCTAAGACTTATGATTAGGACTAACCAGCTCCCCGATGCAGAGGGCCCCAAAAAACGCAAAAGAAAAAGCCAAGCGAAAAGGCAGGGACTCATAAGAAGACCGACACAAAACCTGAAGCTGCTCCAAAAGACTGAGCAAAAGATCAAAAGTCACCGGCCGTCGCCGGTCCACCTGGCAAAACCCCCCGACGATAACCTTTTAGTGATTGACGGACCAGGAAATCTTTTGTCAAATCAGGTAACCCAACCAATTTGAAATACAAAGCTGGAGCAGACACCCTACGTTTCATACCAGAAACAGAAATACCGGAACCAAAAGAGGAGCCAACAAACCAAAGTAACACCGCCACCATGCCGGAATGTGAAGAGGGAGTGCCAGCCAGACGAAGAAATTCCAACCACTCCCGCCATACTCCTGAGTAGGAGGCCCAAGTGGATGGAGCCATTGACCTCTGCAGCAGGGTCAAGACGTGTCGTCCACCAGACTCCAAATCCAAGCAGGACAAGGATGGCCTTCCCCCTCCGCATCCGGGGCCAAAACCCAAAACCGTTCCATCAGCTGACGAGACAAGGCATCGGCAATAGTATTAAAAACACCCAGGATATGAGAAGCCCTAACCCACATATTGAGTTGAAGACAGCGCAAAACCAAGTGTCGCAGAAGGCGAATTACCGGAGGGGAAGAAGCAGACACATTATTAATAGCCTGCACCACCGACATATTGTCGCACTGAAAACAGACTTTTCTGTTACGCAAGCGTGGCCCCCAAATTTTAACTGCCACCACAATAGGAAAAAGCTCCAGAAAAGTAAGGTTTCGAACAAGGCCCGCAGACGCCCAGGCAAGGGGCCAACAATCCACACACCAAGCACCTTGAAAATTATGCCTCAAATCCAACAGACCCAGAAGCATCGGTCCAGAGATGAATGTCCGCATTAGACACCGATCTCTCCAACCACAATGACTTACCATTGAAGTCTGCTAGAAAGGCACCCCAAACCTTCAAATCATCTTTATGCTCACGTGTAAGCCGTATAAAATGATGCGGGGAACGAACGCCAGCCGTAGCCAAAGAGAGTCGTCGACAAAATATCCTCCCCACTGGGGTAATGCGACAGGCAAAATTCTACCTCCCCAACAAAGACTGAAGCTGGCGCAACGTAACCTTACGAGCAGCCAAGGACTGGGTGACCAACGACCGCATGTCCAAAACCTTGTCCACCGGCAAACAGCACAACATCTGAGTAGCATCAATTTCTATCCCTAGGAATTGAATCACGGGACACAGTCCCTCTGTTTTTTTCCGGGGATAGCGGCACACCAAAGCGGGACATAACATGCTGAATAGTGCTCAAAAGACTGCGAAAGTAACGACAAGAGATCGAGCAACCCATGGGAAGGCACTTATCCACATAAAGCCCACCATCCCATATGCAACCAAGTAGATGGAAACAAGAAGGATGCACGGGGAGCAATCGGAAGGCCGCTTCCACATCAGTCTTGGCCATTAAAGCTCCCCGCCCAAACTTCCGCACCCAATGGATAGCCCGATCAAATGAAGTGTAAAAAACCCGGCAGAGCTCAGGATCGATATCGTCATTCACCGACCCACCTTTCGGAAAGGAAAAGTGGTGAATGAGACGGAAGTTTTCCAGTTCCCTCTCGGGGACAACCCCCAAAGGAGAAACTCGATGGTTCGTAAAAGGAGAGGAAGGAAAAAGGCCCGCCATCTGACCCAGGGAAACCTCCTTACGTAACTTATCCAAAACCACCCCCGGGTGAGAAAGTGCGGACCTCAAATTCTTACGGCAAACAAAACAGACCCCTTGAATGCAATACAAAAACCAAACTCAAAACCAGCTTCCAACAACTCAGCCGCTGACAGGTCTCTATACCGCCTCAACCAGGGCCGCATCTTGTCTACGCACACTGGCGTCTTCCCCCTTACCTCCAGAAGGTCCACCTTTGCCCTTTTTGGATTTTTTAAAACACTTTGTGGAGGGGTGAGATCCCGCACAACCAGAGCACTCATATTGGAAACGACACTGAGCACCCCATTTGCATTGTCCCTGATTAAACTGCCAACAAACACCTTTTTTACCGGAAGCCGACACCCCGACCGTTGCGGAAGCGCCGGCACCTGCAAGAAAGGGGGACTGTATATTACGGGAAGGTGTAGTAACCCTCAACCACAACGCAATATCCTTCTGATCCCACCGAAGAGTAGGGCGAACAGCCATGCTCTGACGGAAATGTTCATCGTACCTAAGCCATGCCTGGCCGCCATAGGAACGATGGGCATCCCCGATGCTGTCAAAATAAGTAAAAAGGGGGGAACACTGCTCCGGCTCTTTGACACCCACCACACTGGCAAGAATTGAAAAAGCCTGCATCCAATTAGAAAAGGAGCGGGGGATCAAACGGTACCTCCGCTTCTCTTCATCCTCCTTTGTATTCTCCTCAGATTTGGTAGACCTGTCAAGGTTAAATTTAGCCAACGGAAGAAGGGAAAATATTTCCACATACTCCCGCTTCCAAATAGCCTCCTTTACAGCAGATTTTAAATGAGCCCCTAACGGAGTCTCAAAGAAAAAATACATTTCACCCCTAGCTGAGTCAGCCATTCGAATTATATCTTTGTCAGCGGCCTGATCACCAGGGGGTGAAGCAACAGATACATCCCCCAGAACCGCAGGGGTAGCCAAAGCCGCAGGCTCCAGCAAAGCAGGAGCAGAAACGTCAGGGACCACGGGGGGCGCAGCAGCAGCAACCACAGGGGCAGGGATAGAACAGACAAACCAACCATCGAGGGTGCAAACAAAACAGGGGCTGCTAAACCCGGGGCCCAGACCGTAGAAAGGAGCACTGGAGCCCTACCCGGCCGACATTGATCAAGCAGTAATCTAAAACCATGTAAAAAGGAATCAAAAGTATGCACAGGCAAATGGGGGGAATCAGAGCCCTGACCAGCCCCCAACAACACAGGTGAAACAGTGGTAGGTACAATAAGGAAGGAAGGTTCATTAGGGGATACAGAAAAAGAATTAGACTCACCCAAAAGTTGCACACCGGACCCGGATGCAGCCGCAGGGCCTGGAGCAGAAGATGTCCCTGGACGCATGAATCATCCCTGGTGCAATAAATGCTGGGCACCTGTTGAGAAGATAGTCCAGGGAGCTGCTGCTGAAGGGCTGAATCCTGCCCAATAGAGTGTCCAGGGAGCCGCAAATGAAAGTCTGGCTCCTGCTGAGAGAACAGAGAAGGGCTCCAACCCTCTCTGTCCCGCTGTGAAACCCGTTGTCTATCAACCGGAATTGACGAATCGCCGACATCCACTTCTCCGGATGCGACATCACTTCCAGGGTCACCAGGAACCAGTGACCCCGCACCGGAAGTGACGCGGCCGCCATTACTTCGGTGGAAGAAACCCTGCGAGGGACCAGAGGCATGGGGAGCACCAACAACGGAAGGAAACGCACTTCTGGAGTCCCTCTGACCACGTGACCCGCCACCGGAAGTGACGCGGCCACCATTACTTCGGTGGAAGAAACCCTGCGAGGGACCAGAGGCATGGGAAGCACCAACAACGGAAGGAAACGCACTTCTGGAGTCCCTCTGACCACGTGACCCGCCACCGGAAGTGCCAGGACAGCCATCATTCCAGCGTAGCAAGGCAGACCCAGGAGCTGAAGCGGAAGCTCACCCACAGCAAAGCGTCCAGTAGGAGAGGGCCCTGGGGAAATTAGCAGGAGACTTGGAGGTCTTCTTACCACCTTTAGGCCGGGCAGACACCAAAGGAGCAGACCTGGAGGAGGTGAGGTCAGGGATGAGCCGTAAGGGAGGCCTAGAGGCCCGGGAACCTGCAGGCCTACTTCTGGGCTGGGCAGAAGAGGTGGAAGGAGCAGGGTCCATAACATCTCCAAATTTTTCTTGCAGCCAAGAGTCACCTCTCTGAAGAGCAGCCCTCCTCTTACCCTCCAACATATCCTCCAAGGAAACAGCCATACTGCAAGCACTGGATCATAAAATGACAACACTCCAGCAGCAAGGAAAGCAGGACAGATAAAATCTCTTTTGTTAAATTGATCGTAATGAACATCAAAAAACTCCCACATCTATATACTAATCTATATCCCACCCACTTAGGGGAAACTTTACTGGATACCCAGCCTGTCACTCCCAGGAGGACACATGCCTGGGGCATGATCAACCACTATACAATGTAACTGTTAGGTAAAAACCCCCTGATCTGATCATAAGTCAGGGACATGTAGCCCTTACTCATAATGCTTAAATCCAGGGCCTCCTGGAGGACCCATGCCTCGGACATGATCACTATACAATGTAACTGTTAGGTAAAACCCATGATCTGATCATGAGTCAGAGTCATGTAGCCCCTTACTGATAATGCTTATATCCAGGGTTATCTGGAAGACCCATGACTGGGCAATAATTAACCACTAACAATGCAACTGATAGGTAAATCTCCTGATCTGGTCACAAGTCATGTAGCCCTTACTGTTAATGCTTAAATCCAGGGCTTTCTTTACTGAGAGGGTAGTGGATGTATGGAATAGTCTTCCAGTAGAAGTGGTAGAGGTTATTACAGTGAAGGAGTTTAAGCATGCATGGGATAGGTATAAGTCTATCCTAGATATAAGATAAGGCCAGGGACTAATGAAAGTATTACTTTACTGAGAGGGTAGTGGATGTATGGAATAGTCTTCCAGTAGAAGTGGTAGAGGTTAATACAGTAAAGGAGTTTAAGCATGCATGGGATAGGTATAAGGCTATCCTAGATATAAGATAAGGCCAGGGACTAATGAAAGTATTACATTACTGAGAGGGTAGTGGATGTATAGAATAGTCTTCCAGTAGAAGTGGTAGAGGTTAATACAGTGAAGGAGTTTAAGCAGGCGTGGGATAGGTATAAGGCTATCCTAGATATAAGATAAGGCCAGGGACTAATGGAAGTATTACATTACTGAGAGGGTAGTGGATGTATGGAATAGCCTTCCAGTAGAAGTGGTAGAGGTTAACAGAAAAATTCTCCCATTCAACTGCTTTGGAGATTTTTTCCAACTGGAAAATATTTGCCTTAAGTTTGAAATTCCCTTCTCAATTCCCTGCAATATCTTTGCAGTAGAGAGTGCAATATTCGTTATGACCCTGAGCCCTGTAACAGGGAAATACCTCTAAACAAAGTTAATTACATGACACATCTTTACTATTATAGACATCACTGTCTCTGTCCAGGAAACATTTACAGAAAAGTCAAATAGAAGATTTATCCTGTAAGATGTTCTTTAAACACAGGGTAATTATATTCGTCCTGGTAATTAATTTGTTTATAAAGACAAATTAGACAGGTTTCCGGACGTATTCTCAGAAGAATAATGTACACAATATATTTAGTGCCAAAGAGGGCATGGTTTCAGCTTTACATGTAAAGCAATCATTCTTTAAATTAAAGTACTCTGTCACCCAAACACTGCTTATACTGTGACTGTATCACCTAAACACTGCTTATACTGTGACTGTATCAGCTAAACACTGCTTATACTGTGACTGTATCACCTAAACACTGCTTATACTGTGACTGTATCAGCCAAACACTGCTTATACTGTGACTGTATCACCTAAACACTGCTTATACTGTGACTTTATCACCTAAACACTGCTCATACTGTGACTGTATCACCTAAACACTGCTTATACTGTGACTGTGTCACCCAAACACTGCTTATACTGTGACTGTATCACCTAAACACTGCTTATACTGTGACTGTATCACCTAAACACTGCTTATACTGTGACTGTATCACCTAAACACTGCTCATACTGTGACTGTATCACCCAAACACTGCTTATACTGTGACTGTATCACCTAAACACTGATTATACTGTGACTGTATCACCCAAACGCTGCTTATACTGTGACTGAATCACCCAAACACTGCTTATACTGTGACTGTATCACCTAAACACTGCTTATACTGCGACTGTATCACCCAAACACTGCTTATACTGTGACTGTATCATCTAAACACTGCTTATACTGTGACTGTATCACCCAAACACTGCTTATACTGTGACTGTATCACCCAAACACTGCTTATGCTGTGAGTGTATCACCCAAACACTGCTCATACTGTGACTGTATCACCTAAACACTGCTTATACTGTGACTGTATCACCTGAACGCTGCTTATACTGTGACTGTATCACCCAAACACTGCTCATACTGTGACTGTATCACCTAAACACTGCTTATACTGTGACTGTGTCACCTAAACACTGCTTATACTGTGACTGTATCACCTAAACACTGCTTATACTGTGACTGTATCACCTAAACACTGCTTATACTGTGACTGTATCACCTAAACACTGCTCATACTGTGACTGTATCACCCAAACACTGCTTATACTGTGACTGTATCACCCAAACACTGCTTATACTGTGACTGTATTACCTAAACACTGATTATACTGTGACTGTATCACCCAAGCGCTGCTTATACTGTGACTGAATCACCCAAACACAGCTTATACTGTGACTGTATCACCTAAACACTGCTTATACTGCGACTGTATCACCTAAACGCTGCTTATACTGTGACTGTATCACCCAAACACTGCTTATACTGTTACTGTATCATCTAAACAGTACTTATACTGTGACTGTGTCACCCAAATACTGCTTATACTGTGACTGTATCACCCAAACACTGCTTATACTGTTACTGTATCATCTAAACAGTACTTATACTGTGACTGTGTCACCCAAATACTGCTTATACTGTGACTGTATCACCTAAACACTGCTTATACTGTGACTGTATCACCCAAACACTGCTTATACTGTGACTGTATCACCTAAACACTGCTTATACTGTGACTGTATCACCTGAACGCTGCTTATACTGTGACTGTATCACCCAAACACTGCTTATACTGTGACTGTATCAACCAAACACTGCTTATACTGTGACTGTATCACCTAAACACTGCTTATACTGTGACTGTATCACCCAAACACTGCTTATACTGTGACTGTATCACCCAAACACTGCTTATACTGTGACTGTATCACCCAAACACTGCTTATACTGTGACTGTATCACCTAAACACTGCTTATACTGTGACTGTATCACCCAAACACTGCTTATACTGTGACTGTATCACCCAAACACTGCTTATACTGTGACTGTATCACCCAAACACTGCTTATACTGTGACTGTATCACCTAAACACTGCTTATACTGTGACTGTATCACCCAAACACTGCTTATACTGTGACTGTATCACCTAAACACTGCTTATACTGTGACTGTATCACCTAAACACTGCTTATACTGTGACTGTATCACCCAAACACTGCTTATACTGTGACTGTATCACCTAAACACTGCTTATACTGTGACTGTAAAGCATAAAAATGATTGAAAATTATCTATACATTGTATGAGCAAAACTGCTAAATACATGTCTAAATTAGGAGAAAAATGAGTTTTAAATGGGCCTGTAGGGTCTCCTGCTTATGACATCACCCACGGCACAGTATGCAAATTAGCTGCTTTTCAATGAGAAAATACATTTTAAACAAATTATTCTCCAAATGTATGCATTTGCAGAATTGCAGAAAATTTATAAAAAAATAGATAAATATGTTGCAAAAAGTGTCAGTGGTGTCCCCTATTTGTGACATCACTTGTGGCAATTAACTTTTTTTTTTTATGTAAATTGTGTAATTTGCATATAAAGCCAGAAGCAGTATACCAGTATAATTTAATAATAATCATCTGATACCAGTATAATTTAATAATAATCATCTGATACCAGTATAATTTAATAATAATCATCTGATACCAGTATACTTTAATAATAATCATCTGAAACCAGTATCTTTTAATAATAATCACTTGATACCAGTATAATTTAATAATAATCACCTGGTGTCATTACCATTTAATAATAATCTCCTGATACCAGTGTAATTTAATAATAATCACATGATACCATATAATTTAATAATAATCTCCTGATGTCAGTATCATGTAATAATAATCATCTGATGCCAGTATAATTTATTAATTATCACCTGATGTCAGTATAATTTAATAATAATCATCTAATACCCGTATCATTTATTAAGAATCAAGTGATACCAGTATAATTTAATAATAATCACCTGAAGCGAGTATCATTTAATAATAATAATCTCATACCAGTATAATTTAATAATAATCACCTGATTTCATTACCATTTAATAATCATTTCCTGATGGCAGCATAATTTAATAACCTTTTCCTGATGCCAGTATCATGTAATAACAATCTCCTGATGCCAGTATCATGTAATAACAATCACCTGATGTCAGTATCATTGAATACAAATCACCTGTATCATGTAATAATAATAAACTGCTGCCAGTTTCATGTAATAATAATCACTTAATACCAGTATAATTTAATAATAATCATCTGATACCAGTATAATTTAATAATAATAATAATATGATACAAGTACCATGTACTAATAATCATCTGATACCAGTATCATTTAATAATAGTCACCTGAAGCCAGTATCCTTTAATAATAATAATAATAATAATATTCTGATACCAGTATCATTTAATAATAATCACTTGATGTCAGTATCATGTAATAATCATCTAATACCAGTATCATTTAATAATGATCACTTGTTACCAGCATCATTTAATAATAATCACCTGATGTCAATTTAATAACCTTTTCCTGATGCCAGTGTCATGTAATAGTAATCACCTGATGTCGATATCATTGAATACAAATCACCTGTATCATTTAATAATAATCACCTGCTGCCAGTGTCATGTAATAATAATCACCTGCTGCCAGTGTCATGTAATAATAATCACCTGATGTCAGTGTCATGTAATAATAATCACCAGTATCATGTTATAATAATCTCATGATGTCAGAATCATGTAATAATAATCACCTGATACTAATATCATTTAATAATAATCACTTGATGTCAGTACCATGTAATAATAATCACCTGATGTCAGTACCATTTAATAATAATCACCTGATGCCTGTTCCATTTAATAATAATTACCTGATTCCAGCATCACTTAATAATACTTATCTGATACAAGTATAATTTAATAATAATCACCTGATGCCAGTATCATTTAATAATAATCTCCTGATGTCAGTATAATTTAATAATAATCACCTAATGTTAGTATCATGTAATAATAATCATCAGTATCATGTAATAATAATCACCTAATGTTAGTATCATGTAATAATAATCATCAGTATCATGTAATAATAATCACCTGATGCCTGTTCCATTTAATAATAATTACCTGATTCCAGCATCACTTAATAATACTTATCTGATACAAGTATAATTTAATAATAATCACCTGATGCCAGTATCATTTAATAAGAATCTCCTGAAGTCAGTAACATTTAATAATAATCTCCTGATGTCAGTATCATTTAATAATATTCACCTAATGTTAGTATCATGTAATAATAATCACCAGTATCATGTAATAATAATCACCTAATGTCAGTATCATATAATAATAATCATCAGTATCATGTAAAAATAATCACCTAATGTCAGTATCAAGTAATAATAATCACCAGTATCATGTAGTAATAATCACCTGATGTCAGTATCATGTAGTAATAATCACCTGATGTCAGTATCATGTAGTAATAATCACCAGTATCATGTAATAATAATCACCTGGTGTCAGTATCATATAATAATAATCACCAGTATCATGTAATAATAATCACCTAATGTCAGTATCATGTAGTAATAATCACCAGTATCATGTAATAATAATCACCAGTATCATGTAGTAATAATAGCCTGATGTCAGTATCATGTAGTAATATTCACCAGTATCATGTAATAATAATCACCTGATGTCAGTATCATGTAATAATAATCATCAGTATCATGTAAAAATAATCACCTAATGTCAGTATCATGTAATAATAATCATCAGTATCATGTAAAAATAATAACCTAATGTCAGTATCAAGTAATAATAATCACCAGTATCATGTAGTAATAATCACCTGATGTCAGTATCATGTAGTAATAATCACCAGTATCATGTAATAATAATCACCTGATGTCAGTATCATATACTAATAATCACCAGCATTATGTAATCATAATCACCTGCTGCCAGTGTCATGTAATAATAATCACCTGATGTCAGTGTCATGTAGTAATAATCACCAGTATCATGTAATAATAATCACCTGATGTCAGTATCATGTAATAATAATCACCTGTTGTGAGTATCGTGTAATAATAATCACCAGATGTCAGTATCATGTAATAATAATCACCAGTATTATGTAATAATGATCACCTGATGTCAGTATCATGTAATAATAATCAACAGTATTATGTAATAATAATCACCTGATATCAGTATTATGTAATAATAATCACCAGCATTATGTAATAATAATCACCTGATGTCAGTATTATGTAATAATAATCACCTGTCAGTATCATGTAATAATAATCACCAGTGTCATGTAATAATAATCACCTGATGTCAGTATTGTAACGGACCGTCTACCCGACGTAGTAGACCCTCTGTCCGTTGTGGGAAATCACCTCCTTAGCCCCCACTTACAGCTCAGCATTCACCCAGCAAGTCTTTCCGGGACCCTTGCTCTTTGTACCCAAATAGACAGGACATCTAGCAGTTAGGTACAGCAAGACTGAACTACTCTTTATTTGTGATTTACACAGCACATATACACCAAACTGCAATCAGATAACACTTGATTAAACAATAGAAAACTTAAACACATCACCAGTAAAGCAGTATCTAGCCACTTTAATCTGGAGCCAGAAGCAAGGTAGTCAGACTGGGTGTCTGACATAATTAAACAATGGAAGGCTTAAACACATTACAGACAGGGTCCATAATCTACAGGGAGGTGTTTGGCCCTCAGGCCCCTCCAAGAACCCCAGTCAGGCAGACTGTCAGAATGTAGTAATAATCAACAGTATTATGTAATAATAATCACCTGTTGCCAGTATCATGTAATAATAATCACCTGATGTCAGTATCATGTAATAATAATCACCTGATGTCAGTATCATGTAATAATAATCACCTGATGTCAGTATTATGTAATAATAATCACCTAATGTAGTATCATGTAATAATAATCACCTGTTGCCAGTATCATGTAATAATAAACACCTGATGTCAGTATCATGTAATAATAATCACCTGATGTCAGTATTATGTAATAATAATCACCTAATGTAGTATCATGTAATAATAATCACCAGTGCCATGTAATAATAATCACCTGATGTCAGTATTATGTAATAATAATCACCTAATGTCAGTATCATGTAATAATAATCACCAGTGTCATGTAATAATAATCACCTGATGTCAGTATCATTTGATAATAATCACCTGATGTTAGTATCACGTAATAATAATCATCAGTATCATGTAATAATAATCACCTGATGTCAGTATCATTTAATAATAATCACCTGATGTTAGTATCATGTAATAATAATCATCAGTATCATGTAATAATAATCACCTAATGTCAGTATCATGTAATAATAATCACCAGTTTCATGTAATAATAATCACCTAATGTCAGTAACATATAATAATAATCACCAGTATCATGTAAAAATAATCACCTAATGTCAGTATCATGTAATACTAATCACCAGTATCATGTAGTTATAATCACCTGATGTCAGTATCATGTAGTAATAATCACCTAATGTCAATATCATATAATAATAATCATCAGTATCATGTAAAAATAATCACCTAATGTCAGTATCATATAATAATAATCACCAGTATCATGTAGTAATAATCACCCAATGTCAGTATCATGTAGTAATAATCACCTGATGTCAGTATTATGTAATACAAAATCACCAGTGTCATGTAGTAATAGTCACCTGATGTCAGTATCATGTAGTAATAATCACCTGATGTCAGTATCATGTAGTAATAATCACCAGTATCATGTAATAAAAATCACCTGATGTCAGTATCATGTAATAATAATCACCTGGTGTCAGTATCATGTAATAATAATCACCAGTATCATGTAGTAATAATCACCTGATGTCAGTATTATGTAGTAATAATCACCTGATGTCAGTATCATGTAGTAATAATCACCAGTATCATGTAATAATAATCATCACCTGGTGTCAGTATCATATAATAATAATCACCAGTGTCATGTAATAATAATCACCTGATATCAGTATCATGTAGTAATAATCACCAGTTTCATGTAATAATAATCACCTGTTGTCAGTATCATGTAATAATAATCACCTGTTGTTAGTATCATGTATAATAATCACCAGATGTCAGTATCATGTAATAATAATCACCTGATATCAGTATTATGTAATAATAACCTGTCAGTATCATGTAATAATAATCACCTGATGTCAGTATCATGTAATAATAATCACCTGTCAGTATCATGTAATAATAATCACCAGTGTCATGTAATAATAATCACCTGATGTCAGTATTATGTAATAATAATCAACAGTATTATGTAATAATAATCACCTGATATCAGTATTATGTAATAATAATCACCAGTGTCATGTAATAATAATCACCAGTGTCATGTAATAATAATCACCTGATGTCAGTATCATGTAATAATAATAAACAGTATTATGTAATAATAATCACCTGATATCAGTATTATGTAATAATAATCACCAGTATTATGTAATAATAATCACCTGATGTCAGTATTATGTAATAATAATCACCTGTCAGTATCATGTAATAATAATCACCAGTATCATGTAATAATAAACACTTGATGTCAGTATCATGTAATAATAATCACCTGATGTCAGTATTATGTAATAATAATCACCTAATGTAGTATCATGTAATAATAATCACCAGTGTCATGTAATAATAATCACCTGATATCAG
>CM069859.1:223441168-223503668 GCA_036172795.1 Pelodytes ibericus
TTAAGCAAACAAAATCGAACAATGTTTTAGTCCCATCAAAAAGGTCTGAATGCTACAAAGAACATGTTTAAGGAGCTCGGTCTGTTGATATAGTGAGGATTGTATTCTGTCTCTCTGTGCTTCACATGGCCGTGGGCTACAAAAACATGAACTTTGAAATGATTAAAGTGAGTCCAAGTATAAGGAAAAGCTGCAGTAAAACCTTAATAAATCAGTGATGGTAAATCATAGAAAGAAACAAAATGCAAAAAAAAAAAAAAAAAAGAAACTTCATATTTTTGGAATTAAAAAGAAATAGAGATAATTGGATTATAAAATTATTATATTAAGTTAGATTGGTGAAACAACAAGGAAGAGCAATTAACACCACTGTACCTGGGCGCAGTATTACAGACGTCTTGGGATTTTGACCCCTAAGCACAAATCTATGAAGCCCCCCTTCCATGACAAGCTGAGGGCTGTAGCTCTGCTAATCTTTTTTTCCTACGCAACTCAGAACAAACCGTGTGTCCAAAACACGTAATGCGATCGAACGTGAATGACCCTCTCGATATAAAGGACTTTGGACCAACACAGAATATAGAAAGCGTTGCATGTTACATTGTTTAATATTCCCAGCTTGTAATTAAACTGCAGGTCACTGTGTTCCATACCTCAGGATACAGACGCCAAAAACCATTAAAGAAT
The DNA here is from genome assembly GCA_036172795.1 of Pelodytes ibericus. Taxonomy (NCBI): domain Eukaryota; kingdom Metazoa; phylum Chordata; class Amphibia; order Anura; family Pelodytidae; genus Pelodytes; species Pelodytes ibericus. The sequence goes on from CM069859.1 coordinate 223,441,856, forward strand.
AAACTCTTACAGCTCAGCTGTGATAGAGCTCAGCTGTGATAGAGCTGAGCTGTGATAGAGCAGGTTCACAGTAGCAGACATTTCACATTCATAGAACTATATTATTTTAGACTTTTATAACCTTTATTCTCCATATTTTTATTTACTTTGGAGTCTGATTCTTGGTTTCAAAGTGCTGCTTTGTTTTGCTAAATCCCTGGTTGTAAAATGATACCATTTATTAGCAGAGCGTTTGATTGCAAGTTACAAGTTTCCTTCCTGTGGTCACAGGACCTTGCAATCAGACTCTCAGTTAGCCAATACATGGCATCACTTCAACTCTACTTGTTTCCTGTACTTTGGCTGCTAACATGGTACTATCCTGTTACCTATTTTAACTCCTCAGTGACAAGACTGATTTGTACATTTTTGTACCCTTAGTATGAGTTCCTGGCCCCGGAGCTACTAGGGGCCGCAGACCATCAGGCACTCAAAGCGACGTGCCCAGCTGCCTGGGATTCTAAATATTATAGAAGGAAAGGTAGTTCCCTCTCTGATTGGTTGCCACAAACCCAGCCCATTGAGTATGTACCTCTCTGATTGGCTGAAAGTTTAAAGAGCCAAGATAAAGGGTTTAAATGGCTGAAACTACTCACACCTAGGGTTTCATTGGTTGCTCTTCTCCTGCCTTCCTTACATATTAATACATAGACAGTATTGATGCCAGGACAGACACAATGCTGCCTGCGCGCAGTGCTGAGCATACTGTACATAGATGGTATTAATGCCGGGACAGACACAATGCTGCCTGCGCACAGTGCTGAGCATACTGTACATAGACAGTATTAATGCCTGGACAGACACAATGCTGCCTGCCCGCAGTGCTGATCATACTGTACATAGACAGTATTAATGCCGGGACAGACACAATGCTGCCTGCGCACAGTGCTGAGCATACTATACATAGACAGTATTAATGCCGGGACAGACACAATGCTGCCTGCGCGCAGCGCTGAGCATACTGTACATAGACAGTATTAATGCCAGGACAGACACAATGCTGCCTGCGCGCAGTGCTGAGCATACTGTACATAGACAGTATTAATGCTTGGACAGACACAATGCTGCCTGCGCGCAGTGCTGAGCATACTGTACATAGACGGTATTAATGCCGGGACAGACACAATGCTGCCTGCGCACAGTGCTGAGCATACTATACATAGACAGTATTAATGCCGGGACAGACACAATGCTGCCTGCGCGCAGCGCTGAGCATACTGTACATAGACAGTATTAATGCCAGGACAGACACAATGCTGCCTGCGCGCAGTGCTGAGCATACTGTACATAGACAGTATTAATGCTTGGACAGACACAATGCTTCCTGCACGCAGTGCTGAGCACACTGTACATAGACAGTATTAATGTCTGGACAGACACAATGCTGCCTGCGCGCAGTGCTGAGCATACTGTACATAGACAGTATTAATGCCGGGACAGACACAATGCTGCCTGCGCGCAGTGCTGAGCATACTGTACATAGACGGTATTAATTCCGGGACAGACACAATGCTGCCTGCGCACAGTGCTGAGCATACTGCACATAGACAGTATTAATACTGGGACAGACACACTGCTGCCTGCGCGCAGTGCTGAGCATACTGTACATAGACAGTATTAATGCCGGGACAGACACAATGCTTCCTGCACGCAGTGCTGAGCACACTGTACATAGACAGTATTAATACCAGGACAGACACAATGCTGCCTGCACGCAGTGCTGAGCATACTGTACATAGACAGTATCTGAAAGGCTAGAGCCCAAGAAATCATGACTGTCCTTGAAAATTCAGATCTGTTGGCAACTATGAATGTATGATAGCACTAAACATGTAAAAACTTGCCATTTGCTATTTATTCACAAAACGTTTTTTATATAAATGTTATAATAATACAGGCTTTGCATCATCCCTGTCTCCAGCTTTGTGAAGGTATCTTTTATACCCCTGTATCTTGTTCTAGCAGTCCGTGGAAACCTTTTTAGGTAACAGATTGCATGCCTCCCATCTGTTTGCATGGAGCGGTCAGATTTTGGGACTCTGTCCCACTGTTCCACGTACCTCTACCTGTTTTTTTGGGGGGTGATAGCAGGGCTTCACAGTACTCCTGACGTTTTTAATAATTTCCCTCTGCCAACAACAGCGTAACAAAAGGGATATTTACCAAACGGATGATAAACTGGGATTTCCTAGGTTCGTTTGTTGGATCTGTGCTCAGAAACCTGAAATGTGTACAGATATATACAGCAATATGTGTCTGTGTATTAAAGGTTGGGCTCTGTGTTATATAATATTTACTACAGATCCTGGAAGAATAACACTCCATAAAGAGATACTTAATCTCACAATACTCTCTGATATCACAGTGGATAATAGATTCAATGTATTAATGTGTCATTTAATGCTGCTTTATATGTAACCCTTTGAGTACCAGGGTGAGCAATTAATGCATGGAAAATACACATTAAATTTCCCTCCTTGTCTCCAAATATCCAATCATCTGCCTACTTTTATAAGGAATCTGTCAAGCTAAATATTAGTTATACTGTTACTGCCAGGGCCGCCATCAGGGGGTGACGGGCGATACACCTGTCCTGGGCACCCACCGTGCTGGGCCCACCCCCCAGGCCCTTTAAAAAAAAAAAGTGTGGGCAAACGGGGCATCTGCCCAGGGCCCACTCATTCATGGAGGCCCAAAGCAGCTGCCCCGTGTGGCTGTTTGTATTTATCTGTGAGTGTGTAAGTGTGGCTGTGTGTATTCATGTGTGAGTGTGTAAGTGTGGCTGTATGTATTCATGTGTGAGTGTGCAAGTGTGGCTGTGTGTATTTATGTGTGAGTGCGTAAGTGTGACTGTGTGTATTCATGTGTAAGTTTGGCTGTGTGTATTTATGTGTTAGTGTGGCTGTGTGTATTCATGTGTAGAGTTGCCACCTGGCCAGTATTTTACCGGCAGGCCAGTAAAAAATTGGCTTCAGGCCAATGTTAAGTCTATGGAGACAGTACCAAGGCCGGTATTTTTCTGAAGAAAAGGTGGCAACCCTATTCATGTGTGAGTGTGTAAGTGTGGCTGTGTGTATTTATGTGTGAGTGTGTAAGTGTAACTGTGTGTATTCATGTGTACGTGTGACTGTGTGTATTCATGTGTAAGTGTGAATTTGTGTATTTATGTGTGAGTGTGTAAGTGTAACTGTGTGTATTCATGTGTAAGTGTGACTGTGTGTATTCATGTGTAAGTGTGACTGTGTGTATTCATGTGTAAGTGTGACTGTGTGTATTTATGTGTGAGTGTGTAAGTGTGACTGTGTGTATTCATGCGTGAGTGTGTAAGTGTGACTGTGTGTATTTATGTGTGAGTGTGTAAGTGTGACTGTGTGTATTCATGTGTAAGTGTGGCTGTGTGTATTTATCTGTGAGTGTGTAAGTGTGGCTGTGTGTATTTATCTGTGAGTGTGTAAGTATGGCTGTGTGAATTTATCTGTGAGTGTGTAAGTATGGCTGTGTGTATTTATCTGTGAGTGTGTAAGTGTGGCTGTGTGTATTCATGTGTAAGTGTGACTGTGTGTATTCATGTGTAAGTGTGACTGTGTATTTATGTGTGAGTGTGTAAGTGTGACTGTGTGTATTCATGCGTGAGTGTGTAAGTGTGACTGTGTGTATTTATGTGTGAGTGTGTAAGTGTGACTGTGTGTATTCATGTGTAAGTGTGGCTGTGTGTATTTATCTGTGAGTGTGTAAGTGTGGCTGTGTATGTGTGTAGGCAGGGCCGCTTTAACTGATGTGCAAAAGTGAGCACTTTCCAGGGCAAAAGAAATTCTGCCTCCCCCCCTTGATAGTTAATATGTGACATCCAGTGGATGCGGACCCCAGGCTTTTAGTCACATATTAATTGATAAACTATCGGGGGAGGGGGGGCAGAATTTTATTCTGGAAGGGGCCCTGGAGTTTCTGATGGCGGCCCTGGTTACTGTAGAGGATAAAAAATAAGACAACAAATATGGTTTATGTGTCTGTGGTGATCTCCGGCTTATGACATCACCAGTTGGTTTGATAGGCTAATTACACTTTTCCCATGGAAAATTAGTTAATTTGCATAAGAATCACGTGATGTCACACACAGGAGACACGTGTAAAACACATTTTTCTATTTACTATTTTTTTTTTTTTTTTGCTATTTGGTTATTACAAAGCTCAGATCATTTCTCATCTTTATTTTTTCTTTTCCACATTCCCAGTATAAACTCTGTTAAGGTGACAGGGTCCCTTTAAATCACTTGATCAAACTGTGGAACCAATGGTCAATATATGGCCCTCTCCGAATGATCTGCTCCTCAGTCTCATCCAATGCTCTCGTTATTTAGGCTGATCCACAATCCAGCAATATCCTGAGATTCACAATCAAAGAAACTCAGTGTCCGAGGTCCACTGAACGAGCCCTGAAGGAATGCGCCTTTAAGAAAGACGGTGTAAGTATACAGAGTCCGTTATTAGGTGTTGGGCTGGGAAGATATCGATAACTCACAGTAATCTGAGTGCTGGATCAAAGTCTCGGGAACTTCTGTCCTGGACTGAACAAGATAGGATACCCCGACAGCTCTGCTGAGTTTTAAATGAAAATAATAAAAAATAAACATTTTGTTTCCTAAATTAATTCCCCCATTAAGATGAATCAAATGTGTTTTGAATTTACTTTGTACTATTAACATATCACGCGATATTTAGCTTTTTATTTGAGCACTTATTTCGGTCACAGCTCCAATTTTAAAAAGTATTACCTACTTAGAGAATTTCTTGACACCCCCTAGTGTCACCCCCTAGTGACCTTTTACAATATTTACAGCACATATTCCCTCTCAAAGACCTATACAATGTATCCTGCTAAAAAAGGCAGTTTTAATTTTCCTCCGGAGGAAGCTGTGAATTGTGATACATTCAGAGTTCACACTGACAGACTCCACACAGCTCAGCTGTCAGATCTGGTAAATTCATCTTTACTAGTTTGAGAAAATGCTGCATTAATGGTTCAATAATTCACCAATGATAAGTGAGAAAAAGGAAACACCCTAAGTTGGCCTTTTATTTCGTACAAAGAAAACTTGCTTTTTTTCCCCTCTTAGTTTGATGAGTGAGTTCAAATGCAAGATTGATCTGTCTGTTTATCAAACTCTGCACCTTATCCGTCCTGCATGTTTATGTTTGTCTAGGATAAGAGGTGGGTTGATAAAGTGGCACCAAGGGCAACTAATAGGTGGGTTGATAAAGTGGCACCAAGGGCAACTAGATTGTTTTTGCCCCTCTCTGTGCCAATAGTTTCCAGCCCTCCCCTGCCTGCCACCAGGCCTTTCTTCTCTCTTTGTTGCTGCACTGATGTTAAAAGATATTACAATAAAAGTATCAATAAATAATGTGGCACGGTATGATATGATAATGCTTCTTCTCACTGGCTACATTAATCAAATAATACAAATTAACAAACATTATAACAAGATAAGCAGGAATTTACACAGTGTAAAAGTAATTACTTATTGTAATGTTTGTTTTCCAGGAGATAAAGTACTGCATGGCAATTATTACTGGACCAGAAGACAGTGATCTTCTTGTGAAATGTGACCGACTGGTAGGTTTGAATTATTAAAAGGACGCGACTACTTACATAAGGTGTAACTAGATAACCTGGTCATTTAAAGGGACACTACCACTTACATACGATGTAACTAGATAACCTGGTCATTTAAAACAAACACGTATATAAATCATATGCCAAGGAGTTTAAGCATGCATGGGATAGGTATAAGGATATCCTAGATATAAGATAAGGCAAGGGACTAATGGAAGTATTACATTACTGAGAGGGTAGTGGATGTATGGAATAGTCTTCCAGTAGAAGTGGTAGAGGTTAATACAGTGAGGGAGTTTAAGCATGCATGGGATAGGTATAAGGCTATCCTAGATATAAGATAAGACCAGGGATTAATGAAAGTATTACTTTACTGAGATGGTAGTGGATGCATGGAATAGTCTTCCAGTAGAAGTGGTAGAGGTTAATACAGTGAAGGAGTTTAAGCATGCATGGGATAGGTATACGGCTATCCTAGATATAAGATAAGGCCAGGGACTAATGAAAGTATTACATTACTGAGAGGGTAGTGGATGTATGGAATAGTCTTCCAGTAGAAGTGGTAGAGGTTAATACAGTGAAGGAGTTTAAGCATGCATGGGATAGGTATAAGGCTATCCTAGATATAAGATAAGGCCAGGGACTAATGAAAGTATTACTTTACTGAGAGGGTAGTGGATGCATGGAATAGTCTTCCAGTAGAAGTGATAGAGGCTAATACAGTGAAGGAGTTTAAGCATGCATGGGATAGACACAAGGCTATCCTAGATATAAGATAAGGCCAGGGACTAATGAAAGTATTACTTTACTGAGAGGGTAGTGGATGTATGGAATAGTCTTCCAGTAGAAGTGGTAGAGGTTAATACAGTGAAGGGGTTTAAGCATGCATGGGATAGGTATAAGGCTATCCTAGATATAAGATAAGGCCAGGGACTAATGAAAGTATTACATTACTGAGAGGGTAGTGGATGCATGGAATAGTCTTCCTGTAGAAGTGGTAGAGGTTAATACATTGAAGGAGTTTAAGCATGCACGGGATAGGTATAAGGCTATCCTAGATATAAGATAAGGCCAGGGACTAATGAAAGTATTACATTACTGAGAGGGTAGTGGATGTATGGAATAGTCTTCCAGTAGAAGTGGTAGAGGTTAATACAGTGAAGGAGTTTAAGCATGCGTGGGATAGGTATCAGGCTATCCTAGTTATAAGATAAGGTCAGGGACTAATGAAAGTATTAATTTACTGAGAGGGTAGTGGATGTATGGAATAGTCTTCCAGTAGAAGTGTTAGAGGTTAATACAGTAAAGGAGTTTAAGCATGCGTGGGATAGGTATAAGGCTATCCTAGATATAAGATAAGGCCAGGGACTAATTAAAGTATTACTTTACTGAGAGGGTAGTGGATGTATGGAATAGTCTTCCAGTAGAAGTGGTAGAGATTAATACAGTGAAGGAGTTTAAGCATGAATGGGATAGGTATAAGGCTATCCTAGATATAAGGTAAGGTCAGGGACTAATTAAAGTATTACTTTACTGAGAGGGTAGTGGATGTATGGAATAGTCTTCCAGTAGAAGTGGTAGAGATTAATACAGTGAAGGAGTTTAAGCATGAATGGGATAGGTATAAGGCTATCCTAGATATAAGACATGCGTTGGATCCAAATCATTGGTTATACTTGATGGGCTGAATGGTTAGCATCAGGCGGGTGGTGACACAGTCAGTATCGATGATGCTGGAGAGGATGAAGACAGGGCGGAAGATTTTTTTTTTTTTTTTGCTTATTACATAGTAACATAGTAACATAGTAATTAAGGTTGAAAAAAGACACAAGTCCATCAAGTTCAACCCTTCTACCTATCATTACAGCTTTTGATCCAAAAGAAGCAAAAACCCCTAAGGAAGCTATTTCGAATTTTGCCTCCTGGGGGAAAAAATTCCTTCTTAACTCCAAGAGGCAATCAGATTTCTCCTTGGATCAATAAGCTCTATTATTAATGCTTATTCTATTATTAATAGCCCTGTATGTTCTGCTTTCCTAAAAAAAACATCCAAACCATTTTTAAATGCATCTATTGTGGTTGATAGCACTACCTCTCTTGGCAGGGAGTTCCATAACTTTATTGTCCTAACCGTAAAGAATCCCTTCCTTTGCTGTCTATGAAATCTTTGCTCTTCCAGTCTGAGGGGGTGACCTCTTGTTCTTTGTACCTTTCTGTTAATGAACAGGTCACTGGAGAGCTCTTTATATTGGCCCTGCACATATTTATATAATGTTATCATATCCCCTCTGAGACGCCTTTTTTATAACGTATATTTTAGTCTCTCTTCATAACTAAGATCCTCCAATCCCCTTATTCATTTTGTAGCTCTCCTTTGCACTTTTTCTAGTTCCTTAATATCCTTTTTAAGGACTGGTGCCCAGAACTGTACTGCATATTCAAGGTGAGGTCTTACCATTGATTTGTAAAGAGGCAAGATGATATCCTCCTCCCGTGAATCTATACCTCGTTTTATACATGCCAATATCTTATTGGCCCTTGCAGCTACTGACTGGCATTGGGCACTGTTGCCAAGTTTGTTGTATACAATAATTCCTAAATCCTTTTTGTTAGTAGTTTTTCCCAGGGAAATACCATTTAACGTATATGTTGCTTTGTTATTATTTTTCCCATAATGCATAACTTTACATTTGTCTATATTGAACCTCATTTGCCACTTTACTGCCCAGTCCCCCACTCTGTCCAAATCTTCCTGTAAAGAAAAAACATCAAGATTAGTCTTTATTGCCTTACCTAATTTAGTGTCGTCCGCAAACACGGAGACATGGCTCTCAGCACAATGTGGAAGATCATTAATAAACAAGTTAAAAAGAAGAGGGCCCAAAACAGACCCCTGAGGTACTCCGCTTAATACCCTTGTCCAATCTGAGGATTTTCCATTTACAACAACCCTCTGCGTTCTATCTTTTAGCCAATTTTCAATCCACATACACACATTTGCCCCCAAACCTATTTCTCTCAATTTGTAGAGTAACCTTTTGTGTGGAACTGTATCAAATGCTTTCGCAAAATCCAAATAGATCACATCAACTGCCACACCTAGATCTATATTTTTACTGACTTCTTCATAGAATGTTATTAAGTTTGTTTGACAAGACCTGTCTTTCACAAAACCATGTTGACTTTTACTAATTATATTCTGGTTCAAGAGGTGTTCTTGAGTGTATCCCTTTAGCAATCCTTCAAATAATTTCCCCACTACAGATGTCAAGCTCACTGGCCTATAATTACCTGGCAGAGATTTTGATCCCTTTTTAAATATTGGAATGACATCCGCCTGTCCCCAGTCTGTTGGCACTGTACCTGAACTGAATGAATCCCTAAAGATCATGAATAGTGGTCTGGCCAGAATTATGCTTAACTCTCTAAAGACCCTTGGGTGTATACCATCCGGCCCTGGGGCCTTGTCTATCTTAACAGAGTGTAATTGCTTAAGCACTTTTTCCTGTGTCAGCCAATCCCATGTTTGCAGCGAATGTCCCATAACTTCCTGTAGCAGGGGCTCATCCATCTGTTCTTCCTTAGTATAAACAGAAGGAAAAAAAGTATTTAAAATGTCTGCTTTCTCTCTGTCCTCACTTACCAAATTTCCCATTTGTGATAACAAGGGCCCAACCTTTTCCCTCTTTAGCTTTTTTCCATTTATATATTTATAAAACATTTTGGGGTTAGTTTTACTCTCCTTGGCAACCCTTTTCTCATTTTCCAATTTAGCCATTATAATTGCCTTTTTGCAGGCTTTGTTGGCCTCTTTGTACTCTATAAATGATAATGCTGATCCCGTGTTTTTATAATGTTTGAATGCCATTTTCTTGTTTTGCATTTCCTGTTTCACGTTACCGGTAAGCCACATTGGTTTTGATTTGTGTCTTTTGTATTTGTTTCCCAAATGTATATATTTGGATGTGTACTTTTGTAATGTGTGCTTAAAGGCATTCCACTTGTCTTGTCTGTGTTTAGTCCAGAAAACAATCGTTCCCAGTCTAAATGTTCAATCGATGCCCTTAGTCCATCAAAGTTAGCCCTTCTAAAATTAAGTGTTTTGGTGGCGTAGTTACCAATTTGCTTTTTTGCATTAATCTCAAATGAGACCATATTATGGTCACTATTCCCCAAGTGTTCTCTTATTTGGATGTTTGAGATTAATATTATTATTCCATTTCCACAGGAGAATCTGCCAACTGATCGCCCTAAAAAAGATGATGGGAAGAAGAGAAGGAGGAAACCAGACGGACAGAGGAGACTCCGCAGCATCCTGCCACTCAGCAGCCGTAAACTGAATATAACTGGCGGGAACTCTCAGATAGCATCCTGTATCCCCTGTATCTTCGATATACTGGGCACCCAAAGAACCGTGGGGAAATAATACCATATCACCTAAACTCATGCTGTGACTGTAGAGAATAACATTTCCATACAGTGGTACATACAGGGGGTTAGGTATTAAATCTCCCGCTCTGTAGAAAGGAAGTGTGGGAAAGGCTCATCTTTAGATGAATTTAAGGTCAGTCGAGAGCTATTTATTTATTTTGGTCTATTTAGCATAGGAGTCATGTATTTTACAATAACCAATATAGAAACATTAACTTTATTTTAAACACACTGCTTCGGAAAAAAAATGGGGTAAGATTGTCTGCCAATATTATATATTTATATACACATGTAGGCACACGCACACAAAGCAAATATTGTTTTTATTCCACGGAAGAGAATGTGTTTATTTTGTTATATAACATTAACCCCTTAGTGACATGACTTTTTTGGCTTGTCCGACGCTTGGTGACATGGGCTGTTTTAACATTTCTGAGGTGTTTGTGTTTTGCTGTAATTTATTTCTGTCACATTTAGTGTACCCGCATAAACTATATATATCGTTTTTATCGTCATAAGAACCATTATTTTGATAATAGCATATAATTTGATGTAAAAAATAAAATAATAAAATATGGCAAAAAAATGTAAAAAAAAAAAAAACAATTTATGACTTTTATTTGAAAAATCGTATACTCATGTACAAGAGACAACAAAAAAACACTGCTAAATAGTTTCTAATATATGTCCTGAGTTCAGAAATAGCCCATGTTTTATGTTTTTGTGCTTTTTTATTCATGTTACAGGGCCAGAACTATAAGTAGTGCAAAGCTATTTTAACCCCTTAAGGACAGAGCCTTTGAAACATTTTTGTCCTTTCTGGACAATGCCTATTTTAACATTTCTGTGCTGTTTGTGTTTAGCAGTAATTTTCTTCTTTGTCATTTGCTGTACCCACACATATTATATATTGTTTTTATCGGGACAAGAAGGGCTTTCTATGGATGCCATCTTTTTGATCATATCTTATCATATTATTAAAAAAAAAAATACACAAATTTCTTTGTTTTTATTTGAAACAACTTCTCCTCATCGACAATAGCGAACGAAAAAACATGCTAAATAGATTCTACTATTTCTCCTGAGTACAGGGATACCACCCATGCATAGGTTTGTTGGGTTGTTTGGGGGCTAAAATGCCAAATTTGTGAGGTGCAGTTTTTTGTTTTCCAACTTGAAATTTTTACATGCAGACAGCCTGCACCCATGTCCCATTTGGGACATATTTGAAGCCAGCTAGTGTATTTTACCCCATCAACCCATATATTTTTTAAAAGAAGACACCTTAGGCTATCTCAAATGGTGGTATTTTTACACTTTCCATGCACTAATTCTACCACCAGCCTTTGTCAAACTTTGTGGTAGTAATTTTTTTGTGGTTTTTTTTCACAAACCTTGTACTTCAGACATGAATTCACAGATTTTGGTATGTGTCACTGCCAAATAACACCCTAATAAGTGTTCAGCAACATCTCTTGAGTACAGGGATACCACCCATGCATAGGTTTGTTGGGTTGTTTGGGGGGTAAAAGGCCAAATTTGGTAGGTGCAGTTTTTGGTTTTCCAAATTAAAATTTTGACATGCAGACCGCCTGCACTCATGTCCCATTTGGGACATATTTGAAACCAGCCAGTGTATTTTACCCCATCAACCCATATATTTTTTAAAAGAAGACATCTTAGGCTATCTCAAATGGTGGTATTTTTACACTTTCCATGCACTAATTCTACCACTAGCCTTTGTCAAACTTTGTGGTAGTAATTTTTTTGTGTTTTTTTTTCACAAACCTTGTACTTCAGACATGAATTCACAGATTTTGGTATGTGTCACTGCCAAATAACACCCCAATAAGTGTTCAGCAACATCTCTTGAGTACAGGGATACCACCCATGCATAGGTTTGTTGGGTTGTTTGGGGAGTAAAAGGCCAAATTTGGTAGGTGCAGTTTTTGGTTTTCCAAATTAAAATTTTGACATGCAGACCGCCTGCACCCATGTCCCATTTGGGACATATTTGAAACCAGCCAGTGTATTTTACCCCATCAACCCATATATTTTTTAAAAGTAGACACCCTACGCTATTTCAAATGGTGGTATTTTAACACTTTCCATGCACTAATTCTACCACCAGCCTTTGTCAAAGTTTGTGGTAGTAATTTTTGTGTGGTTTTTTTTCACAAATATTGTATTTTAGACATAAATTCACAGATTTTGGTATGTGTCACTGCCAAACAATAACCCAATATGTTTTCAACAACATATCCTGAGTACAGGGATACCACCCATGCATAGGTTTGTTGGGTTGTTTGGGGGCTAAAGGGCCACATTGTGAAGGTGCGCATTTTCAACTTGGAATATTGACGTGTAGTCAGCCTGAGCCCATCTTTCATTTGGGACTTTTTTTTAAGTAGGACAGTGTATTTTACCCCAAAAAGTATATATTTTGTAAAAGTAGACACCCTAGGCTATTTTAAATGGTGTTATTTTAACACTTTCCATGCACCAATTCTACCACCAGCCTTTGTCAAAGTTTGTGGTAGTCATTTTATTGTGTATTTTTTCCCACATACATTGCACTTTAGACACAAATTCACATATTTCGGTATGTGTCACTGACAAACAATACCACAATATATGTTCAGCAACATCTCCCGAGCACAGGGATACCACCCATGCATAGCTTTGTCAGCTTTGTTAGGGGTTGAAAGGCTACATTTGAGAGGTGCGCTTTTTGATTTTCAAACTTGGAATTTGAACATGTAGAGCAAGGAAGGGGTTAATAGCTCTTATAAGAGCCTTTGTAGTACTGTACAAAAAAATTAACCCCTAAAAATGCACAGACAAGAAAAAAATTTCTGCTGTGCAGTGATCAGTGGCAGGGAAGGAGTTAATACACTACACTATACAAAAGGTATGGCTTTTATAAAAGCCCTTGGGACTCACAATTTATTAACATTTTATTTAATTTATTACAATTTAAAAATTATGTTATACAGATCTGTCTCTTTCCCTCACTAAAACTCAAGTGAGGAGAGGGAGGCAGATCCATATGGGTCAGAACAATATTTACGAACCAGACGAATGGTGATGCTCATCTGAGAAATCACCAAACCACCTTTGCCACTGATCGGCTGTTACTGATCGCTATACACGCGTTCAGACAGCTTCAAAAGGAATACACGTAATCCCCTAGTGGGTATAATTAACCCCTAGTGAGTCTGACAAAAAAAATGCTGATAGCAAAAAAATATCCTTCGGCCACTAGATTGCTCCATATGCGCTGCTTAGGCAGTGACCATATGCACTGCTTAGGCAGTGACCATATGTGCTGCTTAGGAAGTGATATACGGCAAGGAAGGGGTTAACAGCTCTTAAAAGAGCCTTTGATATACTGTAATAAATCAAAGTAAAAAAAAAATAACCCCTAAAAAAATGCACAGACAGCAAAAAATGTGCTGCTGTGTAAGATCACTGCGTACACAGCAATCAATTGCAGGGAAGGGGTTAAATACTGGAAACGGCTTTTATAAAAGCCTTTGGGTCTCAATTCTATTAAATATATTATAATTAAAAACTTACATTATACAGCTCTGTCTCCCTCCCTCACTAAAACTCAAGTGAGAGGGAGGCAGATCTACACGGGTCAGATCAAATATTTACACATATTGATCTAACCAGACGAATGGTGATGCTCATCTGAGCAAACGCCAACCCGCCATTGTCACTTATCAGCTGTTACTGATCGCTATACATGCGCTCAGACAGCTAAAAAAAATTTTTTACGTTAAACGTAGTCCCCTAGCGGGTATAATTAACACGTGACGGGTGTAATAAAAAAGTTTTAAAAAAATTAAAAATGCTTCTGCAGCAAGATTGCTGCATTTGCGTCAGATCGCTGATTAGGCAGTGATCTACGGCAAGAAAGGGGTTAATCTCTCTTAAAAGAGGTTTTTTTATACTGTAATGAATTACAGTAAAAAAAAATAAAACCTAAAAAATGCACAGACAGCAAAAAATGTGCTGCTGTGTATGACCACTGCGTACACAGCGATCAATGGCAGGGAAGGGGTTAAATGGCTTTTATAAAAGCCCTTGGTGTTTAAAATTTTATGAAATATTTTTTTTATTATTTTATTTTATTTTTTTACTTGATCTGATCTGTCTCTCTCCCTTACTAAAAGTAGTAAGGTGAGGGAGGCAGATCAATACTTGTCAAAGGCAATATTTAGTAATATTGCCTTTGACAGTATGGTAAGTGCTCATCAGAGCACTTACCATACATGCCTGCACACAGATCACATAGATCTGCTGTGCCGGCATCGATTGGCTCCCCCTAGAGCATCGGAAGTGAAATACTTTCACTTCCGATGCTCTTGCCATTAGAAGGGAAACGCTGCCTGTACAGGCAGCGTTCCCTTCTACTGAGCCGATGGGGTCGCTCAGGAGAGCGACCACCATCGGCTCTGGGGAGCAGCACGGTGTTGTTAAGTGCCTCGCTGGCGAGGCACTTTAACAACACCGGAGATGCTTAGAAAGCGAACGATCGTTCGCTTTCTAAGCACATGTGTGCAGCGGGCGTAGCCATTTTTAAATGGCTGCTACGATCACTCCGTGGAGTGATCGTAGCGCGCCCCTGCACATTTGGGGGGTGTTGCACAATGCCTCTACCTAGCTGGTCGCTTTCTTTACTCCATTTAGTGCATGACGTGCCAGGCACGTCACCTGTCGGCAAGTCCTCGATTTGCCGTGACGTGCCTGGCACGTCACCTGTCGTTAAGGGGTTAAAATCCTTTTTTTTTTTTTCAAAATTAGCGATAGTGACATTGTAACACTAATATCTGTACTAAATCCATGAATGACCCCCAACATGTACATATTTTTGAAAACTAGACCACTCAGAGAATTTAACATGGGGTATTTTGACACATTTCATGTAGCTATTTTACCACCAATCTATGCCAAAGTTTGCAGCAAAAAATCTTTTTTTTTAATTTTTCACATATATTGCAATTTAGGTAAACATTACCTTAAAATGTGAAGGGGTATTTCCAAATAACACCTTAATATGTTTTCAGCAACATCTCCTGAGTACAGGGATACCCCCCATGCATAGGTTTGTTTTGGGGATAAAAGGCCACATTTAGGGGGTGCGCATTTTGGTTTTCCAACTTGGAATTCTGACATGCAGAAAACTTGCGCCCATGTCCCATTTGGGACATTTTTGAAGCCAGAAAGTGTATTCTACCCCACAAAGCCGTATATTTTTTTAAACTAGACACCCTAGGGTATTTTAAATGGTAGTATTTTAACACTGTCCATGCACTAATTATACTACCAGCCTATGTCAATGTTTTGGGTAGTAATTTTTTTTCACATACATTGTACTTTGGGCATGAATTCACAGATCCTGTTATATGTCAGTGCCAAACAACACCTCAATATGTGTTCAGCAACATCTCCTGAGTACAGGGATACCACCCATGTATAGGTTGGTTAGGTTATTTGGGGCTAAAAGGCCACATTTGAGAGGTGTGCTTTTTGGTTTTTCAACTTGGAATTCTGACATGCAGAAAACCTGCGCCCATGTTCCATTTGGGACATTTGTGAAGCCAGAATGTGTATTTTACCCCACAAAACCATACATTTTTGCAAACTAGACACCCTAGGGTATTTCAAATGATAGTATTTTAACACTTTCCATGCACTAATTCTACCACCAGCCTTTGTCAAATTTTAGGTTAGTAATTTTTAATGTTTTGTTTCCACATACATTGTACTTCGAGCATGAATTCACAGATCCTGTTATGTGTCAGTGCAAAACAACACCCCAATATGTGTTCAGCAACATCTCCTGAGTACAGGGATACCACCCATGCATAGGTTTGTTGGGTTGTTTGGGGGCTAAAAGGCCACGTTTGGGGGGGGTGCATTTCCAACTTGGAATTTTGACCTGCGCCCATGTTCCATTTGGGACACTTTTGAAGCCTGTCAAAGTATTTTACCCCATCAAACTATATATTTTGGAAAACTAGACATCCTAGGGTATTTAAAATTGTGGTATTTTAACACTTTCCAAGTGCTAATTCTACCACCAAACTATGTCAAAGGGTTGGGATGTCATTTTTTCCCCACACACATTGTAGTTCAGGCAGGAATTTTCAGATTCTGGTATTTGCCACTGCCAACCAACACCTCAATATGTGTTCAGCAGCATCTCCTGAGTACAGGATACCCCCCATGCATAGGTTTGTTGAATGTTTTGGGGCCAAAAGGCCACATTTAGGGGGTGCTCAATTCCAACCTGGAATTTTGACATGTAGTCAGCCTGCGCCCATGTTCCATTTGGAACATTTTTGAAGCCGTCCAATGAATTTTACCCCATCAAACTATATATTTTTGGAAAATAGACATCCTAAGGTATGTCAAATGGTGGTATTTTAATACTATATATGTACTAATTCTACCACCAGCCTTTGTAAAAGTTTGTGGTAGTACTTTTTTTCCATATGCATTGTACTTCAGGCATGAATTCACAGATTTTGGTATATGTCACTGCCAAACAACAACCCAATATGTGTTCAGCAACATCTCCCTAGTACAGGGATAGCACCCATGCACAGGTTTGTTGGTTTGTTGGTTTGTTTTTTGGCTAGAAGGCAACATTTGTGAGATGCGCATCTCAAAATTCCAACTTGGAATTTTGACATGTAGTCAACCTCCGTCCGTGTCATATATGGGATAAATCTTTAAAGCCAGCCAATGTAATTTACCCCCACCAAACCATATTTTTTTTTAACGGTAGACACCCATCACTCCTTGTGGCAAGGGCTCTGCAGCCACCGATACATCCCTAGATCATGTATCAGAAAGCTGACCAGGGTCAAAATCGAACCCTGAGTCCGCGGCCTCAGAATCAGTACGTAAGCAGTGATCTCGAGCAAAGAAGGGGTTAATAGCTCTTAGAAGAGCCTATCTAGTACTGTAATACATTACAGTACAAAGCAATTAATCCATAAAACAGTGCAGACAGCAAAACATACTGTTGCTGTGCAAGATTACTGCTTATACAGTGATGAATGGCAGGGAAGGGGTTAATACACAGTGAAAGACTTTCATAAAACCTGACAATTTTATAAAATGTTATTTTATATCACTAATACTGATCTGTCTCTTTCCGTCACAAAAATGTAAGTGAGGAGAGGGAGGCAGATCAATATTTGTGAATATTGATACGACCAATTTTGATCTGACCAAGCGAATGGTGAGCTTAATTGAGAAATCACCAAACCGCCTTTGCCACTAATTCGCTGTTACTGATCGCTATGCGCTCAGGCAGCTTAAAAAAAAAAATCTCAAATATTTTTACTTTACATGTAATCCCATAGCGGGTATGTGTAAAAATAAAAAAAATAAAAAAAATATGCAGACAGATAAAAATTGCTTTGGCGTCAATATCATTGCGTAAGCAGTGATCGACGGCAAAGAAGGGGTTAATAACTCTTAGAAGAGCCTTTGTAGTACTGTAATAAATTACAGTACAAAAAATTAACCCCAAAAAATGCACAAACAGCAAAAATAAATGCGCTGATGTGCAAGATCAGTGGCAGGGAAGGGGTTAAACGCAGGGAATTGCTTTAATAATTTTTTTTTTATTGTTTTATTATTCGTGTGTTGTGTATTTATTATTTTTTTTGTACTTTTACTTACTTTGATCTGTCTCTCTCCCTCACGGAAGCATCGTTACAATACAGCTTGAGCATTGAAAGCGGAAAAACTCCGCTTTCAGTGCTCGTTTTGACACAGGACGACTAGGTCCTGTGTCACTAACGCCTCGGCACACAGGACGGACCTAATTTCGGCTACCTTTATTTCGAGGAGAGGTGGGGGGGGGGGGGAACTCTTTTTTTTTTTTCAAATCGGCTACTTTGGCCTTTTGAAATTCCCTTCTCAATTCCCTGCAATTTTCTCTTTCATGAATAAAGCCCTGTACCGGGAAGGCTGAGTACAATCTCAGATGGTCATCCAGCGTCATGTGATGTCACATGGTTCTGCCCCCTTTTTCCGCCCCCTCTCGTGGATTTAGGCTTCACTTTCCTAGTTCTCGCCGCTCTCTCCTCTACTCAGGGGAAACATTTGCTATTTGAGAAATAACCCGAAATTTAAATTAATACCCCAAGTAAATTATTGTAAAACTAACATCAGATTACAACATTTTGTAACTTTTTTTCATGTTTTCAAATGTTCAGTCGTGAATCAATCTTCATCAAGTCATTGGGGACTATACATGAAAACTGAACTGGCAAGAGAACTGCAAAAACCAGGCATTGCTAGTGTTTTATCATCGTACAGATGCTTGACTAAAATCACCGTAGCACTGGGATTTGAATTATTTTTTTGCTATAAGAATAGGGAAGAAGCAGATTTAAACACCAATTATGTGTAATGAAATCAACATTTCAACAATTTCCCATTTAAAATTAAAAAAAAAACCCTTGGATTTATTTTGCATCATTCAGACTCTACTTATAGGCAGGACTGGTGCAAGGATTTTCGCCACCCTAGGCAAATCCTCATTTTGCCGCCCCTTGGCTCCGCCCTTGTCCCTTCCATTACCCCGCCTACTTACAATCACACACACGCAGACAGTCACACACACTGTGTTTGTATGTACAGTGGGGCAAAAAAGTATTTAGTCAGCCACCAGTTGTGCAAGTTCTCCCACTTAAAAAGATGAGAGAGGCCTGTAATTTTCATTATAGGTACACCTCAACTATGAGAGACAGAATGAGAAAAAAAAAAACAGAAAATCCCATTGTCTGAATTGTAAAGAATTTATTTGCAAATTATGGTGGAAAATAATGGTCAATAACAAAAGTTCATCTCAATACTTTGTTATATACCCTTTGTTGGCAATGACAGAGGTCAAACGTTTTCTGTAAGTCTTCACAAGGTTTTCACACACTGTTGCTGGTATTTTGGCCGATTCCTCCATTCCGATCTCCACTAGAGCAGTGATGTTTTGGGGCTGTCGCTGGGCAACACGGACTTTCAACTCCCTCCTAAGATTTTCTATGGGGTTGAGATCTGGAGACTGGCTAGGCCACTGCAGGACCTTGAAATGCTTCTTACGAAGCCACTCATCATTGCCCGGGCGGTGTGTTTGGGATCATTGTCATGCTGAAAGACCCAGCCACGTTTCATCCTGCCCTTGCTGATGGTTTTCACTCACAATCTCATGATACATGGCCCCATCCATTCTTTCCTTTACACGGATCAGTCGTCCTGGTCCCTTTGCAGAAAAACAGCCCCAAAACATGATGTTTCCAGCCCCATGCTTCACAGTAGGTATGGTGTTCTTTGGATGCAACTCAGCATTCTTTCTCCTCCAAACACGACGAGTTGAGTTTTTACCAAAAAGTTCTACTTTGGTTTCATCTGACCATATGACATTCTCCCAATCCTCTTCTGGATCATCCAAATGCTCTCTAGCAAACTTCAGACGGGCCCGGAGATGTACTGGCTTAAGCAGGGGGACACGTCTGGCAGGATTTGAGTCCCTGGCGGAGTAGTGTGTTACTGATGGTAGCCTTTGTTACTTTGGTCCCAGCTCTCTGCAGGTCATTCACTGTGTCCCCCCGTGTGGTTCTGGGATTTTTGCTCACCCTTCTTGTGATCATTTTGACCCCGCGGGGTGAGATCTTGCGTGGAGCTCCAGATCGAGGGAGATTATCAGTGGTCTTGTATGTCTTCCAATTTCTAATAATTGCTCCCACAGTTGATGTCTTCACACCAAGCTGCTTGCCTATTGCAGATTCAGTCTTCCCAGCCTGGTGCAGGTCTACAATGTTGTTTCTGGTGTCCTTCGTCAGCTCTTTGGTCTTGGCCATAGTGGAGTTTGGAGTGTGACTGTTTGAGGTTGTGGACAGGTGTCTTTTATACTGATAACAAGTTCAAACAGGTGCCATTAATACAGGTAACGAGTGGAGGACAGAGGAGCCTCTTACAGAAGAAGTTACAGGTCTGTGAGAGCCAGAAATCTTGCCTGTTTGTAGGTGAACAAATACTTAATTTACAAAGGAATTTACCAAATTATTCATTAAAAGTCCTACAATGTGATTTCCTGGATTCTTTCCCCCCCATTCTGTCTCTCATAGTTGAAGTATACCTATAATGAAAATTACAGGCCTCACTCATCTTTTTAAGTGGGAAAACTTGCACAATTGGTAGCTGACTAAATACTTTTTTGCCCCACTGTATGTGCAGACCAGCCATCAGGGGGTGACGGGCGATACTGGCGTGCCTGGCCCAGTGGGTCCAGGCTGCCCAGTGGCCCCAGGTCACACCTGAAGAAAAAAATCACCCCCTTTAAAATAAATAAAAAAACGCGCTAGCCAGCAGAGACGATGATGAGGGGAGGTCGGAAGATCCCCCCTCACCATCGCTCTGCCTGCCAGCAGGCTGCATAGGGATCCGAACAGGCAGCACAGAGAAACCTCCGTGCTGCCTGTTCAGCTCCCCGTGCAGTGTGACAGGGAAGTGCCGACAGGTCAAGTAACCTGCACTCTGCCGTCAGACGCGCGCCGGGTCACGTGACCTCTCTGCACAACTGCCGGGGAGCAGAATAGGCAGCATGGAGGACACCCAGTGCCTGCCACTAGCCACCAGGGAAGTGTTGGGGGCATATTAATGGCAAATAATACTGGCATATTATTGGGCAAATTGTCAGGGGCTTATTCATTGGCAAATAATACTGGCATATTATTGGGCAAATTGTCAGGGGCTTATTCAATGGCAAATAATACTGGCATATTATTGGGCAAATTGTCTGGGGAATATGAATGGCAAATAATACTTGCAATGTGTATGTAATGGGGTGATAGGGGCATGTAAATGGGGTGATGGGGCATGTCCTTTGTGTGCAACATGGTTTATGGGTCATGTCGTGGGTGTGCATCGCGGGGGGTGCTGCCCAAATTTTGTCTTCCTAGGGCAGCACGAAACCAAGATACACCACTGATACTGAGTGACAAAATACTGACTTAATGAATGGCAAAATACTGGCATATGGAGTGGCAAAATACTGGCATATTGAATGGCTTAATACTGGCATATTGAGTGGCAAAACACTGGCATATTAAATGGCTAAATACTGGCATATTAAATGGCTAAATACTGGCATATTGAGTGGCAAAATACTGGCATATTGAGTGGCAAAATACTGGCATATTGACCAACTGCTCCCAACAACCCTCCATATTACACTATACCTTGATAACATTCCTGTAAAGGTAGGTAGAGCGAGTGGGAGATATTGTCGGGGGGGGGGGGGAAGGTAGGGGGCCCAGAAAACGTATTCAATAAGGGGCCCTGAAATTCCTGATGCCAGCCCAGTATATGTGTACATACATTTGTTAAAGAAAAAGCAAATTTCTTAATTTGTCCCCCTGTTTGTCTCCTCTCCCTTCCCATGCCTATCTTCCTCTCCTATTGCCCCATTGTATGTCTCTCTCCCCTCCCATGTCTGTCCTCCTCCCCATATCTTTTCTCTGTGCCCCCCTCACTCCCATGTCTGTTCTCCCCAACTCCCATGTTGATTCTCCCCCCTCCCATGTCTGTTCTCCCCCCTTTCATGTCTATTCTCCCTCCATTTCTGTTCTCCCCCATGTCTAATCTCCCCTCATGTCTGTTCTCCCCCTTCCCATGTCTATTCCCCAATGTCTGTTCTCCCCCCTTCCATGTCTATTCTCCCCATATCTATTCTCCCCCATGTCTATTCTGCCCCATGTCTATTCTCCCCCCGTGTCTGTACCCCCCATGTCTATTCTCCCCCCCATGTCTATTCTCCCCACCATGTCTGTTTCCCCACCATGTCTGTTCTCCCCCCTCCCATGTCTATTCTCCTGGCAGAACAGGAGCCACCACCCCCACCCCCAAATAAAACGGACTGTCAAAACTGGTTCGATAAGCCTAGGCCATGAATGATTCACCCAGTTTGTGAAAGGGTTAAGCAGGAAGAGTGAGATGTAAGATGAAATGTATGCACAGATTATGACATTTAATCTCCCATGAAACACATACAGCAGCAGGTACTGCCGGCCGGATTCATTCGCTTGGGAACAAAAGACAATGGACAAGTTCTGCTGGGGAATCGTACTCCTTTATTGGCTTTCTCTAATGGATTGCGCCCCTATCAATCAGCCCCTCGCGCCCACAGACAGCCAGGAAGACGCAGTACAAACAGCCATTGCTTTATTCAACTATGAGTCTGCCGGGAAATATCTCTTCAAACTTCAAAATACTGATTACCAGTGGGTAAGTAGACTGGGTGCACTGTCTGTCTGTGTGCTATTAGTGTCTGGCAATGTACATAGAAAATAACATAATAATAAAACATATAGAACTTATAAATTATCGGCTATCCTGCAAATTATAGCTCATTTTCCATTAAAACATATATTTTCTCTTCATATATTCATTAGTTTATAACGTTTCTGCTAACACAAGAGGGGTTATTCATGAATGCTGGGGGTAAAACCTGTTTAATGTTCCCGTTTTATTGCTCACTTTTCAATTTTGCCCCAGAATTTCGTTCTACAAATCCCCACTAACGTATAGATCATTTCTCATCACTTTGTATTCTCTGTACTTACAGCAAAATAACAAATGTTTAGTTAGACGCAGGAGAATTGGGAAAGGTTTTCATCTCAGGTGTTCACACTGGATTTCTGCCAGATTTGTCTGTTAATCTGATTAAAGGGAGACTGACCGGGGAAAATGTCTAAATTATTGTAAAACATAGTTTATTTTCATTAGTTTAGGTGTCAAATTTGATTCACTTAAATAGCATCCGTTTCTTGTGTTTAAAGATCTTTTGCTCTTACCGCAAGAAGAAGAACCAGATCTCATTTTTATGGCTTTCATTCTGCTGAGCATATATATATATATAAACGGATTTCAAAAAGGCACTTGGTAAAAAAATAAACTATTGCTTTTGGGTCTATTCACTAAAATGCCGAATTTGAAATATGTAATGGAGAGTTCTTTTATTATTCTGGGTCAACGTTCTAAAAGTGATGTAATCAGCAGGAACATTCCATAGGTTTCCATGGTGATTCTGGGTCAAAGTTCTAAAAGTGATGTAATCAGCAGGAACATTCCATTGGTTTCCATGGTGATTCTGGGTCAAAGTTCTAAAAGTGATGTAATCAGCAGGAACATTCCATTGGTTTCCATGGGGATTCTGGGGTAAAGTTCTAAAAGTGATGTAATCAGCAGGAACATTCCACTGGTTTCCATGGTGATTCTGGATCAAAGTTCTAAAAGTGATGTAATCAGCAGGAACATTCCATTGGTTTCCATGGGGATTCTGGGGTAAAGTTCTAAAAGTGATGTAATCAGCAGGAACATTCCAATGGTTTCCATGGTGATTCTGGATCAAAGTTCTAAAAGTGATGTAATCAGCAGGAACATTCCATTGGTTTCCATGGGGATTCTGGGGTAAAGTTCTAAAAGTGATGTAATCAGCAGGAACATTCCACTGGTTTCCATGGTGATTCTGGATCAAAGTTCTAAAAGTGATGTAATCAGCAGGAACATTCCATTGGTTTCCATGGGGATTCTGGGGTAAAGTTCTAAAAGTGATGTAATCAGCAGGAACATTCCACGGGTTTCCATGGTGATTCTGGATCAAAGTTCTAAAAGTGATGTAATCAGCAGGAACATTCCATTGGTTTCCATGGGGATTCTGGGGTAAAGTTCTAAAAGTGATGTAATCAGCAGGAACATTCCAATGGTTTCCATGGTGATTCTGGATCAAAGTTCTAAAAGTGATGTAATCAGCAGGAACATTCCATTGGTTTCCATGGGGATTCTGGGGTAAAGTTCTAAAAGTGATGTAATCAGCAGGAACATTCCATTGGTTTCCATGGTGATTCTGGGGTAAAGTTCTAAAAGTGATGTAATCAGCAGGAACATTCCATTGGTTTCCATGGGGATTCTGGGGTAAAGTTCTAAAAGTGATGTAATCAGCAGGAACATTTCATTGGTTTCCACGGTAACTGGTCCACCTTGTGAAAATTCCATGGTAACTGTCCATCATATTTCTTACTAATCTGCTGTCTTTTGCTGTGAATTTGTTTATCGTCAGGAGAATGGAGAAGGATATTTGTCGGTCCGATTCTCTATTCAGGAAACAATGTGCCTAAAATCAGAAAACCCCAACGGTGAAGAATGTCCGGTTAACTCAAGCGGGGTAAGTACCGTCGTACAGGTTATCGCGGCCCACTCCGGGAATGTCTGCAGTGCGGGTAGACATCTTAGGTCAAGTGAAGGCAGATGTGACCCAAGATTCTAAACAAAATGTCCGCCCCCGATAAAGCTTATGGAGCAAAGAGTTAATATAAATTCACCAGTCAGATTAATACCTTGTGTCTGAGAGCAGACTCATAGGAAGAAGATGGATTAGTTATTACTTTGTGAGAGTATACGAACTACTGTATGTAGACCGCTCCGTCTGGCCTGTAAGAGAGTAAAAGGGTCCATACCGCCCAATTCTCCCAGCACAGGAGCGACATTCCCTATTTAAAATGTTGGGGAAGTTTAATTAAATAATTTATTTGTAAAAATGTCTATACTTGATTCAATCTTTCAATTAAACAGAACGTTGTATTTCTTTTTTTTTTGGCCAACACTTGTCCTTTAAAGGGATCCGTCACCTAAACACTGATTACTCTTGGGGTGACAAGTCCCATTAAATGGAAAACTGCCCCCCAAGGGTATTTGAATATGATTCATTCAAATATTGTACAGTATTTAGTTTTGTGTCATTGTATTATGTCTTTATTTGTAGGTGGTAAAAACCTGCATGTTAACTACAGAAAGTTTCATCAGGTCTTGGAGCATCCAATGCAGGAACCTAGATGAAAAGGTAAGGAAGACATAGATTGGTGAAAAAAATAATAATAGTACGGGCTTTTGCTTAGCTTGGGTGCAGAATGATATCTTCCATATTAACCTGGATGTAGACTGAACCTACAAGTGGCTCTTCCAGACTTGCTACAACAATGATAATTGTTTTATGGCTTTCATTCTGCATAGGATTTAAAACAAATTTCAGTCTGATCTTGGTTTACAGCAAGTGTCACACAGAAGAAATGCATCTTCACCCCAGTTATTATCCCCACTCAATGCTCTACAAGTAGCTGCAGGAGAGGTTTATTGCCTCTCAGCTTCCCAACTGAAAGAGGGAAGAGGAACAATGACGTGCCCGCAGCTAGTTTCCCCAAAGCGATTTACATTTGATCGACAAAGTGTAAATAGCTTTTGGCTAGATGATACAAACGATGCTGACTGCCTCACGCGTTTCGCTCTACACTTAATCACAGGCCTTACTCATCCAACAGTTTGGTCGAAAGGTGGAATTGAAAGAAGGCGTAATCACAAAATGTTAACACTATTAATATATTGTTTAGATGGTATCACTGGCACAGTGCATTAGAGGTCAAGCACTAGGACACTTGCCTTTCTCCATTGTCTGTTTGTGGGAGTGGCCTGTTAGACTGATGCTGTGACAGACCAATAGAGTCATTAGCAAAGGTTTAACTAGCAGATTGCCAGTTTGACCGTCAGCAGCAGAAGAATCCAGAAAGCAAATCTCCTAGTGCTTGTTTTTTTTACCCTGAAAAACCAGAAATATAACCTAAACCGAACATGATAGAAATATAATTTAAAAAGTAACTAAATCAGGAGAACCGGGACAAAATGTTTTCGATTTTGAAATGACCCCCTCTCCAAATGTATTAATGGGGCCGGTTATAACATATTTGTATTTTTCAGGTCAGCAAGAAGAGAATTAAGCATAAAGCCAGTGCGGAACCTCATGACACCACCACAAGTCCCGCTGCTCTAATGCCCGCCTGTTTGGGTTGTATCTTTACTCTGCTCCCTGGATAATACGAATAATGACATTAAAAATCTACACCGTACAAAGGATTCATTTTTCTTCTCCTTTTATAAAATAAAATGATTTCTTTTTCGGAATATGAAATGACTTTGTTAATGTGATAATAAAATCGCTAAAAATCGCTAAATATAATATGGACCATTCTCAGGCTTACATCGTACACTGCCAGTTACAGACGCTACCTGACCCTAATAATATGATGCACAACACATCGGTTAGAGTGCGAAGGGCACAGCATTTATTTCTAAACTCACTGTAACAAATTATTATTCTTTAATAAACATTATTAACCATATAGTAACATATATAATAACATGTATCACACTTAAACCAACATCATAAATAAATGAATTAACTTCGGCAGAATATTACTATTATTTAATTTCTATAAATTAATCTGTTCTGATTTTAACTGGGACTGAATGAAAATGGATCATTTGTTTCATCTAATTAATGATTCACGTAACAGGGAATTCTGGGGATTTGACAACCAAGCGAAAGATCCAGACAGCATTAGCGGATGATACTATTATGGTATAAGTGTTTCCACTCTGGTCTAGTCGTTGAATAGGAACTCTGCAGAACTGACACGTGCTCTGTACACATCAGACATTGACAGCTGAACTGGAAAGACAGGCAAGTTGAAGGATGTGTCCAGCTTGGCTATTTTGGCCTGGTGTCTGCTATTCACTTGTCCAGTATAGTTCACTGTTTAGCAGGCCTTTAAAGTTACAGTTGCACTCGGCTTTTTTACTGTATGTTGTATTTTTTTTTTTTCTATTATATGTGAAATAGATTTATTTTTTATTTAAAACAAGTTCCAAGTCTCCTGTAGTTTAACATTGAAAATAATTTCAGCGGGGCTTCTAAATTCAGTGACATTCCAATAAGGCGGGGCTTGGTGAGAGAGAGAGGCGGGACTTGGAGAGATGGGCAGGGCTTGGGGAGATGGGCAGGACTGTTGCTATAGAAACCACAATATATACTTTATATGCAGTTTTTAGGAGATAGAAAGAGTTGGGGAAGAAACTGAGAAGACAGATCTTATTCTTTGCTTTATTTGATGGAGTACGTACATTTTTTGGGGGGGACAATTAAGGTGGAACTGGCCCTTTAACACCCTTTTCCTTGTGCCACAATTGCCAGGATTTGACATGCCTTAATATTTGCAAAGTGACTCTCCAGCCAGTGAAGAGGTAGAAGGGAATTTCAGTCCTGCACAGAGGTTAAGTCCTTACATTGCTTCAGGTGATATGAAGATGAAGCGTTTGCTAAAGCTAGCTCTTCTGGTCAGTGGGGTGATAATACAGCATGTAATAGCCCCCCTCGTTACAGATAATCATGGAGACTTCACACAGGGAATTACAGATGTGGTCAATATCTACAAAAAAGAATCAGCCACAACATCTTTATTAAAACTGCTAAAGGTTGAAGGGAAATCCTATCCGGTAGGTATCAAATCAGGTATTATTATTATTATTATATTTTATTTGTAAAGAGTGGGGTATGTTTGCTAAATTCTGCAAGACACTACATCACACAAAGGTGGAATAAACATGAATCATTTGAGAAGATTCTTAGATGCAGAAGGATTAAAGAATTCTTGGCTTAAAGAGCTGACAATCTAAAGGCGTCATTGGGTTTGGATTTTCTGGGATAAATGGGGTTTTTTTCTGTCTGTCTGAATTAAATTGTAATATAACAATATTTTTATAGTTGGTATCTTTAAACCTGATTAAACATATATTCAGGCAGTGTGTGATTTAATTAATTTCCAAACACTGTTCTATCAAATACTTACACACAGTCGGACTGAGTTCTATTTGTGGAGCAGTTGTCATAGAGACGAGAGTGTCCCACCCCAGAATAGAGTTTTAAATGGACGACCCCCATTCTCACAATATCAGAAGGGTTAATTCATTGTGTAGGGAGCACTGCTGGTTTGGACAAATACTCTTGCCTGTGTTTCAATATTCGTTAAATTACATTATTCCCCATAAATATGTTCATTTAACACTAGGTGAGCCAGGGGCTTCTGAAATGGCCCCCTAAATGTAAGTGCTGCCAGGCATATAGCCTCTGGACGTAAACTAATACACAGAGCCGGGGTCTTCCAAAATGAAAACCAACCAATGTAGGGCTGGCCCCACGGATGCTTTCAATAGGCTGACAGTAAGACAGCCAATCAGATGCCACATTAGGCATTTGACATCCAAAGGGCAAATCTTGCCACTGGGGCAAGTTATGAGGGAAAATCTGGCCACTGGGCCAAGTCCTGATGGCAAATATTGCCACTGGGGCAAGCCCTGAGTGCAATCTGGGTGCTGGGTCAAGTCCTGACTATAACTGGGTGCTGGGGTAAGTCCTGAGTGCAATCTGGATACTGGGGTAAATATAACAAATAGACAATGAGAAATTGATATATTATATTTGTAATTATTTGAAATTTGTTTTGTTTTTTAAAAATGGGCTGCTCAGCCTAAAATGCCCTGGCCCATTTTTGATCCCAGTCCGGGCCTGGGTATGGTAATCATTTTACTAACACCCATTCACTGTGTTAGCGGCTCCAATTGAATCAAGAATGTCCATTAATTTACCGCTAGCACCAATTTTTATGTTAATATCTGACATTAACTCCAGGCCAATATTTCGTAAAGATATATATTAATTGTCTCTAATACTAAAGGCTTACAATCTAGAGGGAGCGGGGACAGGCGACAAATAAGGTGAGTGAAAAGGTCAAAGGGGAAGGTGGTGGTAGTAACAGTATTTTGGGACGGTGAGAGTTGGGTGGGTTTGGCAAGAGGTTAATTAATGGGTGTTCTAGTGGGAAGAATAGTAAGCTTCCTTATTCCTATCAGTATTTGGGGACAGTGGGAGCTGGGTGGGTAGTAGTAGGATAAATAGTAAGTTTCCTTATTCCTATCAGTATTTGGGGACAGTGGGAGCTGGGTGGGTTGTAGTAGGATAAATAGTAAGCTTCCTTATCCCTATCAGTATTTGGGGACAGTGTAGTAGGATAAATAGTAAGTAACACTGTTTGGGTTGTAGTAGGATAAATTGTACATTTCCATATTCCTATCAGTATTTGGGGACAGTGGGAGCTGTTTGGGTTGTAGTAGGATAAATAGTAAGTTTCCTTATTCCTATCAGTATTTGGGGACAGTGGGAGCTGGGTGGGTAGTAGTAGGATAAATAGTAAGTTTCCTTGTTCCTATCAGTATTTGGGGACAGTGGGAGCTGGGTGGGTAGTAGTAGGATAAATAGTAAGCTTCCTTATTCCTATCAGTATTTGGGGACAGTGGGAGCTGGGTGGGTTCTAGTAGGATAAATAGTAAGTTTCCTTATTCCTATCAGTATTTGGGGACAGTGGGAGCTGGGTGGGTAGTAGTAGGATAAATAGTACGCTTCCTTATTCCTATCAGTATTTGGGGACAGTGGGAGCTGGGAGGATAGTAGTAGTATAAATAGTAAGTTTCCTTATTCCTATCAGTATTTAGGGACAGTGGGAGCTGGGTGGGTAGTAGTAGGATAAATAGTAAGCTTCCTTATTCCTATCAGTATTTGGGGACAGTGGGAGCTGGGTGGGTAGTAGTAGTATAAATAGTAAGTTTCCTTATTCCTATCAGTATTTGGGGACAGTGGGAGCTGGGTGGGTAGTAGTAGGATAAATAGTAAGTTTCCTTATTCCTATCAGTATTTGGGGACAGTGGGAGCTGTTTGGGTAGTAGTAGGATAAATAGTAAGTTTCCTTATTCCTATCAGTATTTGGGGACAGTGGGAGCTGTTTGGGTAGTAGTAGTATAAATAGTAAGTTTCCTTATTCCTATCAGTATTTGGGGGCAGTGGGAGCTGGGTGGGTAGTAGTAGGATAAATAGTAAGTTTCCTTATTCCTATCAGTATTTGGGGACAGTGGGAGCTGTTTGGGTAGTAGTAGTATAAATAGTAAGTTTCCTTATTCCTATCAGTATTTGGGGACAGTGGGAGCTGGGAGGGTAGTAGTAGTATACATAGTAAGTTTCCTTATTCCTATCAGTATTTGGGGACAGTGGGAGCTGTTTGGGTAGTAGTAGTATAAATAGTAAGTTTCCTTATTCCTATCAGTATTTGGGGACAGTGGGAGCTGTTTGGGTAGTAGTAGTATAAATAGTAAGTTTCCTTATTCCTATCAGTATTTGGGGACACACAGGGCAGTATCAGTTTTTGAGGCAGGCACAGTACAGGACATACACTGCTTCGTGGTCACATAGCTTTTGTTCCCGGCTCAGTACAATGCAATCATTGTGTTATATTATTGTATTGCATCGTCACTTATTTCCCATAGTTGAGATTACAGATCGGCATATTGTGTGTGACATTAATTCCGGGAACATGTAATTTATTGAAACAAAAGATGTCTTGCGCTGCAGCCAAAAATCCTGTCAAAAACACCCAGTGCATTATGGGAGAAACACGTAGGAATGCCATCATTCGTCTGTGAATAATAGACCTTATTTCTGCAATCTGACCTGATAATTGGCCTGTTGGAATAACTGGCATTGATAAACAGGGAGCAATGCCAGGAGCTTCAAACAATCATTTAATAAAACAATAACTCTATGGACTTGATTCATGAAAGAGAGAAGTACAGGGAATTGAGAAGGGAAATTCAAATGTAAGGCCAAAGTAGCCGAGTCAGAAAAATTCTCCCACTATATGTCTCATTTAAAAAATATCCCCTATTGAAAGAGCTCACTAGCTTGAAAAATGAAATATATGCATGTTACAGCTGCTATTGGAAAATACAATTATTACTTTCATTTTTGTTTTACAATATTAACTAGACATGTGCATTCGTTTTCGGACGAATGCATTTTCGTCCATTCGTCCGAAAAACGAAGAACGAAAATGCTAAGCTAACGAAAGCCGACTGAACGAATGGTTAATAAACGAAAATCATTCGTTCATTCGTCCATTCGTAGTACTATTGCATTCTATAAGCCGAAATAGAGTCGGTTTATAGAATACAATAGCATTTAACTATACAGAGACAGAGTCTCCATTCATAAAATTATGAATGGAGACTCTGTCTCCGTGTAGTTAAATGCCCACAGCCTATAAACCGAACGTTCGGTTTATAGGCTGTCGGCTTATGGAATACATGTATTCCTATTGCTATTCTATAAACCGAACGTTCGGTTTATAGACTTTCGGCTTATAGAAAACATGTAATACTATTGCCTTTCTATGAACCGAACGAGAGCCCATTCATAAGAATTTCTTATGAATGGGGCTCTCGTTCGGTTTATAGAAAGCCAATAGTATTACATGTATTCTATAAAACGAACGAATAAAAATTAACGAAAACGAAAATAATGAACGAATTTCGTCTGAAACGAATGCAGTAATGAACGAAATTCGTTTTAGACAAAATAAATAACATTTTCGTCCGAATGGACGAAAACGAAACGAAAATTTTAGTTTTGCACAAGTCTAATATTAACCTGTAAGAATCATCTTTTGCAGCCTCACTTTTCAGGCTTTGCATGCATGTATTAAATGTTTCCTGCTATTATGTTACTTGCAGGAATATGTTGATATAGTCTTAGCACTGCAAGTAATACGTAAAAAAAAAAACACAAAAACTGATCTGACTTCTGTTTTTGTTTTTACTCAACTCTTCCTGTTCCCTATAAAACTGCAATTAAAATGTAATAGGCTTAATACAACAGTCCCACCTCTCTCTCCAAGCCCTGCCCATCTCCCCAAGACCCGCCTCTATCTCCCCAAGCTCCTCCTTATTGGAATGTCAGTGAATTCAGAAGCCCGGAGAAATTATTTTCAATGTAAAGCTACAGGAGACCTGTAATTTGTTTTAAAGTAAAAATAAATGCATTTTAACACATGTACAGCATACGGAAAAGAAGCTAGGTGGAAGCTGGCCCTTTAAATCAGAGCATGGAGCATTTCCAGTAGCTAACAGCAGGGGGCATTATATTTCTCATCCTTATTGATCATAATGTGCAATCTAATCTGTACAATGCTGTGAGTAAATGTAACCTCTAAAGTCAAAAAAGATATTAATACAGCAATCACTGCATAATTGTTTATAAAATGGTCATTTTAATGTACGTGACTGAGATCTTTTGATTTGTGGACAGCATGGTCTTTTACTTTTCCTTTCAAAAAGGATTCATTTATTTTAAAATGTCAGGTTCGAACTGCATTAAAAAAAAGTCATTTTATTTTATTTTATTTTATTTTCCTTTAAAGAGTGACTCTTTAAAGGAAACAAAACGGTTTGTTTTTTTTAAATTATTTGTGCTTCTAATATAGTGGTACAAGTGAGAAATGTGCATCATGTGCAAAATACTTCTCCTTGTATGAGGATAAACCGGCAGGTACTTTTGATACTACATCCGCCGGTTTATCATCAGAATGGGAGCTGACATGCTTCTCTGAAACAGGAAGTCAGGTGTGGTCAGCGACTGTCTGAAATAGTTTAGCCGGCAGACGTAGTGGAGAGTAAACCGCAGTGTATCTCTAAAGGCACACGTTGACTTTGGAGAAAAGGTCACTGCTTTACTAAACCTTATTTTATGGAAGAGAGGTTTTAGAAGACAACTGTAGCAAAGTTGTGTACGTAAGTTTAACTGAAAGATGGCATCAGGTGCAGGCATTTTATATAGAAATGCTTTCTTGAAAGACTACAAATAAAGTACCTTATTGAGCCATCTTTACCCCATATAGCTCTCCCAGGAGGCAGACATGTTGGTTCCAGGGGCGTATCGGGCCCCTGAGTGACAGGCGTACTGCCAGCCGGGAGCACGCCTGTCACTCGGAGGCCCGACTTCTCTCGGTTATTTCCGGAGGTTTGTGTGCTGAGAACGGCCAGCACCCCCAGGAAATACCCGAGACGTCGTTACATCCGAAAGAAAATTCGTATACTTTTCGTGCTTGTTGAATTGGCAACAGAGTGAGTGACTCTGTTGCTCAACTCAACGCAGCGTCGTCTTTCGGATTTATTTCTGGGGTTTGTGTGCTCTCTCTGTTCGGAGCACATTAACTCCAGAAATACAAACGCGGGTGCTCCGTGTTAGGTGTGCGGCGCACACCTAGCACATATGGAGCATCCGCCACTGGTTGGTTAGAATCTATGGTCAGATCTTTCTTCATCTGAACCAAGGAGAGTGAAGATCTGACACAAGATTCTAACCAACATGTCTGCCACCTGAGAGAACAATATGGAGTAAAGATTCTAACCAACATGTCTGCCCCCTGAGAGAGCTATATGGAGTAAAGATTCTAACCAACATGTCTGCCCGCTGAGAGAGCTATATCGAGTAAAGATTATAAACATGTCTGCCCCCTGAGAGAGCTATATGGAGTAAAGATTCTAACCAACATGTCTGCCCCCTGAGAGAACTATATGGAGTAAAGATTCTAACCAACATGTCCGCCCCCTGAGAGAACTATATGGAGTAAAGATTCTAACCAACATGTCTGCCCCCTGAGAGAGCTATATGGAGTAAAGATTATAAACATGTCTGCCCCCTGAGAGAGCTATATGGAGTAAAGATTCTAACCAACATGTCTGCCCCCTGAGAGAGCTATATGGAGTAAAGATTCTAAACATGTCCGCCCCCTGAGAGAGCTATATGGAGTAAAGATTCTAACCAACATGTCTGCCCCCTGGGAGAACTATATGGAGTAAAGATTCTAACCAACATGTCTGCCCCCTGAGAGAGCTATATGGAGTAAAGATTCTAACCAACATGTCTGCAACCTGAGAGAGCTATATGGAGTAAAGATTCTAACCAACATGTCTGCCCGCTGAGAGAGCTATATGGAGTAAAGATTCTAAACATGTCTGCCCCCTGAGAGAGCTATATGGAGTAAAGATTCTAACCAACATGTCTGCCTCCTGAGAGAACTATATGGAGTAATGATTCTAACCAACATGTCTGCCCCCTGAGAGAGCTATATGGAGTAAAGATTCTAACCAACATGTCTGCCCCCTGAGAGAACTATATGGAGTAAAGATTCTAACCAACATGTCTGCCCCCTGAGAGAACTATATGGAGTAAAGATTCTAACCAACATGTCTGCCCCCTGGGAGAACTATATGGAGTAAAGATTCTAACCAACATGTCTGCCCCCTGAGAGAGCTATATGGAGTAAAGATTATAAACATGTCTGCACTCTGAGAGAGCTATATGGAGTAAAGATTCTAACCAACATGTCTGCCCCCTGAGAGAGCTATATGGAGTAAAGATTCTAAACATGTCCGCCCCCTGAGAGAGCTATATGGAGTAAAGATTCTAACCAACATGTCTGCCCCCTGGGAGAACTATATGGAGTAAAGATTCTAACCAACATGTCTGCCCCCTGAGAGAGCTATATGGAGTAAAGATTCTAACCAACATGTCTGCAACCTGAGAGAGCTATATGGAGTAAAGATTCTAACCAACATGTCTGCCCCCTGAGAGAGCTATATGGAGTAAAGATTCTAAACATGTCTGCCCCCTGAGAGAGCTATATCGAGTAAAGATTCTAAACATGTCTGCCCCTGAGAGAACTATATGGAGTAAAGATTCTAAACATGTCTGCCCCCTGAGAGAGCTATATGGAGTAAAGATTCTAACCAACAGGTCTGCCCCCCTGAGAGAACTATATGGAGTAAAGATTCTAACCAACATGTCTGCCCCCTGAGAGAGCTATATGGAGTAAAGATTCTAACCAACATGTCTGCCCCCTGAGAGAGCTATATGGAGTAAAGATTCTAACCAACATGTCTGCCTCCTGAGAGAGCTATATGGAGTAAAGATTCTAACCAACATGTCTGCCTCCTGAGAGAGCTATATGGAGTAAAGATTCTAACCAACATGTCTGCCCCCTGAGAGAGCTATATGGAGTAAAGATTCTAACCGACATGTCTGCCCCTTGAGAGAGCTATATGGAGTAAAGATTCTAACCAACATGTCTGCCCCCTGAGAGAGCTATATCGAGTAAAGATTCTAACCAACATGTCTGCCCCCTGAGAGAACAATATGGAGTAAAGATTCTAACCAACATGTCTGCCCCCCTGAGAGAGCTATATGGAGTAAAGATTCTAACCAACATGTCTGCCACCTGAGAGAACAATATGGAGTAAAGATTCTAACCAACATGTCTGCCCCCTGAGAGAACTATATGGAGTAAAGATTCTAACCAACATGTCTGCCCCCTGAGAGAGCTATATGGAGTAAAGATTATAAACATGTCTGCCCCCTGAGAGAGCTATATGGAGTAAAGATTCTAACCAACATGTCTGCCCCCTGAGAGAACTATATGGAGTAAAGATTCTAACCAACATGTCTGCCCCCTGAGAGAACTATATGGAGTAAAGATTCTAACCAACATGTCTGCCCCCTGAGAGAACTATATGGAGTAAAGATTCTAACCAACATGTCTGCCCCCTGAGAGAGCTATATGGAGTAAAGATTATAAACATGTCTGCACTCTGAGAGAGCTATATGGAGTAAAGATTCTAACCAACATGTCTGCCCCCTGAGAGAGCTATATGGAGTAAAGATTCTAAACATGTCCGCCCCCTGAGAGAGCTATATGGAGTAAAGATTCTAACCAACATGTCTGCCCCCTGGGAGAACTATATGGAGTAAAGATTCTAACCAACATGTCTGCCCCCTGAGAGAGCTATATGGAGTAAAGATTCTAACCAACATGTCTGCAACCTGAGAGAGCTATATGGAGTAAAGATTCTAACCAACATGTCTGCCCCCTGAGAGAGCTATATGAAGTAAAGATTCTAAACATGTCTGCCCCCTGAGAGAGCTATATCGAGTAAAGATTCTAAACATGTCTGCCCCTGAGAGAACTATATGGAGTAAAGATTCTAAACATGTCTGCCCCCTGAGAGAGCTATATGGAGTAAAGATTCTAACCAACATGTCTGCCCCCTGAGAGAGCTATATGGAGTAAAGATTCTAACCAACATGTCTGCCTCCTGAGAGAGCTATATGGAGTAAAGATTCTAACCAACATGTCTGCCTCCTGAGAGAGCTATATGGAGTAAAGATTCTAACCAACATGTCTGCCCCCTGAGAGAGCTATATGGAGTAAAGATTCTAATCGACATGTCTGCCCCCTGAGAGAACTATATGGAGTAATGATTCTAACCAACATGTCTGCGCCCTGAGAGAACTATATGGAGTAAAGATTCTAACCAACATGTCTGCCCCCTGAGAGAGCTATATGGAGTAAAGATTCTAACCAACATGTCTGCCTCCTGGGAGAGCTATATGGAGTAATGATTCTAACCAACATGTCTGCCCCCTGAGAGAGCTATATGGAGTAAAGATTCTAACCAACATGTCTGCCCCCTGAGAGAACTATATGGAGTAAAGATTCTAACCAACATGTCTGCCCCCTGAGAGAACTATATGGAGTAAAGATTCTAACCAACATATCTGCCCCCTGAGAGAGCTATATGGAGTAAAGATTCTAACCAACATGTCTGCCCCCTGAGAGAACTATATGGAGTAAAGATTCTAACCAACATGTCTGCCCCCTGAGAGAGCTATATGGAGTAAAGATTCTAACCAACATGTCTGCCCCCTGAGAGAACTATATGGAGTAAAGATTCTAACCAACATGTCTGCCCCCTGAGAGAGCTATCTGCAGTAAATATTCTAACCAACATGTCTGCCCCCTGGGAGAGCTATATGGAGTAAAGATTCTAAACATGTCTGCCCACTGAGAGAGCTATATGGAGTAAAGATTCTAAACATGTCTGCCCCCTGAGGGAGCTATATGGAGTAAAGATTCTAACCAACATGTCTGCCCACTGAGAGAGCTATATGGAGTAAAGATTCTAAACATGTCTGCCCCCTGAGGGAGCTATATGGAGTAAAGATTCTAACCAACATGTCTGCCCCCTGAGAGAGCTATATGGAGTAAAGATTCTAACCAACATGTCTGCCCCCTGAGAGTGCTATATGGAGTAAAGATTCTAACCAACATGTCTGCTCCCTGAGAGAGCTATATGGAGTAAAGATTCTAACCAACATGTCTGCCCCCTGAGAGAGCTATATGGAGTAAAGATTCTAACCAACATGTCTGCCTCCTGAGAGAGCTATATGGAGTAAAGATTCTAACCAACATGTCTGCCCACTGAGAGAGCTATATGGAGTAAAGATTCTAACTAACATGTCTGCCCCCTGAGAGAGCTATATGGAGTAAAGATTCTAACCAACATGTCTGCCCCCTGAGATAGCTATATGGAGTAAAGATTCTAAACATGTCATGTTTTTTTGCTACAGTTGGCCTTTAATAAAAAATAAACTTTAGTTCTACACAAAAAACTCTAGGTAGAGTTGTTAAAACCTGTACAGATCCCAATCAGTTTAATGCTCTCAGCAAACATAGCTCTTAAAATATATAAAGGATTTATTGCTCCATTCACTGCTCACATATCAACTATTGTAAAATCTTCATTCATCTGCCCTTCCTCATAAATCAAAGCCAGTGGTTTTGCAATGTCTATGATGATTGTAACATCGTTATTAGTTCTTTGTTTTGCACAGTGAATTCCAAGCATTGCAGCATTTAAAGTGACTCAGTCAATCTAAGAGATCCTCATCCTGTGAAAGAATAAAAAATGATCTATACATTGGCCTGGATACTATGAGAGTCGTTAAACCCGGCAAAAGTTTAAGTATTAATACCGCACATGATTCCAAAACGAATAATGTTCAATTAAACCTAAATGAGGAGTGAAAAAATATGGCTCGTTAAAGCACTGGTGCTGCGGTTAGGGAATAACGCCGGGAATAACGCTGGGAATAATGCCGGGAATAACGCCGGGAAATACGCCGGGAATAACACCGGGAAAAACGCCGGGAATAACGCCGGGAATAACGCTGGGAATAATGCCGGGAATAACGCCGGGAAATACGCCGGGAATAACACCGGGAAAAACGCCGGGAATAACGCCGGGAGTAACGCTGGGAATAATGCCGGGAATAACGCTGGGAATAACGCCGGGAATAACGCCGGGAATTACGCCGGGAATAACGCCTGGGAAAAACGCCGGGAATAACGCCTGGGAAAAACGCCGGGAATAAAGCCCCTGGTACATAGAGTAAGAGGGGTGGGCACTGTGCCAGGGGTATTTGGCCAGCCCCTGGCATGTATAAGCAGAATTTGGGTGATACAGTCACAGTATAAGCTGTGTTTAGGTGATACAGTCACAGTATAAGCAGTGTTTAGGTGATACAGTCACAGTATAAGCAGTGTTTGGGTGATACAGTCACAGTATAAGCAGTGTTTAGGTGATACAGTCACAGTATAAGCAGTGTTTGGGTGATACAGTCACAGTATAAGCAGTGTTTAGGTAATACAGTCACAGTATAAGTAGTGTTTGGGTGATACAGTCACAGTATAAGCAGTGTTTAGCTGATACAGTCACAGTATAAGCAGTGTTTGGGTGATACAGTCACAGTATAAGCAGTGTTTAGGTGATACAGTCACAGTATAAGCAGTGTTTGGGTGATACAGTCACAGTATAAGCAGTGTTTGGGTGATACAGTCACAGTATAAGCAGTGTTTGGGTGATACAGTCACAGTATAAGCAGTGTTTAGGTGATACAGTCACAGTATAAGCAGTGTTTAGATGATACAGTCACAGTATAAGCAGTGTTTGGGTGATACAGTCACAGTATAAGCAGTGTTTAGGTGATACAGTCACAGTATAAGCAGTGTTTAGGTGATACAGTCACAGTATAAGCAGTGTTTGGGTGATACAGTCACAGTATAAGCAGTGTTTGGGTGATACAGTCAGAGTATAAGTAGTGTTTGGTGATACAGTCACAGTATAAGCAGTGTATAGGTGATACAGTCACAGTATAAGCAGTGTTTGGGTGATACAGTCACAGTATAAGCAGTGTTTGGGTGATACAGTCACAGTATAAGCAGTGTTTGGGTGATACAGTCACAGTATAAGCAGTGTTTAGGTGATACAGTCACAATATAAGCAGTGTTTAGGTGACTCAGTCACAGTATAAGCAGTGTTTAGGTGATACAGTCACAGTATAAGCAGTGTTTGGGTGATACAGTCACAGTATAAGACGTGTTTGGGTGATACATTCACAGTATAAGCAGTGTTCGGGTGACACAGTCACAGTATAAGCAGTGTTTAGGTGACAGTCACAGTATAAGCAGTGTTTAGGTGACACAGTCACAGTATAAGCCGTGTTTAGGTGATACAGTCACAGTATAAGCAGTGTTTATGTGACACAGTCACAGTATAAGCCGTGTTTCGTCACAGTATAAGCAGTGTTTAGGTGATACAGTCACAATATAAGCAGTGTTCGGGTGACACAGTCACAGTATAAGCAGTGTTTAGGTGACAGTCACAGTATAAGCAGTGTTTAGGTGACACAGTCACAGTATAAGCCGTGTTTAGGTGATACAGTCACAGTATAAGCAGTGTTTATGTGACACAGTCACAGTATAAGCCGTGTTTCGTCACAGTATAAGCAGTGTTTAGGTGATACAGTCACAATATAAGCAGTGTTTAGGTGACACAGTCACAGTATAAGCAGTGTTTAGGTGATACAGTCACAGTATAAGCAGTGTTTGGGTGATACAGTCACAGTATAAGCAGTGTTTGCGTGATACAGTCACAGTATAAGCAGTGTTTGGGTGATACAGTCACAGTATAAGCAGTGTTTAGGTGATACAGTCACAGTATAAGCAGCGTTTGGGTGATACAGTCACAGTATAAACAGTGTTTAGGTGACACCATCACAGTATAAGCAGTGTTTAGGTGACACCGTCACAGTATAAGCAGTGTTTAGGTGATACAGTCACAATATAAGCAGTGTTTAGGTGACACAGTCACAGTATAAGCAGTGTTTAGGTGATACAGTCACAGTATAAGCAGTGTTTGGGTTATACAGTCACAGTATAAGCAGTGTTTGGGTGATACAGTCACAGGATAAGAAGTGTTTGGGTGATACAGTCACAGTATAAGCAGTGTTCGGGTGACACAGTCACAGTATAAGCAGTGTTTAGGTGACAGTCACAGTATAAGCAGTGTTTAGGTGACAGTCACAGTATAAGCAGTGTTTAGGTGACACAGTCACAGTATAAGCAGTGTTTGGGTGATACAGTCACAGTATAAGCAGTGTTTGGGTGATACAGTCACAATATAAGCAGTGTTTAGGTGACACAGTCACAGTATAAGCAGTGTTTGGGTGATACAGTCACAGTATAAGCAGTGTTTGGGTGATACAGTCACAATATAAGCAGTGTTTAGGTGACACAGTCACAATATAAGCAGTGTTTGGGTGATACAGTCACAGTATAAGCAGTGTTTAGGTGACACAGTCACAGTATAAGCAGTGTTTGGGTGATACAGTCACAGTATAAGCAGTGTTTGGGTGATACAGTCACAATATAAGCAGTGTTTAGGTGACACAGTCACAGTATAAGCAGTGTTTGGGTGATACAGTCACAGTATAAGCAGTGTTTGGGTGATACAGTCACAGTATAAGCAGTGTTTAGGTGACACATTCACAGTATAAGCAGTGTTTAGGTGATACAG
The DNA here is from genome assembly GCA_036172795.1 of Pelodytes ibericus. Taxonomy (NCBI): domain Eukaryota; kingdom Metazoa; phylum Chordata; class Amphibia; order Anura; family Pelodytidae; genus Pelodytes; species Pelodytes ibericus. Next base: position 223,482,489 of record CM069859.1, read on the forward strand.
TCACAGTATAAGCAGTGTTTGTGTGATACAGTCACAGTATAAGCAGTGTTTGAGTGATACAGTCACAGTATAAGCAGTGTTTAGGTGATACAGTCACAGTATAATCAGTGTTTGTGTGATACAGTCACAGTATAAGCCGTGTTTAGGTGATACAGTCACAGTTTAAGCAGTGTTTAGGTTACACAGTCACAGTATAAGCAGTGTTTGTGTGATACAGTCACAGTATAAGCCGTGTTTAGGTGATACAGTCACAGTATAAGCAGTGTTTATGTGACACAGTCACAGTATAAGCCGTGTTTCGTCACAGTATAAGCAGTGTTTAGGTGATACAGTCACAATATAAGCAGTGTTCGGGTGACACAGTCACAGTATAAGCAGTGTTTAGGTGACAGTCACAGTATAAGCAGTGTTTAGGTGACACAGTCACAGTATAAGCCGTGTTTAGGTGATACAGTCACAGTATAAGCAGTGTTTATGTGACACAGTCACAGTATAAGCCGTGTTTCGTCACAGTATAAGCAGTGTTTAGGTGATACAGTCACAATATAAGCAGTGTTTAGGTGACACAGTCACAGTATAAGCAGTGTTTAGGTGATACAGTCACAGTATAAGCAGTGTTTGGGTGATACAGTCACAGTATAAGCAGTGTTTGGGTGATACAGTCACAGTATAAGCAGTGTTTGCGTGATACAGTCACAGTATAAGCAGTGTTTGGGTGATACAGTCACAGTATAAGCAGTGTTTAGGTGATACAGTCACAGTATAAGCAGCGTTTGGGTGATACAGTCACAGTATAAACAGTGTTTAGGTGACACCATCTCAGTATAAGCAGTGTTTGTGTGAAACAGTCACAGTATAAGCCGTGTTTAGGTGATACAGTCACAGTATAAGCAGTGTTTAGGTGATACAGTCACAGTATAAGCCGTGTTTAGGTGACACAGTCACAGTATAAGCAGTGTTTGGGTGATACAGTCACAGTATAAGCAGTGTTTGGGTGATACAGTCACAATATAAGCAGTGTTTAGGTGACACAGTCACAGTATAAGCAGTGTTTGGGTGATACAGTCACAGTATAAGCAGTGTTTAGGTGACACAGTCACAGTATAAGCAGTGTTTGGGTGATACAGTCACAGTATAAGCAGTGTTTGGGTGATACAGTCACAGTATAAGCAGTGTTTAGGTGACACATTCACAGTATAAGCAGTGTTTAGGTGATACAGTCACAGTATAAGCAGTGTTTGTGTGATACAGTCACAGTATAAGCAGTGTTTGAGTGATACAGTCACAGTATAAGCAGTGTTTAGGTGATACAGTCACAGTATAATCAGTGTTTGTGTGATACAGTCACAGTATAAGCCGTGTTTAGGTGATACAGTCACAGTTTAAGCAGTGTTTAGGTTACACAGTCACAGTATAAGCAGTGTTTGTGTGATACAGTCACAGTATAAGCCGTGTTTAGGTGATACAGTCACAGTATAAGCAGTGTTTATGTGACACAGTCACAGTATAAGCCGTGTTTCGTCACAGTATAAGCAGTGTTTAGGTGATACAGTCACAATATAAGCAGTGTTCGGGTGACACAGTCACAGTATAAGCAGTGTTTAGGTGACAGTCACAGTATAAGCAGTGTTTAGGTGACACAGTCACAGTATAAGCCGTGTTTAGGTGATACAGTCACAGTATAAGCAGTGTTTATGTGACACAGTCACAGTATAAGCCGTGTTTCGTCACAGTATAAGCAGTGTTTAGGTGATACAGTCACAATATAAGCAGTGTTTAGGTGACACAGTCACAGTATAAGCAGTGTTTAGGTGATACAGTCACAGTATAAGCAGTGTTTGTTTGATACAGTCACAGTATAAGCAGTGTTTGCGTGATACAGTCACAGTATAAGCAGTGTTTGGGTGATACAGTCACAGTATAAGCAGTGTTTAGGTGATACAGTCACAGTATAAGCAGCGTTTGGGTGATACAGTCACAGTATAAACAGTGTTTAGGTGACACCATCACAGTATAAGCAGTGTTTGTGTGATACAGTCACAGTATAAGCCGTGTTTAGGTGATACAGTCACAGTATAAGCAGTGTTTAGGTGATACAGTCACAGTATAAGCCATGTTTAGGTGACACAGTCACAGTATAAGCAGTGTTTGGGTGATACAGTCACAGTATAAGCAGTGTTTGGGTGATACAGTCACAATATAAGCAGTGTTTAGGTGACACAGTCACAGTATAAGCAGTGTTTGGGTGATACAGTCACAGTATAAGCAGTGTTTAGGTGACACAGTCACAGTATAAGCAGTGTTTGGGTGATACAGTCACAGTATAAGCAGTGTTTGGGTGATACAGTCACAATATAAGCAGTGTTTAGGTGACACAGTCACAGGATAAGCAGTGTTTGGGTGATACAGTCACAGTATAAGCAGTGTTTGGGTGATACAGTCACAGTATAAGCAGTGTTTAGGTGACACATTCACAGTATAAGCAGTGTTTAGGTGATACAGTCACAGTATAAGCAGTGTTTGTGTGATACAGTCACAGTATAAGCAGTGTTTGGGTGATACAGTCACAGTATAAGCAGTGTTTGGGTGATACAGTCACAGTATAAGCAGTGTTTAGGTGATACAGTCACAGTATAAGCCGTGTTTAGGTGACACAGTCACAGTATAAGCAGTGTTTAGGTGATACAGTCACAGTATAAGCCGTGTTTAGGTGACACAGTCACAGTATAAGCAGTGTTGAGGTGACACAGTCACAGTATAAGCAGTGTTTAGGTGACAGGGTCCCTTTACAATGTAATGTCTCATTCAAAGAGAAAATTAAGTGTATAGTTTACATATTCTGAGTATCCGGATATAGAAAAACAGATTGTGCCTCAGATAAGAACCAACTGGTCCATCCAGTCTGTGCGTAATAAAAGCTCAGATATATTAGTTTATTTCAGGGAAGCCATACACATTGAGAAATTCCAGTCTGTACTATATGGACATTAATGTAAATAAACACACAGATTGTATGAACAGAGACAGATTGATACATGTGGTAGAGAGCCTTGCTCACAGAGCTTACAATCTAGATAAAAGGGAATTACAGACGGTGTTATATGAACAGAGACAGACTGATACATGAGGCAGAGAGCCCTGCTCACAGAGCTTGCAATCTAGATAAAAGGGAATTACAGACTGTGTTATATGAACAGAGACAGACTGATACATGAGGTAGAGAGCCTTGCTCACAGAGCTTACAATCTAGATAAAAGGGAATTATAGACTGCGTTATATGAACAGAGACAGACTGATACATGAGGTAGAGAGCCCTGCTCACAGAGCTTACAATCTAGATAAAAGGGAATTACAGACTGTGTTATGTGAACAGAGACAGACTGATACATGAGGCAGAGAGCCCTGCTCACAGAGCTTACAATCTAGATAAAGGGGAATTACAGACTGTGTTATATGAACAGAGACAGACTGATACATGAGGTAGAGAGCCCTGCTCACAGAGCTTACAATCTAGATAAAAGGGAATTACAGACTGCGTTATATGAACAGAGACAGACTGATACAAGAGGGAGAGAGCCCTGCTCACAGAGCTTACAATCTAGATAAAAGGGAATTACAGACTGCATTATATGAACAGAGACAGACTGATACATGAGGTAGAGAGCCCTGCTCACAGAGCTTACAATCTAGATAAAAGGGAATTACAGACTGCGTTATATGAACAGAGACAGACTGATACAGGAGGTAGAGAGCCCTGCTCACAGAGTTTACAATCTAGATAAAAGGGAATTATAGACTGCGTTATATGAACAGAGACAGACTGATACATGAGGTAGAGAGCCCTGCTCACAGAGCTTACAATCTAGATAAAAGGGAATTACAGACGGTGTTATATGAACAGAGACAGACTGATACATGAGGTAGAGAGCACTGCTCACAGAGCTTACAATCTAGATAAAAGGGAATTACAGACGGTGTTATATGAACATAGACAGACTGATACATGAGGTAGAGAGCCCTGCTCACAGAGCTTACAATCTAGATAAAAGGGAATTACAGACGGTGTTATATGAACAGAGACAGACTGATACATGAGGTAGAGAGCCCTGCTCACAGAGCTTACAATCTAGATAAAAGGGAATTACAGACGGTGTTATATGAACAGAGACAGACTGATACATGATGCAGAGAGCCCTGCTCACAGAGCTTACAATCTAGATAAAAGGGAATTACAGACTGTGTTATATGAACAGAGACAGACTGATACATGAGGTAGAGAGCCTTGCTCACAGAGCTTACAATCTAGATAAAGGGGAATTACAGACTGTGTTATATGAACAGAGACAGACTGATACATGAGGTAGAGAGCCCTGCTCACAGAGTTTACAATCTAGATAAAAGGGAATTACAGACTATGTTATATGAACAGAGACAGACTGATACATGAGGTAGAGAGCCCTGCTCACAGAGCTTACAGTCTAGATAAAAGGAAATTACAGACTGTATTATATGAACAGAGACAGACTGATAAATGAGGTAGAGAGCCCTGCTCACAGAGCTTACAATCTAGATAAAAGGTAATTACAGACTGTGTTATATGAACAGAGACAGACTGATACATGAGGTAGAGAGCCCTGCTCACAGAGCTTACAATCTAGATAAAGGGGAATTACAGACTGTGTTATATGAACACAGACAGACTGATACATGAGGTAAAGAGCCCTGCTCACAGAGCTTACAATCTAGATAAAAAGGAATTACAGACTGTGTTATATGAACAGAGACAGACTGATACATGAGGTTGAGAGCCCTGCTAACAGAGCTTACAATCTAGATAAAAGGGAATTACAGACTGTGTTATATGAACAGAGACAGACTGATACATGAGGTAAAGAGCCTTGTGCGCAGAGCTTACAATCTAGATAAAAGGGAATTACAGACTGCGTTATATGCAGAGCGGAGCAGTCATTGTGAAGAGGTGATGAGGGACGACTCTTTAATTATTTGAAATTCTCTTTTCCAGTTTGAGAGGAGCGAAGATTCCACCCGGCTGAGGAGGATGAACACAGAGATCCTGCAGGATGTTAACAAAGTACGAAGGAGGACAGAATGTCTGGAGTGTATATTCACCCTACTCCCCTATAACAGGGTCGGACCACCATCAATATAATTCAGTAATTTACTGACCAGACGTCACATATTACATGTTATCACACATGACAGCAGACGCTTGGGAACCTGGGCAGACAAAGTGTATGAAATAAAGTAATATAATTCAGTTATTGTATTTCAGGTTCAATATACAAGCAGCACTCTTGTTTCAGGAAAGCTCTATATTATGGAAAGAAACAGATCTGCCTGACCACCCTCCGGCACACAACAGTGCCTTGAAAATAATATTTTACCTGTGTCCAGGTTCCAGCAGCTATCCACGACGCCCTGGATCCTCATCTTCCGCCTCAGGGAAAGGGGCCATCCATAAAATTAATAAATAATCTACCCATTACTAAAAACATAAAATAACAAACTAAATGCAGCTGTCCTATCCTAATGGTTTTCTCTCAGAATAGATACTGGGCAAGTTCATGGTCTATTCACTTTAGAGGGGTTTTTAATGGGGGGGGGGGGCTGCCAGGCCCGGTAGTGTTATTAGGATAGAGGAGCTAGGGGACATTTTGCAGGCTCCCAGACCCATTAATAATAATTTGGGGGCAGAGCCACTTGCCCCAGACCGTCATATTTGCAAGGACCCTATGGGGAGCACTGGGGTAACATTTTTGACATGGTTTGTTTCTTTGTTACAAAGTTCGTTCTTTGATCTCAGAGGCCGAGTATGACCTCCCCTCATTTCACCTCATCTAGACTTCGCACAAAATGTTAGTGAGTTTCATTATACGAGGTCGAGATAAGGCTTCCGAGGGGGGGATACATTTTACTGAATAGACCCCATAAAGAAGAAAGTACAAGAGGATCCGTGGACCCCAACTACTGTATGTAGATCAGTTCTGCAGTAAATCTGGGTCTATTCACGAAAGGTGAAGGGCAGATGAGATGAGAAGAACATTTAATCTCACTGATTTAAAGAAGGATTAAATCCAAAATATGAACAAATGCCATATCAAAGACTTCTCATTAATACTTAACATTCCTGAGCTAATGTGCTGGAACAAACAGCTTACTCTGGGTCTCCTCTTACAATCTAGTGGGAAGAGGTATAGAGAGGATCCTGGTCACAGAGCTTACAATCTAGACTGAATGGGGGACAGGTGATACACAAGGTATAGAGAGGATCCTGGTCACCGAGCTTACAATCTAGAGGGAATTAGGGGCAGGCTACCTGCCAATCACATAGCTGTATGCGTGGAATGAGAAGTAGGAGGAGTTAATGTCAGATCTATTCAGGTAGCTGATCATACAGCTGTATGCGTGGAATGAGAAGTAGGAGGAGTTAGTGTCAGATCTATTCAGGTAGCCGATCATACAGCTGTATGCGTCGAATGAGAAGTAGGAGGAGTTAATGTCAGATCTATTCAGGTAGCCGATCATACAGCTGTATGCATGGAATGAGAAGTAGGAGGAGTTAATGTCAGATCTATTCAGGTAGCTGACCATACAGCTGTATGTGTGGAATGAGAAGTAGGAGGAGTTAATGTCAGATCTATTCAGGTATCTGATCATACAGCTGTATGCGTAGAATGAGAAGTAGGAGGAGTTAGTGTCAGATCTATACAGGTAGCTGATCATACAGCTGTATGCGTGGAATGAGAAGTAGGGAGGAGTTAATGTCAGATCTATTCAGGTAGCTGATCATACAGCTGTATTCGTGGAATGAGAAGTAGGAGGAGTTAAGGTCAGATCTATTCAGGAAGCCGATCATACAGCTGTACTCGTGGAATGAGAAGTAGGACGAGTTAATGTCAGATCTATTCAGGTAGCTGATCATACAGCTGTATGCGTAGAATGAGAAGTAGGAGGAGTTAGTGTCAGATCTATACAGGTAGCTGATCATACAGCTGTATGCGTGGAATGAGAAGTAGGGAGGAGTTAATGTCAGATCTATTCAGGTAGCTGATCATACAGCTGTATGCGTGGAATGAGAAGTAGGAGGAGTTAATGTCAGATCTATTCAGGTAGCCGATCATACAGCTGTATGCGTGGAATGAGAAGTAGGAGGAGCTAATGTCAGATCTATTCAGGTAGCTGATCATACAGCTGTATGCGTGGAATGAGAAGTAGGACGAGTTAATGTCAGATCTATTCAGGTAGCCGATCATACAGCTGTACGCGTGGAATGAGAAGTAGGAGGAGTTAATGTCAGATCTATTCAGGTAGCCGATCATACAGCTGTATGCGTGGAATGAGAAGTAGGAGGAGTTAATGTCAGATCTATTCAGGTAGCTGATCATACAGCTGTATGTGTGGAATGAGAAGTAGGAGGAGTTAATGTCAGATCTATTCAGGTAGCCGATCATACAGCTGTATGCGTGGAATGAGAAGTAGGAGGAGTTAATGTCAGATCTATTCAGGTAGCTGATCATACAGCTGTATGTGTGGAATGAGAAGTAGGAGGAGTTAATGTCAGATCTATTCAGGTAGCTGATCATACAGCTGTATGCGTGGAATGAGAAGTAGGAGGAGTTAGTGTCAGATCTATACAGGTAGCTGATCATACAGCTGTATGCGTGGAATGAGAAGTAGGAGGAGTTAATGTCAGATCTATTCAGGTAGCTGATTATACAGCTGTATGTGTGGAATGAGAAGTAGGAGGAGTTAATGTCAGATCTATTCAGGTAGCTGATCATACAGCTGTATGTGTGGAATGAGAAGTGGGAGGAGTTAATGTCAGATCTATTCAGGTAGCCGATCATACAGCTGTATGCGTGGAATGAGAAGTAGGAGGAGTTAATGTCAGATCTATTCAGGTAGCTGATCATACAGCTGTATGTGTGGAATGAGAAGTAGGAGGAGTTAATGTCAGATCTATTCAGGTAGCTGATCATACAGCTGTATGCGTGGAATGAGAAGTAGGAGGAGTTAATGTCAGATCTATTCAGGTAGCCGATCATACAGCTGTATTCGTGGAATGAGAAGTAGCACGAGTTAATGTCAGATCTATTCAGGTAGCTGATCATACAGCTGTATTCGTGGAATGAGAAGTAGGAGGAGTTAAGGTCAGATCTATTCAGGAAGCCGATCATACAGCTGTACTCGTGGAATGAGAAGTAGGACGAGTTAATGTCAGATCTATTCAGGTAGCTGATCATACAGCTGTATGCGTAGAATGAGAAGTAGGAGGAGTTAATGTCAGATCTATTCAGGTAGCTGATCATACAGCTGTATGCGTGGAATGAGAAGTAGGAGGAGTTAATGTCAGATCTATTCAGGTAGCTGATCATACAGCTGTATGCGTAGAATGAGAAGTAGGAGGAGTTAATGTCAGATCTATTCAGGATACATTTACCAGTTGCTGTCATTAGGTTTTCTTGCAATATGGCAATTTTGGGGTCTAGTCAAAAAGAGGAAATTGCAGGGAACTAAGATGAGAAACGTGAGGCCAGCGTAGCCACATTGGAAAAATTCTTCAATGTAGTTGATTGAAGGATTTCCCCAACTCAGCTACTTTGGCCTTACGTTTGAAATTCCTGTCTCAATTCCCTGCAGTTATCTCTGTATTGAGTAGACCCTTGTGTTTCTTTGGCAGCATGCACAGTGCACTCAGTGTAACACTGACACTTCTGAATCTATCTATAACTAGTAGCTCTTTTGCGCTTTCTAGTGGCGATTTGCGGCCTTTACAGATTGTCTTTTATTTTTTATTTTTAAATTTGTATTTTTTTATTTTTAGAAGAATTCACGGAGATTAATCTTGTTTTCAAGTTTGTCCGCAGGACCACACATTTATCATCAGATTAAATAAGAATACATACAGCCTTATATTTACACCGGAGCGTAGGGGAGAGAACATACAAGGTAAATCATTATTTATCCAAAAAAAATAAAAAGACATGTATGGTGTATGTATAGGGAGCGTCTACTTTATTCATTCTGGCCATGGGGATGATCCATCAGGACCTTGAGAAATCCTAATAACCAGGTGGAGCAGACAGGAGAATGGCCAATATGGAAGCCGAGGTCAGAGCACAAGAGAAAACAGGTGAGCAATAGTACAAGCCGGGGTCAGGAAGCCAGAAATCAGAATAAACGTAAAACAGAGCCGGGTCCCAACAGGAAACACTGGATACACAATCTGAATCAGGATACAGACGGCCATCCAAGGGATGAACTGCAAATGAGGTGTTTAACCCCTTAGTGACAAGACATTTTGACCGTGTTTTTACCTTGGTGACAATGGCTGTTTTTACATTTCTGGGGTATTTGTGTTTAGCTGTAATTTTCTTCTTTCTCACATACTGTACCCACACAAATGATATGTTGTTTTTATCATCATAAGAAGGGCTTTCATTAGATACCATTTTGTTCATCATATCTTATAATTTACTACAAAAAAAAATCATAAAATATGATGACATTTTTTTTAAAAACCCACTTTTTCTAACTTTGACTTAAAATATAATTTACACAAATAAAATCATTTAAAAAGACCCAGTCTAAATAGTTTCTAAATCTTGTCCCGAGTTCATAAATATGCATGTTTCCATATTTTTCGGTATTTTTTTGCGAGTTATGGGGCAAAACCCAAAAATAGTGTTTTTTTCCTATATTGACCTTTTGACCCCAACCTGAACCCTAAATTTAACCCTAACATTAAATTTAACTCCAACTCTAACCCTTATGCTATCCCTTAATATATTTTAATTTTAATTTAATTTTAACCCTATCCCTTATGCTTAAAAAATATTTAATTTAAACCCTATAGGCTAATCTAACTATATTACCGGTTTTAAGCTAATTAAATCTTTTTTTTTTTTTTACATTGCAATGTTGGTTGCTGCCTCTAGGGGCAGTCAAGCAACATATTCAGAGCTCAGAAGTGAATTTACTTTCACTTCCGAAGCTCTGACCACAAAAGGGCACAGCCATATTGACAGAGCATGCTGCTCCATCAATAAGACGCCCATGATCGCCCTATGTGGCAATCGTGGGTGCCACAGAGAGGAAATTTCAGTGCTGGCAATTGCCTCGACATCAAGGCAATAGACCAGCACCGTTAAATCGTTTTTCGCGAACGTTGATCGCGTAAACCGCTTGTTTCACCGCAGGACGTGCCGGTCACATCCATTGTCGCAAAGGGGTTAAATAACAACCAGGACAGCTGCTGCAGCTTCAGTGGTAAATTAGGTCATGTGAGCAGTACAATATGAGGAATAGGTAACCAAATGTTCAGGTAGAGGAAAAACACAGCCCGGTGGCCACACATGGCACTGCAGGATGGCTGTGGTGTAATGATCAAGCTGCAGGACCCATAAGCCAAGGACCTAGAGATCAAATCCTGTCACTGGTCACCTAGAACCATAACAGGAGCAAGCTGTCTGGTTATACTGGAGGGATATTTATTGAATGAACACCAAACATTATACTATAGTGCTACTATTACATTGAAGTGACCTGTGAGGGGCTAACTGACCAAAAGGGATGCCCATCTCCACAGGACTAGAGGAAAAGCTTTTTCAGACTTGTATATATCATTTGCAAGGGAGGAGAAGCAGAATAAGTTAAACTCTATCAGTGCAACTTTAGAAAAGATATAGCATCAAAATAATATCACAGTAATGTATTTGGGCAGGTCTTACTCAGAGGATACGTGGTCCAAAGTCTGGTCAGTACCGGAGGGGCAGTAAATCTGAGGGCAACATGTACAACATCCAGTGGCGTCACCAGGGGGGTGCGGACCGCACCGGGTGACACCCCCAGCGGGGGTGACACCCATGCTGCCGGCACCCCCTGCATTCATAGTAACATAGTAATTTAGGTTGAAAAAAGACACAAGTCCATCAAGTTCAACCCTTCTACCTATCATTTCTGCGTTTTGATCCAAAAGAAGGCAAAAAAAACCCCAAAAATCTAAAACTTACCTCCTTGCTGCTGTCTCCCGGTTCAGGTCCGAGGCTGTGAGGGAAGCAGTGTGCGCTCCCCTCCAGCCGCACGGATCAATAAAGTTTGTTCAAACTTTTTTTTTTAAACAAACGTTATTGATCTGCGCGGCTGGAGGGGGGCGGACAACGCTTCCCTCACAGCCACGGACCTGCACCTGGAGACAGCAGCAAGGAGGTAAGTACTGACTGGGGAAGGGGGGAGGAGGGTGGCATAATGAGCATACTGAGGGGCAAAATCCTGGCATATTAAATGGAATATTGGGGGGCAAAATCCTGGCATATTAAATGGCATATTGGAGGGGCAAAATCCTGGCATATTAAATGGCATATTGGGGGCAAAATCCTGGCATATTAAATGGCATATTGGGGGGCAAAAAACTGGCATTTTAAGGGGCAAAATCCTGGCATATTGGTGGGAAAAATCCTGGCATATTAAATGGCATTTTTGGGGGCAAAATCCTAGCATATTAAATGGCATATTTGGGGTGGAAATCCTGGCATATTGAGAGCAAAATACTGGCATATTAAATGGCATATTGGGGGGCAAACTCCTGGCGTATTGAGGGGCAAAATCCTGGCATATTAAATGGCATATTGGGGGGCAAAATCCTGGCATATTTAATGGCTAAATCATGGCATATTGAGTGGCTAAATAATCCTGGCATATTGAGTGGCAAAATAATTCTGGCATATTGAATGGCTAAATCCTGGCATATCGAGGGGTTAAATACTGGCATATTTTAATTAACAAAGTGATGCTGTGGCATGGTCTGTGGGGCAAAATAACATGTACTATGTGGAAAGTGACACTGGCTAGTTCAGTAGGGCAAAGTGACACTGTGGCAAACCAAATCGTGTAGGTGCAATATGAGTGCAAGCCAAGTGCTGTGGGTGCAATATAGGTGCATGGCAAGTTCTGTGGGTACTGTATGGTGCTGTGTTAAGTCCTTTAGGTGCAATGTGGGTGCAGAGGAAGGGAATAAAAAATAGGAATGCAATTTTTCAATAACATTTTTATTAAATAGAATATTAAATAATTCAAATAAGTATAAATGCAACTAGTTATAGAGAGATGTCTGTGTTTATAGATTTGTATTGTTTTTGAATTGTACAATTGCCACCTTGTGGGGCTCTTGTGTGTCGCATAATTAATGGCGGTCCCATGTGTGGCAAATTTATTGGGCCCCATGTGTGGCATAATTAAGGGGCACCTGTGTGTGTGGCATAATTTATGGGGCTCCTGTGTGTGGCATAGTTATGGGGCTCCTGTGTGTGGCATAGTTATGGGGCTCCTGTGTGTGACATAGTTATGGGGCTCCTGTGTGTGGCATAGTTATGGGGCTCCTGTGTGTGGCATAGTTATGGGCTCCTGTGTGTGGCATAGTTATGGGGCTCCTGTGTGTGTCATAGTTATGGGGCTCCTGTGTGTGACATAGTTATGGGGCTCTTGTGTGAGACATAGTTAATGGGCTCCTGTGTGTCTCATAGTTATGGGGCTCCTGTGTGTGTCATAGTTAATGGGCTCCTGTGTGTGTCATAGTTATGGGGCTCCTGTGTGTGTCATAGTTATGGGGCTCCTGTGTGTGTCATAGTTATGGGGCTCCTGTATGTGTCATTGTTATGGGGCTCCTGTGTGTGTCATAGTTATGGGGCTCCTGTGTGTGTCATAGTTATGGGGCTCCTGTGTGTGGCATAGTTATGGGGCTCCTGTGTGTGTCATAGTTAGGGGGCTCCTGTGTGTGTCATAGTTATGGGGCTCCTGTGTGTGTCATAGTTATGGGGCTCCTGTGTGTGTCATAGTTATGGGGCTCCTGTGTGTGGCATAGTTATGGGGCTCTTGTGTGAGACATAGTTAATGGGCTCCTGTGTGTCTCATAGTTATGGGGCTCCTGTGTGTGGCATAGTTATGCGGCTCCTGTGTGTGGCATAGTTATGGGCTCCTGTGTGTGGCATAGTTATGGGGCTCTTGTGTGTGTCATAGTTATGGGGCTCCTGTGTGTGGCATAGTTATGGGGCTCCTGTATGTGTCATTGTTATGGGGCTCCTGTGTGTGTCATAGTTATAGGGCTCCTGTGTGTGTCATAGTTATGGGGCTCCTGTGTGTGGCATAGTTATGGGGCTCCTGTGTGTGTCATAGTTAGGGGGCTCCTGTGTGTGTCATAGTTATGGGGCTCCTGTGTGTGTCATAGTTATGGGGCTCCTGTGTGTGTCATAGTTATGGGGCTCCTGTGTGTGTCATAGTTATGGGGCTCCTGTGTGTGGCATAGTTATGGGGCTCCTGTGTGTGTCATAGTTAGGGGGCTCCTGTGTGTGTCATAGTTATGGGGCTCCTGTATGTGGCATAGTTATGGGGCTCCTGTGTGTGGCATAGTTATGGGGCTCCTGTGTGTGGCATAGTTAATGGTGTCCTGTGTGTCTCATAGTTATGGGCTCCTGTGTGTGGCATAGTTATGGGACTCCTGTGTGTGGCATAGTTAATGGGCTCCTGTGTGTGGCATAGTTATGGGGCTCCTGTGTGTGGCATAGTTAATGGGCTCCTGTGTGTCTCATAGTTATGGGGCTCCTGTGTGTCTCATAGTTATGGGGCTCCTGTGTGTGGCATAGTTATGGGGCTCCTGTGTGTGCCATAGTTATGGGGCTCCTGTATGTGTCATTGTTATGGGGCTCCTGTGTGTGTCATAGTTATGGGGCTCCTGTGTGTGTCATAGTTATGGGGCTCCTGTGTGTGTCATAGTTATGGGGCTCCTGTGTGTGTCATAGTTATGGGGCTCCTGTGTGTGGCATAGTTATGGGGCTCCTGTGTGTGTCATAGTTAGGGGGCTCCTGTGTGTGGCATAGTTATGGGGCTCCTGTGTGTGTCATAGTTAGGGGGCTCCTGTGTGTGGCATAGTTATGGGGCTCCTGTGTGTGTGGCATAATTTATGGGGCTCCTGTATGTGGCATAGTTATGGGGCTCTTGTGTGAGACATAGTTAATGGGCTCCTGTGTGTCTCATAGTTATGGGGCTCCTGTGTGTGGCATAGTTATGGGCTCCTGTGTGTGGCATAGTTATGGGGCTCCTGTGTGTGGCATAGTTATGGGGCTCCTGTGTGTGACATAGTTATAGGGCTCCTGTGTGTGTCATAGTTATGGGGCTCCTGTGTGTGGCATAGTTATGGGCTCCTGTGTGTGGCATAGTTATGGGGCTCCTGTGTGTGGCATAGTTATAGGGCTCCTGTGTGTGACATAGTTATAGGGCTCCTGTGTGTGACATAGTTATGGGGCTCTTGTGTGAGACATAGTTAATGGGCTCCTGTGTGTCTCATAGTTATGGGGCTCCTGTGTGTGGCATAGTTATGGGCTCCTGTGTGTGTCATAGTTATGGGGCTCCTGTGTGTGTCATAGTTATGGGGCTCCTGTGTGTGTCATAGTTATGGGGCTCCTGTGTGTGTCATAGTTATGGGGCTCCTGTGTGTGTCATAGTTATGGGGCTCCTGTGTGTGTCATAGTTATGGGGCTCCTGTGTGTGGCATAGTTATGGGGCTCCTGTGTGTGGCATAGTTATGGGGCTCCTGTGTGTGGCATAGTTATGGGGCTCCTGTGTGTGACATAGTTATGGGGCTCTTGTGTGAGACATAGTTAATGGGCTCCTGTGTGTCTCATAGTTATGGGGCTCCTTTGTGTGGCATAGTTATGGGCTCCTGTGTGTGGCATAGTTATGGGGCTCTTGTGTGTGTCATAGTTATGGGGCTCCTGTGTGTGGCATAGTTATGGGGCTCCTGTGTGTGTCATAGTTAGGGGGCTCCTGTGTGTGTCATAGTTATGGGGCTCCTGTGTGTGTCATAGTTATGGGGCTCCTGTGTGTGTCATAGTTATGGGGCTCCTGTGTGTGTCATAGTTATGGGGCTCCTGTGTGTGGCATAGTTATGGGGCTCCTGTGTGTGTCATAGTTATGGGGCTCCTGTGTGTGTCATAGTTATGGGGCTCCTGTGTGTGGCATAGTTATGGGGCTCCTGTGTGTGGCATAGTTAATGGGCTCCTGTGTGTCTCATAGTTATTGGCTCCTGTGTGTGGCATAGTTATGGGACTCCTGTGTGTGGCATAGTTAATGGGCTCCTGTGTGTGGCATAGTTATGGGGCTCCTGTGTGTGGCATAGTTATGGAGCTCCTGTGTGTCTCATAGGTTTGGGGCTCCTGTGTGTGTCATTGTTATGGGGCTCCTGTGTGTGTCATAGTTATAGGGCTCCTGTGTGTGTCATAGTTATGGGGCTCCTGTGTGTGGCATAGTTATGGGGCTCCTGTGTGTGTCATAGTTAGGGGGCTCCTGTGTGTGTCATAGTTATGGGGCTCCTGTGTGTGTCATAGTTATGGGGCTCCTGTGTGTGTCATAGTTATGGGGCTCCTGTGTGTGTCATAGTTATGGGGCTCCTGTGTGTGGCATAGTTATGGGGCTCCTGTGTGTGTCATAGTTATGGGGCTCCTGTGTGTGGCATAGTTATGGGGCTCCTGTGTGTGTCATAGTTATGGGGCTCCTGTGTGTGTCATAGTTATGGGGCTCCTGTGTGTGGCATAGTTATGGGGCTCCTGTGTGTGGCATAGTTAATGGGCTCCTGTGTGTCTCATAGTTATTGGCTCCTGTGTGTGGCATAGTTATGGGACTCCTGTGTGTGGCATAGTTAATGGGCTCCTGTGTGTGGCATAGTTATGGGGCTCCTGTGTGTGGCATAGTTATGGAGCTCCTGTGTGTCTCATAGGTTTGGGGCTCCTGTGTGTGTCATTGTTATGGGGCTCCTGTGTGTGTCATAGTTATAGGGCTCCTGTGTGTGTCATAGTTATGGGGCTCCTGTGTGTGGCATAGTTATGGGGCTCCTGTGTGTGTCATAGTTAGGGGGCTCCTGTGTGTGTCATAGTTATGGGGCTCCTGTGTGTGTCATAGTTATGGGGCTCCTGTGTGTGTCATAGTTATGGGGCTCCTGTGTGTGTCATAGTTATGGGGCTCCTGTGTGTGGCATAGTTATGGGGCTCCTGTGTGTGTCATAGTTAGGGGGCTCCTGTGTGTGTCATAGTTATGGGGCTCCTGTGTGTGTCATAGTTAGGGGGCTCCTGTGTGTGTCATAGTTATGGGGCTCCTGTGTGTGTCATAGTTATGGGGCTCCTGTGTGTGTCATAGTTATGGGGCTCCTGTGTGTGTCATAGTTATGGGGCTCCTGTGTGTGTCATAGTTATGGGGCTCCTGTGTGTGGCATAGTTATGGGGCTCCTGTGTGTGTCATAGTTATGGGGCTCCTGTGTGTGTCATAGTTATGGGGCTCCTGTGTGTGGCATAGTTATGGGGCTCCTGTGTGTGGCATAGTTAATGGGCTCCTGTGTGTCTCATAGTTATTGGCTCCTGTGTGTGGCATAGTTATGGGACTCCTGTGTGTGGCATAGTTAATGGGCTCCTGTGTGTGGCATAGTTATGGGGCTCCTGTGTGTGGCATAGTTATGGAGCTCCTGTGTGTCTCATAGGTTTGGGGCTCCTGTGTGTGTCATTGTTATGGGGCTCCTGTGTGTGTCATAGTTATAGGGCTCCTGTGTGTGTCATAGTTATGGGGCTCCTGTGTGTGGCATAGTTATGGGGCTCCTGTGTGTGTCATAGTTAGGGGGCTCCTGTGTGTGTCATAGTTATGGGGCTCCTGTGTGTGTCATAGTTATGGGGCTCCTGTGTGTGTCATAGTTATGGGGCTCCTGTGTGTGTCATAGTTATGGGGCTCCTGTGTGTGGCATAGTTATGGGGCTCCTGTGTGTGTCATAGTTAGGGGGCTCCTGTGTGTGTCATAGTTATGGGGCTCCTGTGAGTGGCATAGTTATGGGGCTCCTGTGTGTGGCATAGTTATGGGGCTCCTGTGTGTGGCATAGTTAATGGGCTCCTGTGTGTGGCATAGTTATGGGACTCCTGCGTGTGGCATAGTTATGGGACTCCTGTGTGTGGCATAGTTAATGGGCTCCTGTGTGTGGCATAGTTATGGGGCTCCTGTGTGTGGCATAGTTAATGGGCTCCTGTGTGTCTCATAGTTATGGGGCTCCTGTGTGTCTCATAGTTATGGGGCTCCTGTGTGTGGCATAGTTATGAGCTCCTGTGTGTGGCATAGTTATGGGGCTCTTGTGTGTGTCATAGTTATGGGGCTCCTGTGTGTGCCATAGTTATGGGGCTCCTGTATGTGTCATTGTTATGGGGCTCCTGTGTGTGTCATAGTTATGGGGCTCCTGTGTGTGTCATAGTTATGGGGCTCCTGTGTGTGTCATAGTTATGGGGCTCCTGTGTGTGGCATAGTTATGGGGCTCCTGTGTGTGTCATAGTTAGGGGGCTCCTGTGTGTGGCATAGTTATGGGGCTCCTGTGTGTGTGGCATAATTTATGGGGCTCCTGTATGTGGCATAGTTATGGGGCTCTTGTGTGAGACATAGTTAATGGGCTCCTGTGTGTCTCATAGTTATGGGGCTCCTGTGTGTGGCATAGTTATGGGCTCCTGTGTGTGGCATAGTTATGGGGCTCCTGTGTGTGGCATAGTTATGGGGCTCCTGTGTGTGACATAGTTATAGGGCTCCTGTGTGTGTCATAGTTATGGGGCTCCTGTGTGTGGCATAGTTATGGGCTCCTGTGTGTGGCATAGTTATGGGGCTCCTGTGTGTGGCATAGTTATGGGGCTCCTGTGTGTGACATAGTTATAGGGCTCCTGTGTGTGACATAGTTATGGGGCTCTTGTGTGAGACATAGTTAATGGGCTCCTGTGTGTCTCATAGTTATGGGGCTCCTGTGTGTGGAATAGTTATGGGCTCCTGTGTGTGGCATAGTTATGGGGCTCTTGTGTGTGTCATAGTTATGGGGCTCCTGTGTGTGGCATAGTTATGGGGCTCCTGTATGTGTCATTGTTATGGGGCTCCTGTGTGTGTCATAGTTATGGGGCTCCTGTGTGTGTCATAGTTATGGGGCTCCTGTGTGTGGCATAGTTATGGGGCTCCTGTGTGTGTCATAGTTATGGGGCTCCTGTGTGTGTCATAGTTATGGGGCTCCTGTGTGTGTCATAGTTATGGGGCTCCTGTGTGTGTCATAGTTATGGGGCTCCTGTGTGTGGCATAGTTATGGGGCTCCTGTGTGTGGCATAGTTATGGGGCTCCTGTGTGTGGCAAAGTTATGGGGCTCCTGTGTGTGACATAGTTATGGGGCTCTTGTGTGAGACATAGTTAATGGGCTCCTGTGTGTCTCATAGTTATGGGGCTCCTGTGTGTGGCATAGTTATGGGCTCCTGTGTGTGGCATAGTTATGGGGCTCTTGTGTGTGTCATAGTTATGGGGCTCCTGTGTGTGGCATAGTTATGGGGCTCCTGTGTGTGGCATAGTTATGGGGCTCCTGTGTGTGTCATAGTTAGGGGGCTCCTGTGTGTGTCATAGTTATGGGGCTCCTGTGTGTGTCATAGTTATGGGGCTCCTGTGTGTGTCATAGTTATGGGGCTCCTGTGTGTGTCATAGTTATGGGGCTCCTGTGTGTGGCATAGTTATGGGGCTCCTGTGTGTGTCATAGTTAGGGGGCTCCTGTGTGTGTCATAGTTATGGGGCTCCTGTGTGTGGCATAGTTATGGGGCTCCTGTGTGTGGAATAGTTAATGGGCTCCTGTGTGTCTCATAGTTATTGGCTCCTGTGTGTGGCATAGTTATGGGACTCCTGTGTGTGGCATAGTTAATGGGCTCCTGTGTGTGGCATAGTTATGGGGCTCCTGTGTGTGGCATAGTTATGGAGCTCCTGTGTGTCTCATAGGTTTGGGGCTCCTGTGTGTGGCATAGTTATGGGCTCCTGTGTGTGGCATAGTTATGGGGCTCTTGTGTGTGTCATAGTTATGGGGCTCCTGTGTGTGGCATAGTTATGGGGCTCCTGTATGTGTCATTGTTATGGGGCTCCTGTGTGTGTCATAGTTATGGGGCTCCTGTGTGTGTCATAGTTATGGGGCTCCTGTGTGTGGCATAGTTATGGGGCTCCTGTGTGTGGCATAGTTATGGGGCTCCTGTATGTGTCATTGTTATGGGGCTCCTGTGTGTGTCATAGTTATGGGGCTCCTGTGTGTGTCATAGTTATGGGGCTCCTGTGTGTGGCATAGTTATGGGGCTCCTGTGTGTGTCATAGTTAGGGGGCTCCTGTGTGTGTCATAGTTATGGGGCTCCTGTGTGTGTCATAGTTATGGGGCTCCTGTGTGTGACATAGTTATGGGGCTCCTGTGTGTGACATAGTTATGGGGCTCCTGTGTGTGGCATAGTTATGGGCTCCTGTGTGTGTCATAGTTATGGGGCTCCTGTGTGTGGCATAGTTATGGGGCTCCTGTGTGTGGCATAGTTATGGGGCTCCTGTGTGTGGCATAGTTATGGGGCTCCTGTGTGTGTCATAGTTATGGGGCTCCTGTGTGTGGCATAGTTAATGGGCTCCTGTGTGTGACATAGTTATGGGGCTCCTGTGTGTGTCATAGTTATGGGCTCCTGTGTGTGGCATAGTTATGGGGCTCCTGTGTGTGGCATAGTTAATGGGCTCCTGTGTGTGACATAGTTATGGGGCTCCTGTGTGTGGCATAGTTATGGGGCTCCTGTGTGTGGCATAGTTATGGGGCTCCTGTGTGTGGCATAGTTAATGGGCTCCTGTGTGTGACATAGTTATGGGGCTCCTGTGTGTGACATAGTTATGGGGCTCCTGTGTGTGGCATAGTTATGGGCTCCTGTGTGTGGCATAGTTATGGGGCTCCTGTGTGTGCCATAGTTAATAGGCCATCTGACTGGCATTACTAAGGAATCTGTTTGGCATCGTATTGGAGGAAATCCATGGCGGTGACACCATGAGTTACCGAACCGGGTGACACCAACCCTAGTGACGCCTCTGACCACATCTGGTGGGAATGCAAACATTTGGGCAATTTGGAATTGGAAGCATTAATCACCACATTACTGGGGTCTGATACAAGTTTATCCCCACAAATGTTTTTGTTTAACACAGAATTGCCAAAGATAAATAAAATGTCATAAAAACTTTTGTGATAAATCATTTTCTAGTTTGTAAACTTTGACTCTGCAAATATTGGAAGAAACCAGAAATGATGGTTCAGATAGACCTTCAGTTTAGGATGGAAACATACTTCTATGAGTGTATATAGGAGGACATCTGATCCACATGGATACATTTCAGAGAAGAACTTCTAGAAATCGAAGAGCTTTGAAGTATATGAATGGACGACCCCTGTGACTTTCCTGGTCACCCCTGCTTTTAGGGATTTTCATCTCAGTGTATATCTATCTGCGATATACCGTATTTGCTAGAATATAAGACAAGGTTTTTTTCAGAGCAAATGTCTTATATTCAAGGTCGTTTTATAATCTGACCTCAAATCGAGGTCAGATTATAAGACTGGGATCCAGGTCCCCCGCAGAGCTGCCAGGGACCTGGATCCCCCTCGCTAACAGCCGGTGAATGTCTGAACGTTGCGCGCAAACATCCTCCCCTGCTGCCCTGCACGACCGCCGGGACTTCTATGATGAAGCCGTGTCCAGGCGGAAGTGCCGGGCAGCAGCGGAGGATGTCTGCGCATATCATGCAGACATCCTCCGGTTGCCTCCACTAGGCACCAGGGATATTTGGCAGCTGGGGATGTGCAGACATCCTCCATGCTGCTCGACACTTCCGTCTATGTGCAGACATCCCCCGGCTGCCCCTACTAGGCACCAGGAGATTTGGGCAGCCGGTGGATGTCTGTACGATAGACCAGCTGTCCGTCATAATAGACGGAAGTGTCGGGCAGCATGGAGGATATCTGCACTATCGTGCAGACAGGGGAGGGCTGGCAGCCTTAGGCCTGGGGGGCAAATCCAGTCAAGTGGCCCATTGCATCATCGAATCGCCTCCCCATCCACGGCCATCTTTTCCTTGTTTTATAACGAATATTGCCAGGATTTTCCCCCACAATATGCCAGGATTTGCCATTTAATATGCTAGAATTTTCCCTTACAAAATGCCAGGATTATGCCCCTCAGTATGCCAGGATTATGCCCCTCAGTATGCCAGGATTATGCCCCTCAATATGCCAGGATTATGCCCCTCAATATGCCAGGATTATGCCCCTCAATATGCCAAGATGAT
>CM069859.1:223508668-223698668 GCA_036172795.1 Pelodytes ibericus
GTGCTGGCTGTATATAGACATTTATATAGTGCTAGCTGTATATAGACATATATATAGTGCTGGCTGTATATAGACATTTATATAGTGCTAGCTGTATATAGACATATATATAGTGCTGGCTGTATATAGACATTTATATAGTGCTAGCTGTATATAGACATATATATAGTGCTGGCTGTATATAGACATTTATATATAGGGCTGGCTGTATATAGACATATATATAGGGTTGTCTGTATATAGACATATATATAGTGCTAGCTGTATATAGACATATATATAGTGCTGGCTGTATATAGACGTGTATATATATAGGGCTGGCTGTATATAGACATATATAGGGTTGGCTGTATATAGACATATATAGGGCTGGCTGTATGTAGACATTTATATATAGGGTTGGCTGTATATAGACATATATATAGGGTTGGCTGTATATAGACTTATATATAGGGCTGGCTGTATATAGACATATATAAAGTGCTGGCTGTATATAGACATTTATATATAGGGTTGGCTGTATATAGACATATATATAGTGCTTGGCACACAAGATCCAATGCGACTACCCCCCCCCCCCCCCCATATATATTACACCGAAAATTCTGTGAATTGTGCCCCTCTATGCCAGGATTCTGCCCCTCTATGTCAGGATTTTGCCCCTCTATATGCCAGGATTCTGCCCCTCTATATGCCAGGATTCTGCCCCTCTATATGCCAGGATTCTGCCCCTCTATGTCAGGATTTTGCCCCTCTATATGCCAGGATTCTGCCCCTCTATATGCCAGGATTCTGCCCCTCTATGTCAGGATTTTGCCCCTCTACGTGCCAGGATTTTGCGCCTCTATGTCAGGATTTTGCTTCTATATGTCAGGATTTTGCCCCTCTATGTCAGGATTTTGCCCCTCTATGTCAGGATTTTGCCCCTCTATGTGCCAGGATTTTGCCCCTCTATGTCAGGATTTTGCCTCTATATGTCAGGATTTTGCCCCTCTATGTCAGGATTTTGCCTCTATATGCCAGGATTTTGCCCCTCTATGTCAGGATTTTGCCCCTCTATGTGCCAGGATTTTGCCCCTCTATGTCAGGATTTTGCCTCTATAAGCCAGGATTTTGCCCCTCTATGTCAGGATTTTGCCTCTATATGCCAGGATTCTGCCCCTCTATATGCCAGGATTCTGCCCTTCTATATGCCAGGATTCTGCCCCTCTATATGCCAGGATTTTGCCTCTATGTGCCAGGATTTTGCCCCTCTATATTCCAGGATTTGCTTGTTTAATCCCCCCTCCTCCCCCTTCCCCAGACAGTACTTACCTCCAGTCTTCTCCTCCGTGCATCTTCCCCCCTGCACGGAGGAAGGAAGCTCCGGTCGTCACTTTTTTTTTTTTTTAACTTTATTGAGGTCGCGCGACGTGACGCCCGGAGCTTCCTTCCTCCGTGCAGGGGGGAAGATGCACGGAGGAGAAGACTGGAGACAGAGAGCAACAAAGAGGTAAGTACTCACCATCTCCTTGGTGCTCCCTGTCTCCGTCCAGCTCCTCCGTGCATCTTCCCCCCTGCACGGAGGAGGGAAAATGCCACCGGATATGACTTGCTGTCAAATCCGGTGGCAATGACAGGAAGTTTATTTTTTTCCTCGGACCGCATCTAGTGGACGCATCTAGTGGACGCATCTAGTGGCCGCATCTAGTGGACGCATCTAGTGGCCGCATCTAGTGGATGTGGCTCCCGGGAAAAAAAGAAAATGAGGCAGCTGCCCTGGTCCTGCAGAAGCAAAGGGAACGGCGTTCCTGCCATGAAAAAAGTGCAGGAACGCCGTTCCCACGCGTTCCTGCAGGACTCGAGCCCTGGCTGGCTGTATATAGACATACATAGTGCTGGCTGTATATAGACATATATATATATAGTGCTGGCTGTATATAGACATATATATAGTGCTGGCTGTATATAGACATATATATAGTGCTGGCTGTATATAGACATATATATAGTGCTGGCTGTATATAGACATATATAGTGCTGGCTGTATATAGACATATATAGTGCTGGCTGTATATAGACATATATATATAGTGCTGGCTGTATATAGACATATATATAGTGCTGGCTGTATATAGACATATATAGTGCTGGCTGTATATAGACATATATATATAGTGCTGGCTGTATATAGACATATATAGTGCGGGCTGTATATAGACATATATATATAGTGCTGGCTGTATATAGACATTATAGTGCTGGCTCTGTATAGACATATATAGTGCTGGCTGTATACAGACATATATAGTGCTGGCTGTATATAGACATATATAGTGCTGGCTGTATATAGACATATATATAGTGCTGGCTGTATATAGACATATATAGTGCTGGCTGTATATAGACATTATAGTGCTGGCTCTGTATAGACATTATAGTGCTGGCTGTATATAGACATTATAGTGCTGGCTCTGTATAGACATTATAGTGCTGGCTCTGTATAGACATTATAGTGCTGGCTGTGTATAAACATTATAGTGCTGGCTCTGTATAGACATTATAGTGCTGGCTGTATATAGACATTATAGTGCTGGCTCTGTATAGACATTATAGTGCTGGCTGTGTATAGACATTATAGTGCTGGCTGTGTATAGACATTATAGTGCTGGCTCTGTATAGACATTATAGTGCTGGCTGTATATAGACATTATAGTGCTGGCTCTGTATAGACATTATAGTGCTGGCTGTGTATAGACATTATAGTGCTGGCTGTGTATTGACATTATAGTGCTGGCTGTGTATAGACATTATAGTGCTGGCTCTGTATAGACATTATAGTGCTGGTTGTGTATAGACATATATATAGTGATGGCTGTATATAGACATTATAGTGCTGGCTCTATATAGACATTATAGTGCTGGCTCTGTATAGACATTATAGTGCTGGCTCTGTATAGACATTATAGTGCTGGCTCTGTATAGACATTATAGTGCTGGCTGTATATAGACATTATAGTGCTGGCTCTGTATAGACATTATAGTGCTGGCTCTGTATAGACATTATAGTGCTGGCTGTGTATAGACATTATAGTGCTGGCTCTGTATAGACATTATAGTGCTGGCTGTGTATAGACATTATAGTGCTGGCTCTGTATAGACATTATTGTGCTGGCTGTGTATAGACATTATAGTGCTGGCTCTGTATAGACATTATAGTGCTGGCTGTGTATAGACATTATAGTGCTGGCTGTGTATAGACATTATAGTGCTGGCTCTGTATAGACATTATAGTGCTGGCTCTGTATAGACATTATAGTGCTGGCTCTGTATAGACATTATAGTGCTGGCTGTGTATAGACATTATAGTGCTGGCTGTGTATAGACATTATAGTGCTGGCTGTGTATAGACATTATAGTGCTGGCTCTGTATAGACATTATAGTGCTGGCTCTGTATAGACATTATAGTGCTGGCTGTGAATATTATTAATCATATAGACAGGTCTGCCAAGTGAAGTATTGTGAGAATAAAGTGTTAAACATTCAGAATGCAATCAGTAAGTATATATTACGCAATATGGGATTTGCAGGAATCGGCGCACCCTTTATTAAGTATCAGGCTAAAGGATGAGAAGTCCTCATTACCCATTACATAACAAGCAAGATATTGACCAATACAAGCTCCATATAAATCCTCCCCAGACCTCACTCTGCTGCCAGTAAACATGGTGTCTTTATTGATCCAAACACTGCTACTAGGACTATTTATCACTGCCAGGTCTGCCCCAGTCTCTCCCCACTCACAGGACATGTCGGATCACACGGTTACCCCCGGGGCAAATTCATTACCACCCACTGCAGAGGTAAGTAATAAATCAGTGTCTGTTTATCAAAAGAAGTGAGATAAACATTTCATGTCACTACTGTAACTACACATTGTGCAGGGTCAGCTGAGCTCTCTCTATATTCTTCTATACATTGTGCAGGGTCTGGTGAGTTTCTCCTGCTAGAAGAACAGAGTTGGCCCTGTATAATGCATTGTTATAAAGTGACAGTGTGTAAAGATGTAACTCTGCATTATCCATGGCCAGCTGAGCTCTTCTATATATTCTTCTATACATTGTGCAAGGTCTGGTGAGTTTCTCCTGCTAGAAGAACAGAGTTGGCCCTGTATAATGCATTGTTATAAAGTGACAGTGTGTAAAGATGTAACTCTGCATTATCCATGGCCAGCTGAGCTCTTCTATATATTCTTCTATACATTGTGCAGGGTCTGGTGAGTTTCTCCTACTAGAAGAACAGAGTTGGTCCTGTATAATGCATTGTTATAAAGTGACAGTGTGTAAAGATGTAACTCTGTATTATCCATGGCCAGCTGAGCTCTTCTATATATTCTTCTATACATCGTGCAGTGTCTGGTGAGTTTCTCCTGCTAGAAGAACAGAGTTGGCCCTGTATAATGCATTGATATAAAGTGACAGTGTGTAAAGATGTAACTCTGCATTATCCATGGCCAGCTGAGCTCTTCTATATATTCTTCTATACATTGTGCAGGGTCTGGTGAGTTTCTCCTGCTAGAAGAACAGAGTTGGTCCTGTATAATGCATTGTTATATAGTGACAGTGTGTAAAGATGAAACTCTGTATTATCCATGGCCAGCTGAGCTCTTCTATATATTCTTCTATACATTGTGCAGGGTCTGGTGAGTTTCTCCTACTAGAAGAACAGAGTTGGTCCTGTATAATGCATTGTTATAAAGTGACAGTGTGTAAAGATGTAACTCTGTATTATCCATGGCCAGCTGAGCTCTTCTATATATTATTCTATACATTGTGCAGGGCCTGGTGAGTTTCTCCTGCTAGAAGAACAGAGTTGGCCCTGTATAATGCATTGATATAAAGTGACAGTGTGTAAAGATGTAACTCTGCATTATCCATGGCCAGCTGAGCTCTTCTATATATTCTTCTATACATCGTGCACTGTCTGGTGAGTTTCTCCTGCTAGAAGAACAGAGTTGGCCCTGTATAATGCATTGATATAAAGTGACAGTGTGTAAAGATGTAACTCTGCATTATCCATGGCCAGCTGAGCTCTTCTATATATTATTCTATACATTGTGCAGGGCCTGGTGAGTTTCTCCTGCTAGAAGAACAGAGTTGGCCCTGTATAATGCATTGTTATAAAGTGATAGTGTGTAAAGATGTAACTCTGCATTATCCATGGCCAGCTGAGCTCTTCTATATATTATTCTATACATTGTGCAGGGTCTGGTGAGTTTCTCCTGCTAGAAGAACAGAGTTGGTCCTGTATAATGCATTGTTATATAGTGACAGTGTGTAAAGATGTAACTCTGTATTATCCATGGCCAGCTGAGCTCTTCTATATATTCTTCTATACATTGTGCAGGGTCTGGTGAGTTTCTCCTACTAGAAGAACAGAGTTGGTCCTGTATAATGCATTGTTATAACGTGACAGTGTGTAAAGATGTAACTCTGCATTATCCATGGCCAGCTGAGCTCTTCTATATATTATTCTATACATTGTGCAGGGCCTGGTGAGTTTCTCCTGCTAGAAGAACAGAGTTGGCCCTGTATAATGCATTGTTATAAAGTGACAGTGTGTAAAAATGTAACTCTGCATTATCCATGGCCTGCTGAGCTCTTCTATATATTCTTCTATACATTGTGCAGGGTCTGGTGAGTTTCTCCTGCTAGAAGAACAGAGTTGGCCCTGTATAATGCATTGATATAAAGTGACAGTGTGTAAAGATGTAACTCTGCATTATCCATGGCCAGCTGAGCTCTTCTATATATTCTTCTATACATCGTGCAGTGTCTGGTGAGTTTCTCCTGCTAGAAGAACAGAGTTGGCCCTGTATAATGCATTGATATAAAGTGACAGTGTGTAAAGATGTAACTCTGCATTATCCATGGCCAGCTGAGCTCTTCTATATATTATTCTATACATTGTGCAGGGCCTGGTGAGTTTCTCCTGCTAGAAGAACAGAGTTGGCCCTGTATAATGCATTGTTATAAAGTGATAGTGTGTAAAGATGTAACTCTGCATTATCCATGGCCAGCTGAGCTCTTCTATATATTATTCTATACATTGTGCAGGGTCTGGGGAGTTTCTCCTGCTAGAAGAACAGAGTTGGTCCTGTATAATGCATTGTTATATAGTGACAGTGTGTAAAGATGTAACTCTGTATTATCCATGGCCAGCTGAGCTCTTCTATATATTCTTCTATACATTGTGCAGGGTCTGGTGAGTTTCTCCTACTAGAAGAACAGAGTTGGTCCTGTATAATGCATTGTTATAACGTGACAGTGTGTAAAGATGTAACTCTGCATTATCCATGGCCAGCTGAGCTCTTCTATATATTATTCTATACATTGTGCAGGGCCTGGTGAGTTTCTCCTGCTAGAAGAACAGAGTTGGCCCTGTATAATGCATTGTTATAAAGTGACAGTGTGTAAAGATGTAACTCTGCATTATCCATGGCCTGCTGAGCTCTTCTATATATTCTTCTATACATTGTGCAGGGTCTGGTGAGTTTCTCCTGCTAGAAGAACAGAGTTGGTCCTGTATAATGCATTGTTATAAAGTGACAGTGTGTAAAGATGTAACTCTGCATTATCCATGGCCAGCTGAGCTCTTCTATATATTCTTCTATACATCGTGCAGTGTCTGGTGAGTTTCTCCTGCTAGAAGAACAGAGTTGGCCCTGTATAATGCATTGATATAAAGTGACAGTGTGTAAAGATGTAACTCTGCATTATCCATGGCCAGCTGAGCTCTTCTATATATTATTCTATACATTGTGCAGGGCCTGGTGAGTTTCTCCTGCTAGAAGAACAGAGTTGGCGCTGTATAATGCATTGTTATAAAGTGACAGTGTGTAAAGATGTAACTCTGCATTATCCATGGCCAGCTGAGCTCTTCTATATATTCTTCTATACATTGTGCAGGGTCTGGTGAGTTTCTCCTGCTAGAAGAACAGAGTTGGTCCTGTATAATGCATTGTTATATAGTGACAGTGTGTAAAGATGTAACTCTGTATTATCCATGGCCAGCTGAGCTCTTCTATATATTCTTCTATACATTGTGCAGGGTCTGGTGAGTTTCTCCTACTAGAAGAACAGAGTTGGTCCTGTATAATGCATTGTTATAAAGTGACAGTGTGTAAAGATGTAACTCTGTATTATCCATGGCCAGCTGAGCTCTTCTATATATTCTTCTATACATCGTGCAGTGTCTGGTGAGTTTCTCCTGCTAGAAGAACAGAGTTGGCCCTGTATAATGCATTGATATAAAGTGACAGTGTGTAAAGATGTAACTCTGCATTATCCATGGCCAGCTGAGCTCTTCTATATATTATTCTATACATTGTGCAGGGCCTGGTGAGTTTCTCCTGCTAGAAGAACAGAGTTGGCCCTGTACAATGCATTGTTATAAAGTGACAGTGTGTAAAGATGTAACTCTGCATTATCCATGGCCAGCTGAGCTCTTCTATATATTCTTCTATACATTGTGCAGGGTCTGGTGAGTTTCTCCTGCTAGAAGAACAGAGTTGGTCCTGTATAATGCATTGTTATATAGTGACAGTGTGTAAAGATGTAACTCTGTATTATCCATGGCCAGCTGAGCTCTTCTATATATTCTTCTATACATTGTGCAGGGTCTGGTGAGTTTCTCCTGCTAGAAGAACAGAGTTGGCCCTGTATAATGCATTGATATAAAGTGACAGTGTGTAAAGATGTAACTCTGCATTATCCATGGCCAGCTGAGCTCTTCTATATATTCTTCTATACATCGTGCAGTGTCTGTTGAGTTTCTCCTGCTAGAAGAACAGAGTTGGCCCTGTATAATGCATTGATATAAAGTGACAGTGTGTAAAGATGTAACTCTGCATTATCCATGGCCAGCTGAGCTCTTCTATATATTATTCTATACATTGTGCAGGGCCTGGTGAGTTTCTCCTGCTAGAAGAACAGAGTTGGCCCTGTATAATGCATTGTTATAAAGTGATAGTGTGTAAAGATGTAACTCTGCATTATCCATGGCCAGCTGAGCTCTTCTATATATTATTCTATACATTGTGCAGGGTCTGGTGAGTTTCTCCTGCTAGAAGAACAGAGTTGGTCCTGTATAATGCATTGTTATATAGTGACAGTGTGTAAAGATGTAACTCTGTATTATCCATGGCCAGCTGAGCTCTTCTATATATTCTTCTATACATTGTGCAGGGTCTGGTGAGTTTCTCCTACTAGAAGAACAGAGTTGGTCCTGTATAATGCATTGTTATAACGTGACAGTGTGTAAAGATGTAACTCTGCATTATCCATGGCCAGCTGAGCTCTTCTATATATTATTCTATACATTGTGCAGGGTCTGGTGAGTTTCTCCTGCTAGAAGAACAGAGTTGGCCCTGTATAATGCATTGATATAAAGTGACAGTGTGTAAAGATGTAACTCTGCATTATCCATGGCCTGCTGAGCTCTTCTATATATTCTTCTATACATTGTGCAGGGTCTGGTGAGTTTCTCCTGCTAGAAGAACAGAGTTGGCCCTGTATAATGCATTGATATAAAGTGACAGTGTGTAAAGATGTAACTCTGCATTATCCATGGCCAGCTGAGCTCTTCTATATATTCTTCTATACATCGTGCAGTGTCTGGTGAGTTTCTCCTGCTAGAAGAACAGAGTTGGCCCTGTATAATGCATTGATATAAAGTGACAGTGTGTAAAGATGTAACTCTGCATTATCCATGGCCAGCTGAGCTCTTCTATATATTATTCTATACATTGTGCAGGGCCTGGTGAGTTTCTCCTGCTAGAAGAACAGAGTTGGCCCTGTATAATGCATTGTTATAAAGTGATAGTGTGTAAAGATGTAACTCTGCATTATCCATGGCCAGCTGAGCTCTTCTATATATTATTCTATACATTGTGCAGGGTCTGGTGAGTTTCTCCTGCTAGAAGAACAGAGTTGGCCCTGTATAATGCATTGTTATAAAGTGACAGTGTGTAAAGATGTAACTCTGCATTATCCATGGCCTGCTGAGCTCTTCTATATATTCTTCTATACATTGTGCAGGGTCTGGTGAGTTTCTCCTGCTAGAAGAACAGAGTTGGTCCTGTATAATGCATTGTTATAAAGTGACAGTGTGTAAAGATGTAACTCTGCATTATCCATGGCCAGCTGAGCTCTTCTATATATTCTTCTATACATCGTGCAGTGTCTGGTGAGTTTCTCCTGCTAGAAGAACAGAGTTGGCCCTGTATAATGCATTGATATAAAGTGACAGTGTGTAAAGATGTAACTCTGCATTATCCATGGCCAGCTGAGCTCTTCTATATATTATTCTATACATTGTGCAGGGCCTGGTGAGTTTCTCCTGCTAGAAGAACAGAGTTGGCGCTGTATAATGCATTGTTATAAAGTGACAGTGTGTAAAGATGTAACTCTGCATTATCCATGGCCAGCTGAGCTCTTCTATATATTCTTCTATACATTGTGCAGGGTCTGGTGAGTTTCTCCTGCTAGAAGAACAGAGTTGGTCCTGTATAATGCATTGTTATATAGTGACAGTGTGTAAAGATGTAACTCTGTATTATCCATGGCCAGCTGAGCTCTTCTATATATTCTTCTATACATTGTGCAGGGTCTGGTGAGTTTCTCCTACTAGAAGAACAGAGTTGGTCCTGTATAATGCATTGTTATAAAGTGACAGTGTGTAAAGATGTAACTCTGTATTATCCATGGCCAGCTGAGCTCTTCTATATATTCTTCTATACATCGTGCAGTGTCTGGTGAGTTTCTCCTGCTAGAAGAACAGAGTTGGCCCTGTATAATGCATTGATATAAAGTGACAGTGTGTAAAGATGTAACTCTGCATTATCCATGGCCAGCTGAGCTCCTCTATATATTATTCTATACATTGTGCAGGGCCTGGTGAGTTTCTCCTGCTAGAAGAACAGAGTTGGCCCTGTATAATGCATTGTTATAAAGTGACAGTGTGTAAAGATGTAACTCTGCATTATCCATGGCCAGCTGAGCTCTTCTATATATTCTTCTATACATTGTGCAGGGTCTGGTGAGTTTCTCCTGCTAGAAGAACAGAGTTGGTCCTGTATAATGCATTGTTATATAGTGACAGTGTGTAAAGATGTAACTCTGTATTATCCATGGCCAGCTGAGCTCTTCTATATATTCTTCTATACATTGTGCAGGGTCTGGTGAGTTTCTCCTACTAGAAGAACAGAGTTGGTCCTGTATAATGCATTGTTATAAAGTGACAGTGTGTAAAGATGTAACTCTGTATTATCCATGGCCAGCTGAGCTCTTCTATATATTATTCTATACATTGTGCAGGGCCTGGTGAGTTTCTCCTGCTAGAAGAACAGAGTTGGCCCTGTATAATGCATTGATATAAAGTGACAGTGTGTAAAGATGTAACTCTGCATTATCCATGGCCAGCTGAGCTCTTCTATATATTCTTCTATACATCGTGCAGTGTCTGGTGAGTTTCTCCTGCTAGAAGAACAGAGTTGGCCCTGTATAATGCATTGATATAAAGTGACAGTGTGTAAAGATGTAACTCTGCATTATCCATGGCCAGCTGAGCTCTTCTATATATTATTCTATACATTGTGCAGGGCCTGGTGAGTTTCTCCTGCTAGAAGAATAGAGTTGGCCCTGTATAATGCATTGTTATAAAGTGATAGTGTGTAAAGATGTAACTCTGCATTATCCATGGCCAGCTGAGCTCTTCTATATATTATTCTATACATTGTGCAGGGTCTGGTGAGTTTCTCCTGCTAGAAGAACAGAGTTGGTCCTGTATAATGCATTGTTATATAGTGACAGTGTGTAAAGATGTAACTCTGTATTATCCATGGCCAGCTGAGCTCTTCTATATATTCTTCTATACATTGTGCAGGGTCTGGTGAGTTTCTCCTACTAGAAGAACAGAGTTGGTCCTGTATAATGCATTGTTATAACGTGACAGTGTGTAAAGATGTAACTCTGCATTATCCATGGCCAGCTGAGCTCTTCTATATATTATTCTATACATTGTGCAGGGCCTGGTGAGTTTCTCCTGCTAGAAGAACAGAGTTGGCCCTGTATAATGCATTGTTATAAAGTGACAGTGTGTAAAGATGTAACTCTGCATTATCCATGGCCTGCTGAGCTCTTCTATATATTCTTCTATACATTGTGCAGGGTCTGGTGAGTTTCTCCTGCTAGAAGAACAGAGTTGGCCCTGTATAATGCATTGTTATAAAGTGACAGTGTGTAAAGATGTAACTCTGCATTATCCATGGCCAGCTGAGCTCTTCTATACATTCCTCTATACATTGTGCAGGGTCTGGTGAGTTTCTCCTGCTAGAAGAACAGAGTTGGTCCTGTATAATGCATTGTTATAAAGTGACAGTGTGTAAAGATGTAACTCTGCATTATCCATGGCCAGCTGAGCTCTTCTATATATTCTTCTATACATTGTGCAGGGTCTGGTGAGTTTCTCCTGCTAGAAGAACAGAGTTGGCCCTGTATAATGCATTGTTATAAAGTGACAGTGTGTAAAGATGTAACTCGGCATTATCCATGGCCAGCTGAGCTCTTCTATATATTCTTCTATACATTGTGCAGGGTCTGGTGAGTTTCTCCTGCTAGAAGAACAGAGTTGGCCCTGTATAATGCATTGTTATAAAGTGACAGTGTGTAAAGATGTAACTCTGCATTATCCATGGCCAGCTGAGCTCTTCTATATATTCTTCTATACATTGTGCAGGGTCTGGTGAGTTTCTCCTGCTAGAAGAACAGAGTTGGCCCTGTATAATGCATTGTTATAAAGTGACAGTGTGTAAAGATGTACCTCTAAGAATCCCTAAAATATACACTGTGGCTCCAATATTTACCCATTCGGACCAGGATTTGTTTTACATTTCAGGACCAGGGCAATTTTTGGGGATATTAAGTCGCATGATGGAGAACTAAATGGAAATGTGAGAAAATATTATTTTAGAGAAAAAGTAGGCTTTCTGTTACTGCCGCTGGATATCACTGCAAGTCATATCCGGCGGCTGCATTTCCCGCCTCTTTCACGCAGTGTGAGCGCAGGAAGCACTGCAGAGGACGAGCAGCATCCAATTAAGTACTGGGGAGGAGGGGGGAGGTATATAAAATGATCCATGGCATATTAATTGATAAACTAACACTGGCATATAAATAAGCAAATTATCAGTGGCATATTAATGGTCAAATTATCAGTGGTGTATTAATGGTCTAATTGTCAGTGGCGTATTAATGGTCTAATTGTCAGTGGCATATTAATGGTCAAATTATCAGTGGTGTATTACTGATCAAATTATCAGTGGCGTATTAATGGTCTAATTGTCAGTGGCATATTAATGGTCAAATTATCAGTGGTGTATTAATGGTCTAAATGTCAGTGGCATATTAATGGTCAAATTATCAGTGGTGTATTAATGGTCTAATTGTCAGTGGCATATTAATGGTCAAATTATCAGTGGTGTATTAATGGTCTAATTGTCTGTTGTGTATTAATGGTCTAATTGTCAGTGGCATATTAATGGATAAACTAACACTGGCATTTTAATGAGCAAATTATCAGTGGCATATTGATGGTCAAATTATCAGTCGCATGTAAATGGTTAAAGTGTCAGTGGAATATTAATGGACAAATATTCAGTGGCATTTAAATGGACAAATTATCCTTGGCATATTAATGGTCAAATTGTCAATGGCGTATTAATGGTCTAATTGTCAGTGGCATATTAATGGTCTGATTGTCAGTGGCATATTAATGGTCAAATTGTCAGTGGCATTTTAATGGTCTAATTGTCAGTGGCATATTAATGGTCAAATTGTCAGTGGCATTTTAATGGTCAAATTATCAGTGGTGAATTAATGGTCTAATTGTCAGTGGCATATTAATGGTCAAATTGTCAGTGGCATATTGATGGTCAAATTATCAGTGGCATGTAAATGGTTAAAGTGTCAGTGGAATATTAGTGGACAAATCATCAATGGCATATTAATGGTCAAATTGTCAGTGGAATTTTAATGGTCATTGTGGCGGAACCAACCTTGCCACTATGTTCTGGAGAAGCCTGGTTGCTCGCCTGCTGCCTCTGGACTATGGCCCCATGGTAAAAGCTTGCATTTTCCCCTGCAGAAAGGCTTGTTCGTGCCTTTCTGCCTGGGTGTTCGGTAGATTGAATCTACCGAACCAACTCACAAATGAATGGACTACCTGGGCAAGGGATGTGCCATAGCACTATATGTTAATATTGGTAGTTAGTTATATTCTGTTAGTATATTGGTTTATGTGTAATGTTTAATTCTGTTAGTAGACCACTCTGAAAGTTTATAATGTGACAGTGACTCCAATAGTTTACTCCAACATCCATTGTTCTGTAGTAACTGGATTAACTGGTAAACTAATTATGTTGTGTACATTATGTTTCTTACTGTGTGTCTACTTACTGTATGGTAATTTGGTTTGCAGTCTGAATGTCTAATGTTTTTAGCCCCAGTTAGTTGGAGAACTGTTTAGTTCCACCCCCCCCCCCCCATTGTATACTAATGTCTGTAATGTCATGTGTATGTCTTTTATAAGCCTGTGTTGTTTGTCAAATAAAGTAGTTCAATCTTGCTGTACCTAACTGCTAGATGTCCTGTCTATTTGGGTACAAAGAGCAAGGGTCCAGGAAAGACTTGCTGGCTGTGACGGTCCGTTACATTGGTGGCAAGCGGTGGGATGGTTCTCACAGCCCAGAAGGACAGCTACAAGGCAACACCATTTCCTGGATTTATAATTTGAGGGCAACGCATGTCTCAGTACAGCGACCCTGACAGCAGCAGGATGGAACCAGGCTGGACCCAAACAGCAGTTCCATATGAGGAGGAAGACCTGGATGGCCGGGATGCAATAAGGAAAGGCATCTGGTACCAGGCACTGGATAATGTACAATATCAGCGGGGCGAGGGACTCCCCAGCGAGGAGCAGCGACAGCAGACACGACTGGAACTGCGGATGCCCTTCCTGGGAGAGCAGCCCCTGGAGCATTGGGTAAAGGAGCTCGAGCACAGGGTATGGCAGGAGCTATGGCTAGAGGATGCCTACCAGGCACTCTGGTGGTATACAGTTCGGTATACACCCTGGACAGTGGAGCAAGAAATCCCGGAGGGAGAAGAGTTTAATGGCCCTGGCTTGCTTTGGGAGGCTTTCACAGAACCTGACTTTGGGAGCACTGACGAGACCCGGTTCCAAGAAATTTTTGACTGGAGGGAGGGTATGCAAGTCTGGGATGACCCCCACAAAGTGAGACCAGACTTGACGCACCTGGTATCCCTGGAATGGGAACTGGAGCAGGATTACAAACACCTGTTCTGCTCCATTGAGGATACCCAGCAGGAGAGCATCGTGGCTGACCCAGGTCCAGAGCCTTTCAGCTGGGAGGATATCATAGAGATGTACTGGGAGGACCTCCAGCCGGCAAGTGGAGATGGGACCGAGGTCTCACCACTGGCCCCACAGGGAGAGGAGAGCATCGTCTCCATCCCCCAGCGGCAGTGTGATTTTCAGGGAACAGAGAGCTGAGTCTCCTTTCCCCAGCGGCAGGCTGAGTTACAGGGGGCAGAGACAGTCGGTCCTGTCCCCCAGCAGCAGAGTGTTTTATTGGGAGAGGAGAGCCTTGTCCCCCCTCCCCAGCGGCATAGTGTTTTATTGGGAGAGGAGAGCCTTGTCCTCCCTCCCCAGCGGCAGAGTGTTTTATTGGGAGAGGAGAGCCTTCTCCCCCCTCCCCAGAGGCAGATAGAGCAGGGAATAGAGAGCCCAGCCTCCTTTCCCCAGCGGCAGAGTGTCCAGCAGGGAATAGAGAGCCCAGTCTCCTTTCCCCAGCAGCAGGACACTGTATTGGGAGCGGAGACAGTTGGTCTCCCTCCCCAGCGGATGGTAGTATGTATGGGAGAGGAGCTTGTTACCCACTCTCCCCAGCGACAGCTTAACGTACCAGGGGAAGACAGTAAGCCCCACAACAGTGCAGATGGGACCGTGCTCTCTGCACTTACAGCACAGGGGGTAGGGACAGTCGGTCCTGTCCCCCAGCAACAGGGCCGTTTAGCCAAAGGGGAGAAAGTCAGTCTCCCCCACAGCAGCATGGTGGTTTGTCC
The DNA here is from genome assembly GCA_036172795.1 of Pelodytes ibericus. Classification (NCBI taxonomy): domain Eukaryota; kingdom Metazoa; phylum Chordata; class Amphibia; order Anura; family Pelodytidae; genus Pelodytes; species Pelodytes ibericus. Next base: position 223,523,852 of record CM069859.1, read on the forward strand.
AAAGGGGAGACAATCGGTCTCCCCCTCCAGCAACCAGGCTCCAACCAGGCTACTTCTGTGGTAGTGCTGGCACCAGGGCAGAGTACCGCTGGTCTCTGCCCACTCAGCAACCCACCTAGGCAGCCTACTAGTCCCCCATACAGCCGTGGTGAGGCACTTGGACATGGACAAGTTTCTCCCTTACTCGGGTGTAGTAACCATTTCTTGTGGGTGGGCTGTACTGCTGTTTATGTTTTGTGGGTGGGCTGCTGGACTAACCAGGGCACTGACCGGCAGGAGGTCAGATACCCTGTTAGTCTGTTTGGAAAAGGGGAGAGATGTGGCGGAACCAACCTGGCCACTATGTTCTGGAGAAGCCTGGTTGCTCGCCTGCTGCCTCTGGACTATGGCCCCATGGTAAAAGCTTGCATTTTCCCCTGCAGAAAGGCTTGTTCGTGCCTTTCTGCCTGGGTGTTCGGTAGATTGAATCTACCGAACCAACTCACAAATGAATGGACTACCTGGGCAAGGGATGTGCCATAACACTATACGTTAATATTGTTAGTTAGTTATATTCTGTTAGTATATTGGTTTATGTGTAAAGTTTAATTCTGTGAGTAGACCACTCTGAAGGTTTATAATGTAACAGTGACTCCAATAGTTTACTCCAACATCCATTGTTCTGTAGTAACTGGATTAACTGGTAAACTGATTATGTTGTGTACATTATGTTTCTTACTGTGTGTCTACTCACTGTATGTTAATTTGGTTTGCAGTCTGAATGTCTAATGTTTTCCTAGCCCCAGTTAGTTGGAGAACTGTTTAGTTCCATCCCCCCCCATTGTATACTAATGTCTGTGATGTCATGTGTATGTATTTTATAAGTCTGTGTTGTTTGTCAAATAAAGCAGTTCAATCTTGCTGTACCTAACTGCTAGATGTCCTGTCTATTTGGGTACAAAGAGCGAGTGTCCTGGAAAGACTTGCTGGGTGTGACGGTCCGTTACAGTCATATTATCCATGGCATAATAATGGTCAAATTATCTGTGGCATAATAATGGTAAAATTATCAGTGGCTTATTAATGGTCTAATTGTCAATGGCGTATTAATGGTCTGCCTACTGGGTGGGGTTCAGGTTTCGTTTTGTATAATTCAGTGGGCACCCGCTGACTATGTATATTGTCTGAGTATCTGGGGGGAGGGTAAAAAAACAAACAGATCCCGAGGTCGCAGTGTATCAATTTGTTTCGATTTTCTTGATCCATCCTTCTATATCCTCCCACTTCTTATCTGCTGCAACATTAGTCCATCTCATGCCTTTTTCCATTTTCAAATGGAATCGAATTAGGTTTTTCATCTGGGACCAGCCGGGAAGAGTCTCTTTTTTTCCAATTTTTAGCAATTAGAAGTTTTGTGGCAGCAAAAAAAAATGAGTTATCATTCATTGTTTCTTTTTTTGTCTTGTTTGGTAATCTGATATGCAGCAAAGCGGGGTCAGGGCTCATATCTAGCGAGATATTGAAGATTTCTTAAAATTTTTAGAAACAAGTATTCCATAGACCCCTATACAGTCCCACCAGATATGCATGTAATCCCCCCTTTTTTTTTTTTTATTACATCTCCAACATTTATTTGGAACTTGCTTATTCATTTTTGCTACTCTCGAGGGTACGAGATACCAGAAATTCATGAGTTTGAACTGGTTTTCCCTTATATGAATACAGTGTATATCTTTGTTGTAATTCCTAAGGACTTGCAGCCATTCTTGCTCTGTAATCTCTGTGCCGAGAATATTTTCCCATTTCCCTCTTGTTTTATCTAATTATTTATCTAATTGATCTCCCTTCCCTTCCTTCCAGGCCCTATGTGCTTTAGTCATTACTTTGGTTACTTTGTTGCCCCCAAATATCGAATTCAGGTATCCATTCCGTCTCCCTGTATCTTTACTTAACGTTTTGGTTAGGAAGCTTTTAACCCTTAAGTAGTGAAATATCTCTTTAGTTGCTAGGCCGTAGTCTTGAACAAGTTTTGAAAATGTTTTTAGATCTCCTGTGTGGACAAGGTCTTTTATTTTATCGATGCCTGCCTTCCTCCAGTTATCTAAGTTTCAGTCTGGTATATTGTATTCTAGAATATTTATATCCAGCGTTTCAATGATTTTTTCGTGTAGTTTCAATTTCTTCTTAATGGAAAACCCTACTAGTAATATATTATCGACTATGTAATTCTTGCCTCTAGTCCACCTGGGCGTTCTGCAAGCCCAGATGGCTGAGGCCAATTCTCCTCCTTCAAATGTATGGTTTTCTCTCTTGTACCAGTTTTGTATTTTGGTGTTATGCAGTTGCATTGTGTATATATGGCTTATTATATTTGCCATATAATAATCTTTTATATCTGGCATCCCCAGTCCACCTCTTTTTGTGTTCTGTGACAGCCTATTTAATGCAATACGCGGCCTCTTACCTTGCCATATGAATTTAGAGAAGGAGGTCTGTACCAAGGCTAGCCAGCTCGCGGGTATTTTAAGAGGTAAGTGGCGGAATATATATAACCACTTTGGGAGGATATAAGCTTTTATAACATTAATTCTCCCTGTCCATGAGATGACAATATTCTTCCAGCTTTTCAAAGTGGCATTTGTTTCTTTCAGTAATGTCAAGAAATTTGTGGGTAAGATATCCTCTAATTTTGGTGTAATTTTTAGTCCAAGGTAATCAATACTCTTACTTGCCCAACCAAAATTATAGCTGCTTTTTATATATTTTTTCTAGTTCTTTGCCGATATTAGTGGGCAAGATCCATGATTTATCTGAATTGAGTTTATAATTGGATAATTCCGATAACAACAATATCAGCTAAACCTTCTAAGTAAAAATCCTCAGATCTCACCCACACTTCACCAGGATAAAACCTAACCCATGTCTGCTCACATCTACAGCCAGGAAAGAAGAGAGAGAAGTGAGAGATAGGGGGGAGTGGGGGTCTCTTCCTAACTTGTAAAGGTATTGAATTACCTAATTACCATGTCAAAGAGTAAAGCTCATCCCCCTGTAAGAAAGTTTTACTTACATGAGCTTGGTCGCATGGCCAGTGGTCACCATTAGTTTGATGACAGAATGTGACCACGCTAGGGAGGGATCCTTGTTCTGTTTATGGATCGGTATTATATTAGCTCTTAAAAATTCCTCTGGGGATTTCCCATTTTGTCCTATTTCATTGAAGGTTTTTGTTAGGTGCTCTATAATATTTTTTTCCACGATCTTGTAGAAAGCTGCTCCGAATCCGTCCGGGCCTGGTGCTTTTTGTTTTTTCTGCTCTTGAATAGCTTTGGATACTTCTTGTTTTGTAAATGGTTTATTAAGTTGATCTTTCTTGGCTTTATCTATTCTCTGGATTGATGTATCTTCCAGATAGTCTAGTATCTGATCTACTCTTACTCTTGAATCTCTATTGTATAGAGAGCTGTAATTTTTATTAAAGGTCGTTCCGATCTCTTGTGGGTTCCTAACAGTTTCTCCTTCATACTTTATCTTTTCAATATGACTTCTAGCTTGTTTCTTTCTTATTTGGTTGTTTATAGCTTTGCCTGCCCTATTGCTATTATGGTCCCAGGTCTGATGTAATCTCTCTAGGTTTCTAGTCACCTTCTGGATATTTATTTCGTTAATTTGATTCTTAATTATCTGAATTCTGTCTGCTCTCTCTTTTTGAGGTGATGTTTTGTTTTCTCTTTCTAGTTCATAATATATTCTATACAGGGTGGATACATCTTTCCCCCTCCTCTTGTTTTCTATAGTTCCTAGTTTTATCAAATGTCCACGGATTACCGAATTGTAGGCACACCATATAACTGCTCCTGAGCATTCCTTATTTTCTTGGAAATAGTAATCTGAAATTTGTCTGATGTATGTTATATTTTCCTCACTGCGCAATAAGTGCTCATTCAGGCGCCACTCTCTAATCTTTTCTTCTTCATTATTTACTTTCGATTCCCAGATGACAGCATTATGGTCCGACCATGGTATATCATGGATCAGAATTTTTTTTGTTTTATTGACTAGTCCTATATTACCTAGTATTAGGTCAATCCTTGCGTATGAACAGTGAGCATAGGAGAAGTGTGTATAGTCCTTTTCCTGGGGGTGAAAAATCCTCCATATATCATACAAGACATTTCTTTTCAGGAGAGTAGCAAAGAAATCTGCCTTTCTTGCCAAGTTTTTATCGATTTGATTACCTCTCTGTATTTTTTTTATCCACTTCTATGTCTAATACACAGTTAAAATCTCCAGTAATCTTAATAGATCCCTTTGCAACCATTTCTATTTTGTTTATGACACTTTGTAAAAAGGAAATCTGTTTATCATTAGGGGCATATAAGTTAACTAATGTGTACCATGATTGTTCTATTTGGCAAACCAGAATTATGTATCTTGCGTTCACATCGCAGTCTTCATATTCTATCTTTACTTGCAGACCTTTCTTGAACCATATAGCCACACCTCTATTTTTCCCTGTTTTTGAAGATGCACAAATTAATTTTGCAGTTTGTTTACCTATATATTGGGTCTTCTCTGTGTCTAACCAATGAGTTTCCTGCATACAGCATATATGTGCTTTCTCTTTTCTAATCAATTCAGCCAGTGCAGATCTTTTTTGGGGCTTATTTAGACCTTGGACATTGATTGAAATTAACTTCACCATCTCTATTTATCAATTTTTGGGCAATATGGTGCTGTCCTCCACTGCGGCCCCAAAACAAACGACATAAGACACAGTACAATACAAACAATAAAAACCCTAAGTTCAGCATGCTCCTGATGAGCTTCACCAAGAGCTTTCTGCTTCTTAATTGAAGCACAAAGTTATTCATTTTGTGTCAACCCATTAACGTGGTGGGGCTCTATCTAGTAGAGCACCATAGCTGAGAGGACAAAAATTACTTAGATTTTTTGAATCCCATCATATTTATTTCTATAATCATATCCGGCAGTGGAGATTGGAAAGGTAGAAAAAAAAAAAAAGAGATCGGGCTTCTGAATTGTCTAAATATGTTAGTGAAGTGTTCCTTAACTTCCTATTCTTCTTCCTATGTAATATACTAGGTCATTTATTTAAATTATGTGGTATTACTCTTCTTATTGTGTATATTGTGCTAGTGTTGTGCATCTAATTTTATCTGAATTCCATAGTGCTAATATTACTTATCCATTATACACGCAGAAAAAAAAATAAAAATAAAAATTTTTTGTATATTGATCCTCAGTGAGTATATATACTTATTTAATCAAACTTCTATTACTTGTCTTAATGTGTTAGTGAATTGTGCTGAGTAAGTGTGCTATCTATATGTGTTGGTGAATTATTCTATAACTCTTCTATTTTCTTACAATGTGATTTTCTTAATAAGCTTAGCTTAAATTAGTTATCTTAAATTAAATAATTATGACTTATCTAGTATTCCCCCCCCCAAAAAAAAAAAAAAAGATATACATATTGCGCCCTTCTCCTGCATTCATTCCCCACTGATAATATTGTTTTAATCTGACTTATGCTAATCCGTCAAATCTTCAGAATTCTTTTTCCCTTTTTTGACCCACTGCAGGGCTTTTTCTGGAGTATTAAAAACGACTGTAGATCCTTCATATTTTACAATTAAGGACACTGGGAACCCCCATCGGTAGCTTATATCCCTTTTCCTCAATTCTAAGGTGGATTGTGCAAACTCCTTCCTTGCTTGCCTCGTCTTGTACGACAAGTCGGGTAGTGTTTGAATATTTGCAAATTTCCCTTCTTTTATTGTTTTCTCTCTGTTCCTTTTCATGACCAGAGTCTTGGTCTTATATGACTGAAGACATACAATAACATCCCTGGGGGTTGATTCTGGTATTGTCTTGGGTCTATTGACCCGATGGCATCTCTCTAGATTGCCATTTTCTTTAGTGAGATCGATACCCAGGTATTCAAAATATCTTTGGAGGTATTCTTCCAATTCTTCTGATTTTATTTCTTCTATCATCCCTCTAAATCTAATATTGTTCCTCCTTGTTCTGTCTTCCAGATCAGTAAGTTTCCTTTCTAGTTCTTCCACCTTATGTTCTAGCTCATCTTAAAGTCCTGGGTGAGCTGTAATTTCTGTTCTATTTGTTGGACTCTACATCCTATTTCACTTATGTCTTGTTTGAGCTCTTTTGAACTACACTGAATTTCTTTTTTGATTTGTTCCAATTGGGAAGCCAAGCATAAATTCAGATATTCTGGTGTAATTCTTATCTGTTCGGTTTCTAAGGATGTGTCCAATGTGCTCTCTCCAGTAGTTGAGTTAGGTGAGGAGTTGGGATTTATTTTTAAATTGGCCCCCTCAGGTTTGTTTAACGATGGCCTCTGGGAACCGGGGGAGAAAAAACCTGCCACAGATTTATTTACCTTCATCTCTTGTTCGTTCGTCCCCCTTTTTTTCCTTTTTTCGTGTTATCTTAGGGTCCTTTTTGTTAACCATTTTGGTATTAGGGTATTATTACAAGCAGCTGGGAGTATATGGGGTTGTTTATTGGACCAGACAGGTGTTTCTTATTACCCTTCCTCCTGTCTTACCAGGGGGCTTGCCAAAGCTAATTGTGTATCAAGTTTGCATAAGTCTCATGTATCTACGTATCTGAGCACTGGTTATATGGGGACGCCTAACAAATATAACCCTAGGAGTGGAAAGTTCTGATACATATATCTTCCTTCTTCCTCTATTCCCTTTTATCCTTTTGTCCTTCTACCTCTCTCACCTCCCCTTCTCCTCCCTTCCCCTTTCCTTCAAAGTCCTTCCTTAAGTAGAGCTATTGACTTAGCTTTGTTGTAACTTCTTTGGCAGTCCTCCGGTGCCGGGGTTCCGTTCCTCCTGTCTAGATCTCCTTCCACGCTGGACGCCAAGTCTGGGGTCCTCCGTGTGTTCCCGCTTGGTCTTCCTCTGCCTGCTTCCTTTTAGCAACCTCTCAGGTCCTACCGGGTCCTATCGACGGATGATGGGTGAGCCGTCAGGGATTCTCTATTCCATGCCTCTCAGCTTCCGCTGTGCGTGCCGTCACGTCACACGCTCAGCTCCATCCCCCCACTCCTCCCCACCATGCAATTTAAAAACCAGTCAGTAGCATTTTAATGGTCAAATTATCCATGGCATATTAATGGTCAAATTATCCGTGGCATAATAATGGACAAATTATCAGTGGCATATTAATGGATAAACTAAGCAGCAAATCCTGTGTGTGGAATACAGGTGATGGGACATGTCCTGGTGCGTATTTATATAAAATTACTTTGGGAGGGTAAGGGGGTGAGAGGGAGATATGGGGGGGTTCCTAGATTGTTTTTCAGAAAGTTACCCTGAAATTTCTGATGGTGGCCCTGGTGGAGGCAGTAAAGGCTGACACTGTAAAGAGTAGTAGACACCTGGAATAACCTCCCAGCGGAAGCAGTAAATGCTGACACTGTACAGAGTAGTAGATACCTGGAATAACCTTCCAGCGGAAGCAGTAAATGCTGACACTGTACAGAGTAGTAGATACCTGGAATAACCTTCCAGCGGAAGCAGTAAAGGCTGACACTGTAAAGAGTAGTAGACACCTGGAATAACCTTCCAGCGGAAGCAGTAAAGGCTGACAGTGTACAGAGTAGTAGATACCTGGAATATCCTTCCAGTGGAAGCAGTAAAGGCTGAATGTAAAGAGTAGTAGATACCTGGAATAACCTTCCAGCAGGAGCAGTAAAGGCCGACGTAGTAATGAGTAGTAGATACCCGAAATAACCTTGCAGTGGAAGCAGTAAAGGCTGACACTGTGAAGAGTATTAGATACCTGGAATAGCCTTTCAGCGGAATCAGTAAAGGCTGAATGTAAAGAGTAGTAGATTCCTGGAATAACCTTACAGCAGGAGCAGTAAAGGCCGACGTAGTAATGAGTAGTAGATGCCCGGAATAACCTTCCAGTGGAAGCAGTAAAGGCTGACACTGTAAAGAGTAGTAGATACCTGGAAAAACTTTCCAGTGGAAGCAGTAAATACTGACACTGTAAAGAGTAGTAGATACCTGGAATAACTTTCCAGTGGAAGAAGTAAAGACTGACACTGTAAAGAGTAGTAGATTCCTGGAATAACCTTCCAGTGGAAGCAGAAAAGGCTGACACTGTAAAGAGTAGTAGATACCTGTAATAACCTTCCAGCGGAAGCAGTAAAGGCTGACACTGTAAGGAGTAGTAGATACCTGGAATAACCTTCCAGTGGAAGCAGTAAAGGCTGACACTGTAAGGAGTAGTAGATACCTGGAATAACCTTCCAGTGGAAGCAGTAAAGGCTGACACTGTAAAGAGTAGTAGATACCTAGAATAACCTTCCAGCGGAAGCAGTAAAGGCTGACACTGTAAAGAGTAGTAGATACCTGGAATATCCTTCCAGCGGAAGCAGTAAAGGCTGACACTGTAAAGAGTAGTAGATACCTGGAATATCCTTCCAGCGGAAGCAGTAAAGGCTGACACTGTAAAGAGTAGTAGATACCTGGAATATCCTTCCAGCGGAAGCAGTAAAGGCTGACACTGTAAAGAGTAGTAGATACCTGGGATGTGTATCAGGCTATTGTGAGGAACTAATATCATGTAAGTTTATGTTTTGGGGCATACTGTGTAAGCTGGTTGGTTTGTATTGGTGGCACAGTGTGTAATTTCCTGATATAGCTATACTGAGCAAGAAGTGCTCAATAAGACACATTATTTTTATTTCTATTTAAAATTCCTACACTTGGTGCAGCTGTTTAATTAACAATATATTATTTTTCTATTATATAATATCATTAAAATATTATTATATAGTTAAATAGGAGAATGTTTCCATATCGACTTCTTGGGTCTGAAGTTTGACATTTCCTTTTCTATTCCCTTAGAGTCGTTAGTTGCTATTTATTGTTTTTCTGGTCTCTGATATTGTTTTTTCCCATTTCACATGTTTATTTGATGTATGTGATGACTAGGGCTTGTCAGTGAGTGCAGACGTGTCTGCTCCAAGGCACCAAAACAAAAAGACAGAAGCAATTGAATTATTTTAGTGGCATTATATATATATATATATGTTATTTGAATACATTCTTAAAGGGCCAGCGCCCCAATATCTGTGGACTTAAACGCGTCTTCTCTTTCTGCAGGGGATCGCGCAGCTTGTGACAGATGGTGAAAAAACACAACATGAGCCGATAAAAGAGCTGAATTATCAACCAGCGAAAACAACGCACCAGCTGCTAATAGTACAGTGCTTACCGTGCATTTTCACCAAACTTCCCCGACCTCCCGTCTAGTGTACCACTGATGTCTTCTTGTCCCAGTACTCCTCCTGTCCCTCTTTCCTTCTCCATTGTCCCTCTTTTTCAGGGAGCTCAGAATTTATAGTTATAGTTTGCATGAGTCTATCACAGACTCTGCAGCAATAAAACTCACAATAAAGTGACTTTAAAATGCAGTGAATGTGTTTATATATTCATTTGTGAACAAAATACTTAATTCTTGTTCTAAATGACTTATCAAATGATATAAATAGTTGAACATTGGCCATAAAGTCTCCTGTAAAAAGTTCCTGTAAAGCCCAACCCATCAGCCACTGCCGCTTTGGACATTTGAAAGTTTGGGAAGAATGTCCCTGCCAAGTACTATGGATTATTTATGAAACTCAATTCTGTGGCAAAGTTCTAAAAGTGATGTCATCAGCAGGAACATTCCATTGGTTTCCATGGTGATTCTGGGGTAAAGTTCTAAAAGTGATGTCATCAGCAGGAACATTCCATTGGTTTCCATGGTGATTCTGGGGTAAAGTTCTAAAAGTGATGTCATCAGCAGGAACATTCCATTGGTTGCCATGGTGACTGTAATCAGCAGGAACATTCCATTGGTTTCCATGGTGATTCTGGGGGTAAAGTTCTAAAAGTGATGTCATCAGCAGGAACCTTCCATTGGTTGCCATGGTGACTGTAATCAGCAGGAACATTCCATTGCTTGCCATGGTGACTAATCAGCAAGAACATTCTATTGGTTGCCATGGTGACTTCAACACTTTTCAAACTTTGCTCCAGTTCTGAGGTTTCTAAATCATTTCCATAATATTTTCTTCTTAACTGATTTTAAAATAAAACAGTTGATGAGTGTCAGCTCCTACGTACAGACCACCACACTGCTGTTATATACAGGGCCATGCCAGAAGAATTATAATAATCAAAATAGCAAAACTGTTTGGTATGTACAGATTTTCTCCCCAAGAGGAGTCTGGGTTCTTTAGTAGATCTTCTCCTAGTATATGTAATAAACATTATAATAAACGTTATTAACAAATTGCATTTCTTGTTTTATTCCCTTCCTCTGCACCCACATTGCACCTAAAGGACTTCACACAGCACCATACAGTACCCACAGCACTTGTCATGCACCTATATTGCACCCACAGCACTTGTCATGCACCTATATTGCACCCACAGCACTTGCCATGCACCTATATTGCACCCACAGCACTTAGCTTGCACTCATATTGCACCCACAGCACTTGGGTTGCACTCACATTGCACCCACATGATTTTGCATGCCACAGTGTCCATTTGACCCACAGAGCATCCCATTTCCCTCACAGAACTGCCCCTGCAGAACATGCCACAGTGTCACTTTGCCCCATCGTACATGTTATTTTGCCCCACAGAAGATGCCACAGTGTCACTTTGCCCCATCATACATGTTATTTTGCCCCACAGAAGATGCCACAGAATCACTTTGCCAGTTAAAATAAGCCACAGACATTTACCAATTAAAATTCCACGATCAGTTTTCCATTAACATATGCAGCAGCTAGTTTGCCTATTAAAATATGCCACAGTTTTTCCATTATAATGTGACACTGTTTGTCCATTAATATGCCATTGGTAGTGTGCCAATTAATATGCTATTGTTAGTTTTACCATTAATATGCCATCATCCATTTGCCCATTAATATGCCACAGCCAGTATGCTCAATAATATGCCTCAGCCAGTATACCCAATAATATGCCACAGCCAGTATGCACACTAATATGCCACAGCCAGTATACCCAGTAATATGCCACAGCCAGTATGCCCAGTAATATGCCACAGCCAGTATACCCAGTAATATGCCACAGCCAGTATGCCCAGTAATATGCCACAGCCAGTATACCCAGTAATATGGCACAGCCAGTATGCCCAGTAATATGCCACAGCCAGTATACCCAGTAATATGCCACAGCCAGTATACCCAGTAATATGCCACAGCCAGTATGCCCAGTAATATGCCACAGCCAGTATACCCAGTAATATGCCACAGCCAGTATGCCCAGTAATATGCCACAGCCAGTATACCCAGTAATATGCCACAGCCAGTATGCCCAGTAATATGCCACAGCCAGTATACCCAGTAATATGCCACAGCCAGTATGCCCAGTAATATGCCACAGCCAGTATACCCAGTAATATGCCACAGCCAGTATGCCCAGTAATATGCCACAGTCAGTATGAACAATAATATGCCTCAGCCAGTATGCCCAATAATATGCCACAGCCAGTATGCCCAGTAATATGCCTCAGCCAGTATACCCAGTAATATGCCACAGCCAGTATGCCCAATAATATGCCACAGCCAGTATTCCCAGTAATATGCCACAGCCAGTATGCCCGGTAATATGCCACAGCCAGTATGCCCAGTAATATGCCAGTCAGTATGCCCAATAATATGCCTCAGCCAGTATGCCCAATAATATGCCACAGCCAGTATGCTCAATAATATGCCACAGCCAATTTACCAATTAATATGCCATAATCCATTTGCCCACTAATATGCCACAGCCAGTATGCCCAGTAATATGCCACAGCCAGTATGCCCAGTAATATGCCACAGCCAGTATGCCCAGTAATATGCCACAGTCAGTATGCCCAATAATATGCCACAGCCAGTATGCCCAGTAATATGCCTCAGCCAGTATTCCCAGTAATATGCCACAGCCAGTATGCTCAATAATACGCCACAGCCAGTATGCCCAGTAATATGCCACAGCCAGTATGCCCAGTAATATGCCACAGCCAGTATGCCCAGTAATATGCCACAGCCAGTATGCTCAATAATACGCCACAGCCAGTATGCCCAGTAATATGCCTCAGCCAGTATGCCCAGTACTATGCCACAGCCAGTATGCCCAGTAATATGCCACAGCCAGTATTCCCAGTAATATGCCACAGCCAGTATGCCCAATAATATGCCTCAGCCAGTATGCCCAGTAATATGCCACAGCCAGTATTCCCAGTAATATGCCACAGCCAGTATGCCCAGTAATATGCCACAGCCAGTATGCCCAATAATATGCCTCAGCCAGTATGCCCAGTAATATGCCACAGCCAGTATTCCCAGTAATATGCCACAGCCAGTATGCCCAATAATATGCCTCAGCCAGTATGCCCAGTAATATGCCACAGCCAGTATGCCCAGTACTATGCCACAGCCAGTATGCCCAGTAATATGCCACAGCCAGTATTCCCAGTAATATGCCACAGCCAGTATGCCCAATAATATGCCTCAGCCAGTATGCCCAGTAATATGCCACAGCCAGTATTCCCAGTAATATGCCACAGCCAGTATGCCCAGTAATATGCCACAGCCAGTATGCCCAATAATATGCCTCAGCCAGTATGCCCAGTAATATGCCACAGCCAGTATGCCCAGTAATATGCCACTGCCAGTATTCCCAGTAATATGCCACAGCCAGTATGCCCAGTAATATGCCACAGCCAGTATTCCCATTAATATGCCACAGCCAGAATACCCAGTAATATGCCACAGCCAGTATTCCCAGTAATATGCCACAGCCAATATGCTCAGTAATATGCCACAGCCAGTATTCCCAGTAATATGCCACAGCCAGTATGCCCAATAATATGCCTCAGCCAGTATGCCCAGTAATATGCCACAGCCAGTATTCCCAGTAATATGCCACAGCCAGTATGCCCAGTAATATGCCACAGCCAGTATGCCCAATAATATGCCTCAGCCAGTATGCCCAGTAATATGCCACAGCCAGTATGCCCAGTAATATGCCACTGCCAGTATTCCCAGTAATATGCCACAGCCAGTATGCCCAGTAATATGCCACAGCCAGTATTCCCATTAATATGCCACAGCCAGAATACCCAGTAATATGCCACAGCCAGTATTCCCAGTAATATGCCACAGCCAATATGCTCAGTAATATGCCACAGCCAGTATTCCCAGTAATATGCCACAGCCAGTATTCCCAGTAAAATTCCACAGCCAGTATGCCCAGTAATATGCCACAGCCAGTATGCCCACTAATATGCCACAGCCAGTATGCTCAATAATATGCCACAGCCAATTTACCAATTAATATGCCAGTATGCCCAGTAATATGCCACAGCCAGTATGCCCAGTAATATGCCACAGCCAGTATGCTCAATAATACGCCACAGCCAGTATGCCCAGTAATATGCCACAGCCAGTATGCCCAGTACTATGCCACAGCCAGTATGCCCAGTAATATGCCACAGCCAGTATTCCCAGTAATATGCCACAGCCAGTATGCCCAATAATATGCCTCAGCCAGTATGCCCAGTAATATGCCACAGCCAGTATTCCCAGTAATATGCCACAGCCAGTATGCCCAGAAATATGCCACAGCCAGTATTCCCAGTAATATGACACAGCCAGTATGCCCAGTAATATGCCACTGCCAGTATTCCCAGTAATATGCCACAGCCAGTATGCCCAGTAATATGCCACAGCCAGTATTCCCATTAATATGCCACAGCCAGAATACCCAGTAATATGCCACAGCCAGTATTCCCAGTAATATGCCACAGCCAGTATTCCCAGTAAAATTCCACAGCCAGTATGCCAAGTAATATGCCACAGCCAGTATTCCCAGTAATATGCCACAGCCAGTATGCCCAGTAATATGCCACAGCCAGTATTCCCAGTAAAATTCCACAGCCAGTATGCCAAGTAATATGCCACAGCCAGTATGCCCAATAATATGCCACAGCCAGTATGCCCAGTAATATGCCACAGCCAGTATGCCCAGTAATATGCCACAGCCAGTATGCCCAATAATATGCCTCAGCCAGTGTGCCCAATAATATGCCACAGCCAGTATACTCAGTAATATGCCACAGCCAGTATGCCCAGTAATATGCCACAGCCAGTATTCCCAGTTATATGCCACAGCCAGTATGCCCCATAATATGCCAGTCAGTATGCCCAATAATATGCCAGTCAGTATGCCCAATAATATGCCTCAGCCAGTATGCCCATTAATATGCCACAGCCAGTATGCTCAGTAATATGCCACAGCCAGTATGCCCAGTAAAATTCCACAACCAGTATGCCCAGTAATATGCCACAGCCAGTATGCTCAGTAAAATTCCACAACCAGTATGCCCAGTAATATGCCACAGCCAGTATGCCCAGTAATATGCCACAGCCAGTATTCCCAGTAATATGCCACAGCCAGTATGCCCAGTAATATGCCACAGCCAGTATGCTCAATAATATGCCTCAGCCAGTATGCCCAATAATATGCCACAGCCAGTATGCCCAGTAATATACCACAGCCAGTATGCCCAGTAATATGCCACAGCCAGTATGCCCAGTAATATGCCACAGCCAGTATGCCCAGTAATATGCCACAGCCAGTGTACCCAGTAATATGCTACAGCCAGTATACCCAGTAATATACCACTGTTTATTTGCCCATTACTATGCCACAGCCTATTTGCCTATTAATATGCCACAGCCAATTTTCCTACTAATAAGTCACAGCTAGTATGCCCATTAATATGCCACTGTTCATTTGTCCATTAATATGCCACAGCCAATTTGCCCATTAATTTGCTGTCATATCCAGCAACACAAACAGTAAACCTGGGTGCATCTGCTGGATTTGGACTGCCGTCTCCATGTGAGACAGTCACACAGGCAGTGGGGGGGGGGGGGGGGGAGCATGTGGGAACCTGACTAATCCCTAGATAAGCATGTTAATTAGTTAATCAATATCCTTCTGGACACATACGATCAGTAATAAGTACAAAAGCTATATAGGACAGCCAAAACAAATGTCTTTAAAAAGTCCATTAACATATACAAATACTGTTGGACTCTCAGTAACATGAGTATGTGTGAATGTAATGCAACAGGCAGACAGTGAGACAGACACAAGATGTCTGCACCATAGTAGAATAGGGAGCACAGAACATGCTGAAGATTTATAGGTAAATTGCTTATTTACAGCACATTAGAGGAGGCTAAAAGGGAAGATTTAAGGGAAGACTTTTACATGAGGGAAAACATTTTTAAGGGTTTTATCTAGAGTTGCCAACTAGCCAGTATTTTACGGACAGGCCAGCTAAAAAAATGACATGAAGCCAATGTTATCTCTCAGGTGGCAATGACATGGCTGGTATTTTTTTGATGAAAATGTGGCAACCCTGGTTTAATCCCCCTTTAACAAAACCCATATAACAAACTAAGTGAGGAATAACTGTGTGAAGAAATGCACATTAAACCAACAAATTAAGGATTCCACCTTTCCTTTAGCAGTCATGTTACTGCCTCAGTAAACTAACACTGGCCTCAAGCCATAATCTTCTGACGGAGTGATAAGATTATCAAATGAAATACATCAGACTCTAAAGGACCCCACCATAACACAAGAGATTAGGAGATATGGATAGAGCAGAGCACACACCCTAGTGCCAGGCCTGGATAGAGCAGAGTACACACCCTAGTGCCAGGTCTGAATAGAGCAGAGCACACAGCTTAGTGCCAGGTCTGGATAGAGCAGAGCACACACCCTAGTGCCAGGTCTGAATAGAGCAGAGCACACAGCTTAGTGCCAGGTCTGGATAGAGCAGAGCACACACCCTAGTGCCAGGTCTGGATAGAGCAGAGCACACACCCTAGTGCCAGGTCTGGATAGAGCAGAGCACACACCCTAGTGCCAGGTCTGGATAGAGCAGAGTACACACCCTAGTGCCAGGTCTGAATAGAGCAGAGCACACAGCTTAGTGCCAGGTCTGGATAGAGCAGAGCACACACCCTAGTGCCAGGTCTGGATAGAGCAGAGCACACACCCTAGTGCCAGGCCTGGATAGAGCAGAGTACACACCCTAGTGCCAGGTCTGAATAGAGCAGAGCACACAGCTTAGTGCCAGGTCTGGATAGAGCAGAGCACACACCCTAGTGCCAGGTCTGAATAGAGCAGAGCACACAGCTTAGTGCCAGGTCTGGATAGAGCAGAGCACACACCCTAGTGCCAGGTCTGGATAGAGCAGAGCACACAGCTTAGTGCCAGGTCTGGATAGAGCAGAGCACACACCCTAGTGCCAGGTCTGGATAGAGCAGAGCACACACCCTAGTGCCAGGTCTGGATAGAGCAGAGCACACACCCTAGTGCCAAGTCTGGATAGAGCAGAGCACACACCCTAGTGCCAAGTCTGGATAGAGCAGAGCACATAGCCTAGTGCCAAGTCTGGATAGAGCAGAGCACACACCCTAGTGCCAGGTCTGGATAGAGCAGAGCACACAGCCTAGTGCCAAGTCTGGATAGAGCAGAGCACACACCCTAGTGCCAGGTCTGGATAGAGCAGAGCACACACCCTAGTGCCAGGTCTGGATAGAGCAGAGCACACACCCTAATGCCAGGTCTGGATAGAGAAGAGCACACACCCTAGTGCCAGGTCTGGATAGAGCAGAGCACACACCCTAATGCCAGGTCTGGATAGAGAGGAGCACACACCCTAGTGCCAGGTCTGGATAGAGCAGAGCACACACCCTAGTGCCAGGTCTGGATAGAGCAGAGCACACACCCTAATGCCAGGTCTGGATAGAGAAGAGCACACACCTTAGTGCCAGGTCTGGATAGAGCAGCACACGCCTCCTAGTGCCATTTCTAGATAGAGCAGGACACACATCTAGTGTCAGATCTTGATAGAGCAGCACACACACCCTAGTGCCAGGTCTTGATAGAGCAGGACACATCCCCTAGTGCCAGGTCTAGATAGAGCAGGATACGTCCCCTAGTGCCAGGTCTAGATAGAGCAGGACACATCCCCTAGTGCCAGGTCTAGATAAAGCAGGACACATCCCCTAGTGCCAGGTCTAGATAGAGCAGGTCACATCCCCCAGTGCCAGGTCTAGATAGAGCAGCACACATACCCTGGTATTCCCTTGGTTTCCATGGTGACTGCACCATTTTTAGAACTTTACCCCAGAACTGATTGCTGTGTCTAGAGCAGGAGGAAGGGCAGGTTTAGCTAGTGATGGGGATTATTTGCATGTTAGATGGGAATCAGGCAGAGGGCGGGGGAAATCTTTTTAGATCTCCCTTATAAAGGAGGAGATAATATTCCTTACAATAAACCAAACTGCACATTCCTCTAAGGATGAAGATGTTACTGCTGTCTGCGCTGACCTGCACTCTCTTCATCACCATGGCAACTGCACACCCTGCAGCAACTGTGTCCGAGGAACCTGTGCCTGAGAAAGCCAACTATTTTACACCAGCACCTGCACCACTACATACCACGTACTACGACTGGTCTAAAGACTATAAGGTGAGGTACATCATCCAGCTGCTGCAACCCTTTGGCATCATGGGAGTTGTAGTAACCAATAGCCGGAGTGCCAGGTTTATTTCCATTCCAGAGAGAAGCAGATCATTTTTAGTACATACTTGTATTTGTTCAGTATTCTGAGGGACACATAACTTTTCCACACTGCCCTGCAGAATGTATAATTCATACATGTTCAGAGGGAAATCACTTCATTCACTAAGTTAATAACTATTGGATCCCCTCACTGATCAGTATCCTGGGTCCCCCCAACTACACTGGCAATGTGCAGGGAAGCAAGGATACTGTCTGACCTGATAACCTGACAAACCTACAGGTGTCTGCTCTGTATTGGCTCCTGTGTAATATATGTATGCACACAGTGCAAGTATAGTTATCATTCACCTGGTATTATTATATGTGTGCTCTGTACAGACTCCTGTGTAATATATGTATGCACACATTGCAAGTATAGTTATCATTCACCTGGTATTATTATATGTGTGCTCTGTACAGACTCCTGTGTAATATATGTATGCACACACTGCAAGTATAGTTATCATTCAGCTGGTATTATTATATGTCTGCTCTGTACAGACTCCTGTGTAATATATGTATGCACACATTGCAAGTATAGTTATCATTCACTTGGTATTATTAGATGTCTGCTCTGTACAGACTCCTGTGTAATATATGTATGCACACACTGCAAGTATAGTTATCATTCACCTGGTATTATTATATGTCTGCTCTGTACAGACTCCTGTGTAATATATGTATGCACACACTGCAAGTATAGTTATCACTCACCTGGTATTATTATATGTGTGCTCTGTACAGACTCCTGTGTAATATATGTATGCACACACTGCAAGTATAGTTATCATTCACCTGGTATTATTATATGTGTGCTCTGTACAGACTCCTGTGTAATATATGTATGCACACACTGCAAGTATAGTTATCATTCACCTGGTATTATTATATGTCTGCTCTGTATTGGCTCCTGTGTAATATATGTATGCACACACTGCAAGTATAGTTATAATTTACCTGGTATTATTATATGTCTGCTCTGTACAGACTCCTGTGTAATATATGTATGCACACATTGCAAGTATAGTTATCATTCACCTGGTGTTATTATATGTGTGCTCTGTACAGACTCCTGTGTAATATATGTATGCACACACTGCAAGTATAGTTATATCATTCACCTGGTATTATTATATGTGTGCTCTGTACAGACTCCTGTGTAATATATGTATGCACACATTGCAAGTATAGTCATATCATTCACCTGGTATTATTATATGTGTGCTCTGTACAGACTCCTGTGTAATATATGTATGCACACACTGCAAGTGTAGTTATAATTTACCTGGTATTATTATATGTGTGCTCTGTACAGACTCCTGTGTAATATATGTATGCACACACTGCAAGTATAGTTATAAATTATCTGGTATTATTATATGTGTGCTCTGTACAGACTCCTGTGTAATATATGTATGCACACATTGCAAGTATAGTTATCATTCACCTGGTATTATTATATGTCTGCTCTGTACAGACTCCTGTGTAATATATGTATGCACACACTGCAAGTATAG
This sequence comes from Pelodytes ibericus, assembly GCA_036172795.1. NCBI lineage: Eukaryota > Metazoa > Chordata > Amphibia > Anura > Pelodytidae > Pelodytes > Pelodytes ibericus. The sequence goes on from CM069859.1 coordinate 223,543,075, forward strand.
TTATCATTCATCTGGTATTATTATATGTCTTCTCTGTACAGACTCCTGTGTAATATATGTATGCACACACTGCAAGTATAGTTATCATTCACCTGGTATTATTATATGTCTGCTCTGTACAGGCTCCTGTGTAATATATGTATGCACACACTGCAAGTATAGTTATCATTCACCTGGTATTATTATATATCTGCTCTGTACAGGCTCCTGTGTAATATATGTATGCACACACTGCAAGTATAGTTATCATTCACCTGGTATTATTATATGTCTGCTCTGTACAGGCTCCTGTGTAATATATGTATGCACACACTGCAAGTATAGTTATCATTCAGCTGGTATTATTATATGTCTGCTCTGTACAGGCTCCTGTGTAATATATATATGCACACAGTGCAAGTATAGTTATCATTCACCTGGTATTATTATATGTCTGCTCTGTACAGACTCCTGTGTAATATATGTATGCACATACTGCAAGTATAGTTATCATTCACCTAGTATTATTATATGTCTGCTCTGTACAGACTCCTGTGTAATATATGTATGCACACACTGCAAGTATAGTTATCATTCACCTGGTATTATTATATTTCTGCTCTGTACAGGCTCCTGTGTAATATATGTATGCTCACATTACAAGTATAGTTATCATTCACCTGGTAATATTATATGTCTGCTCTGTACAGACTCCTGTGTAATATATGTATGCACACATTGCAAGGAGAGTTATCATTCACCTGGTATTATTATATGTCTGCTCTGTACAGGCTCCTGTGTAATATATGTATGCACACATTGCAAGTATAGTTATCATTCACCTGGTATTATTATATGTCTGCTCTGTACAGGCTCCTGTGTAATATATGTATACACACACTGCAAGTATAGTTATCATTCACCTGGTATTATTATATGTGTGCTCTGTACAGGCTCCTTTGTAATATATGTATGCACACATTGCAAGTATAGTTATCATTCACCTGGTATTATTATATGTCTGCTCTGTACAGACTCCTGTGTAATATATGTATGCACACATTGCAAGTATAGTTATCATTCACCTGGTATTATTATATGTCTGCTCTGTACAGGCTCCTGTGTAATATATGTATGCACACACTGCAAGTATAGTTATCATTCACCTGGTATTATTATATGTCTGCTCTGTACAGGCTCCTGTGTAATATATGTATACACACACTGCAAGTATAGTTATCATTCACCTGGTATTATTATATGTGTGCTCTGTACAGGCTCCCGTATCATATATTGGACAAGAACGAAATCAATTAACTAATCAAGAATCACAGATAACCACACTGATAAGTTAACTGAATTCCACACGGTCACATATGTTCTGGACACAATATAGGGCAGTATGTGAGGCAGATAATAAGTGGCAGTCTTGGCAGCCCTAACTGCACCATATTTGACTTCTCTTTTATTGGTTTCTTACTGCGACATAAAATTTACAGAAATTAAAAATGCTAATCTGGAAATCATACAGTCCCGAGGACTCTGAAGAGGTAACTGATCACAATGGCAAACAAACATTGGGAATATTTAATGTGTGAACACACAGCAATATCTGGGATAATTAAACATGATGCATTCTGGGTAAACCTGCCCTCCGGACCAGGTATTCTAACAAGACTTTACCCCTCCACCTTCCTGTTCTTTCAGGTTTGGAATTCGGAGAAGAATGAATGGGAGAGTGTCGGTGAGGGGGGCCACACCGACAATATGTATGATGAAGACTGGGAATGAAGACAAATGCTCACAGCTACATGCGAAGCCGAATAATGTGTAATTAATGGGGGGTTTGTATTGAGGTCATTTGCAGAGAGTTGTAATTAGTGTAAATGTTTTAATACTTGCCAACAGTCACGAATTTGCTGGGAACTGAGTCTCAGACAGACACTATGTGTACAGGGGAGACCAGAGCTTAATATCCGGGGGTCTTGGAATGTTACGTGATGTCACAAACTCTGCCCCAAACTGACCTTTATAAATAACCCCCTATATTAACTTATCCTGGAGCAGCATCAAATAAACAGTGACTTTAATGCATTTCTAATGATTACTGCGGTTCATAGACTGATACAGAGTCTTTACTACTGCGTGATTATACTGGGGAAAGCCCCCAAAACACAAGGAGGGGTTATATATATAACAGGTTAGATAAGAGGGTCAAGTCCAAAGGATCCAGGTCTAGATAGAGCAGGACACATCCATTAGTGCCAGGTCTAGATAGAGTAGTAAACGTCCCCTAGTGCTAGGTCTAGACAGAGCAGGACACGTCCCCTAGTGCCAGGTCAAGACAGAGCAGGACACGTCCCCTAGTGCCAGGTCTAGACAGAGCAGGACACGTCCCCTAGTGCCAGGTCAAGACAGAGCAGGACACGTCCCCTAGTGCCAGGTCTAGACAGAGCAGGACACGTCCCCTAGGGCCAGGTCTAGACAGAGCAGGACACGTCTCCTAGTGCCAGGTCTAGACAGAGCAGGACACGTCCCCTAGTGCCAGGTCTAGATAGAGCAGGACACGTCCCCTAGGGCCAGGTCTAGACAGAGCAGGACACGTCCCCTAGTGCCAGGTCTAGATAGAGCAGGACACGTCCCCTAGGGCCAGGTCTAGACAGAGCAGGACACGTCCCCTAGTGCCAGGTCTAGATAGAGCAGGACACGTCCCCTAGGGCCAGGTCTAGACAGAGCAGGACACGTCCCCTAGTGCCAGGTCTAGACAGAGCAGGACACGTCCCCTAGTGCTAGGTCTAGATAGAGCAGGACACGTCCCCTAGTGCTAGGTCTAGACAGAGCAGGACACGTCCCCTAGTTCCAGGTCTAGACAGAGCAGGACACGTCCCCTAGTGTAGGTCTAGATAGACCAGGACACGCTCCCTTGTCGCAGGTGGGAATAGACCTTACAATTCAAAAACATTTTAAAAAAACAAGGGGAAATGAAAATGTGTATATGTATATGTATGTGTATGTGTATATTTATTTGTTTTAATGACTTTATTGAATGTATCTTGATTTCAAACTAACATACTGAGTGCCCAGCACAGGAGGTATGACATGTCTCAGCTCTATTTCGCCATCATCTGTGCAAACTTAAAAATAGACCCAATTAAGCAAAATACCATTATTAATAATAATAATTAGCTAATTCATTATGTTACATCTATTAATATATTCATTCACACTGTCCTAATTAGACAAACATCAAAGTGTATGATATGAGTTGTAACCCATTTCATTTCGCAGCCTGTGTGGGCTTCTGGTACAGTCTGCAGTCTCTAGATAAGGGTCTCTTCAAGAAAGTGGGAATTACAGGGAATTGAGAAGGGAATTTCAATCTAAAGGCCAAAGTAGCTGAGTTGGGAAAATAATGTCATTCAGCCTGCATTGGAGAATCTTTCCAACTCGGCTACACTGGCCTAAGGTTGGAAATTCCTGTCTTAATTCCCTCTTTATTAAGTAGACCCTCTAGTCCACAACCAAGAATGTGCTTGTGCTGCAAGGGGTCCATGTATGGAGGGGATATAGAAGCAAAAGGTTATTATGTGCATTTAACTACCCAGAATCCCTTGCACTGTGCATTTGAGCTTTGTTTGACTTGACTGACGTGTGTAGATGTGTGTTTATTAATGACTCTGCTGCTTGTGGAAGGGGTTACCAAGGCGCTCTCTGGGCCACTGTCCAATCAATGTTCACCGTTCATCCTGAGCCTGTATCATGGCATGTTTACTGATTAAACATGAGGATTAGCGGGCCATATTTACTATGTTACCCAAACGTAGAAATGTTATTAATACAGCTCTGAATACACACAGAGATCATAGCGTGTCAGATTAGTGTGGCAGCAGCTCCAAATAACGATTCATTCCTGTAACAAGAAGAAAGAGCCTGTTATTTAAAGAGAACTTTAATCCAACAAAATATCCTCCATTTCTGGACCTCTATATAAATGGCTGACACATTGTCACAGAGAGATACCAGACCGATAGAGCTATATAATATACAGGTAAAAGCAGTCTCACATTATCCTCCATTACTGGACCTCTATATAAACGGCTGACACATTGTCACAGAGAGATACCAGACCGATAGAGCTATATAATATACAGGTAAAAGCAGTGTCACATTATCCTCCATTACTGGACCTCTATATAAGCAGCTGACACATTGTCACAGAGAGATACCAGACTGATAGAGCTATATAATATACAGGTAAAAGCAGTGTCACATTATCCTCCATTACTGGACCTCTATATAAGCAGCTGACACATTGTCACAGAGAGATACCAGACCGATGGAGCTATATAATATACAGGTAAAAGCAGTGTCACATTATCCTCCATTACTGGACCTCTATATAAGCAGCTGACACATTGTCACAGAGAGATACCAGACTGATGGAGCTATATAATATACAGGTAAAAGCAGTGTCACATTATCCTCCATTACTGGACCTCTATATAAACGGCTGACACATTGTCACAGAGAGATACCAGACTGAAAAGAGCTATATAATATACAGGTAAAAGCAGTGTCACATTATCCTCCATTACTGGACCTCTATATAAGCAGCTGACACATTGTCACAGAGAGATACCAGACTGATGGAGCTATATAATATACAGGTAAAAGCAGTGTCACATTATCCTCCATTACTGGACCTCTATATAAGCAGCTGACACATTGTCACAGAGAGATACCAGACTGATGGAGCTATATAATATACAGGTAAAAGCAGTGTCACATTATCCTCCATTACTGGACCTCTATATAAACGGCTGACACATTGTCACAGAGAGATACCAGACTGATGGAGCTATATAATATACAGGTAAAAGCAGTGTCACATTATCCTCCATTACTGGACCTCTATATAAACGGCTGACACATTGTCACAGAGAGATACCAGACTGATGGAGCTATATAATATACAGGTAAAAGCAGTGTCACATTATCCTCCATTACTGGACCTCTATATAAACGGCTGACACATTGTCACAGAGAGATACCAGACTGATGGAGCTATATAATATACAGGTAAAAGCAGTGTGACATTATCCTCCATTACTGGACCTCTATATAAGCAGCTGACACATTGTCACAGAGAGATACCAGACTGATGGAGCTATATAATATACAGGTAAAAGCAGTGTGACATTATCCTCCATTACTGGACCTCTATATAAGCAGCTGACACATTGTCACAGAGAGATACCAGACTGATGGAGCTATATAATATACAGGTAAAAGCAGTGTCACATTATCCTCCATTACTGGACCTCTATATAAGCAGCTGACACATTGTCACAGAGAGATACCAGACTGATGGAGCTATATAATATACAGGTAAAAGCAGTGTGACATTATCCTCCATTACTGGACCTCTATATAAGCAGCTGACACATTGTCACAGAGAGATACCAGACCGATAGAGCTATATAATATACAGGTAAAAGCAGTGTCACATTATCCTCCATTACTGGACCTCTATATAAGCAGCTGACACATTGTCACAGAGAGATACCAGACTGATAGAGCTATATAATATACAGGTAAAAGCAGTGTGACATTATCCTCCATTACTGGACCTCTATATAAACGGCTGACACATTGTCACAGAGAGATACCAGACTGATAGAGCTATATAATATACAGGTAAAAGCAGTGTGACATTATCCTCCATTACTGGACCTCTATATAAGCAGCTGACACATTGTCACAGAGAGATACCAGACCGATAGAGCTATATAATATACAGGTAAAAGCAGTCTCACATTATCCTCCATTACTGGACCTCTATATAAACGGCTGACACATTGTCACAGAGAGATACCAGACCGATAGAGCTATATAATATACAGGTAAAAGCAGTGTCACATTATCCTCCATTACTGGACCTCTATATAAGCAGCTGACACATTGTCACAGAGAGATACCAGACTGATAGAGCTATATAATATACAGGTAAAAGCAGTGTCACATTATCCTCCATTACTGGACCTCTATATAAGCAGCTGACACATTGTCACAGAGAGATACCAGACCGATGGAGCTATATAATATACAGGTAAAAGCAGTGTCACATTATCCTCCATTACTGGACCTCTATATAAGCAGCTGACACATTGTCACAGAGAGATACCAGACTGATGGAGCTATATAATATACAGGTAAAAGCAGTGTCACATTATCCTCCATTACTGGACCTCTATATAAACGGCTGACACATTGTCACAGAGAGATACCAGACTGAAAAGAGCTATATAATATACAGGTAAAAGCAGTGTCACATTATCCTCCATTACTGGACCTCTATATAAGCAGCTGACACATTGTCACAGAGAGATACCAGACTGATGGAGCTATATAATATACAGGTAAAAGCAGTGTCACATTATCCTCCATTACTGGACCTCTATATAAGCAGCTGACACATTGTCACAGAGAGATACCAGACTGATGGAGCTATATAATATACAGGTAAAAGCAGTGTCACATTATCCTCCATTACTGGACCTCTATATAAACGGCTGACACATTGTCACAGAGAGATACCAGACTGATGGAGCTATATAATATACAGGTAAAAGCAGTGTCACATTATCCTCCATTACTGGACCTCTATATAAACGGCTGACACATTGTCACAGAGAGATACCAGACTGATGGAGCTATATAATATACAGGTAAAAGCAGTGTCACATTATCCTCCATTACTGGACCTCTATATAAACGGCTGACACATTGTCACAGAGAGATACCAGACTGATGGAGCTATATAATATACAGGTAAAAGCAGTGTGACATTATCCTCCATTACTGGACCTCTATATAAGCAGCTGACACATTGTCACAGAGAGATACCAGACTGATGGAGCTATATAATATACAGGTAAAAGCAGTGTGACATTATCCTCCATTACTGGACCTCTATATAAGCAGCTGACACATTGTCACAGAGAGATACCAGACTGATGGAGCTATATAATATACAGGTAAAAGCAGTGTCACATTATCCTCCATTACTGGACCTCTATATAAGCAGCTGACACATTGTCACAGAGAGATACCAGACTGATGGAGCTATATAATATACAGGTAAAAGCAGTGTGACATTATCCTCCATTACTGGACCTCTATATAAGCAGCTGACACATTGTCACAGAGAGATACCAGACCGATAGAGCTATATAATATACAGGTAAAAGCAGTGTCACATTATCCTCCATTACTGGACCTCTATATAAGCAGCTGACACATTGTCACAGAGAGATACCAGACTGATAGAGCTATATAATATACAGGTAAAAGCAGTGTGACATTATCCTCCATTACTGGACCTCTATATAAACGGCTGACACATTGTCACAGAGAGATACCAGACTGATAGAGCTATATAATATACAGGTAAAAGCAGTGTGACATTATCCTCCATTACTGGACCTCTATATAAGCAGCTGACACATTGTCACAGAGAGATACCAGACCGATAGAGCTATATAATATACAGGTAAAAGCAGTCTCACATTATCCTCCATTACTGGACCTCTATATAAACGGCTGACACATTGTCACAGAGAGATACCAGACTGATAGAGCTATATAATATACAGGTAAAAGCAGTGTGACATTATCCTCCATTACTGGACCTCTATATAAGCAGCTGACACATTGTCACAGAGAGATACCAGACTGATGGAGCTATATAATATACAGGTAAAAGCAGTGTCACATTATCCTCCATTACTGGACCTCTATATAAATGGCTGACACATTGTCACAGAGAGATACCAGACTGATAGAGCTATATAATATACAGGTAAAAGCAGTCTCACATTATCCTCCATTACTGGACCTCTATATAAGCAGCTGACACATTGTCACAGAGAGATACCAGACTGATGGAGCTATATAATATACAGGTAAAAGCAGTGTCACATTATCCTCCATTACTGGACCTCTATATAAGCAGCTGACACATTGTCACAGAGAGATACCAGACTGATGGAGCTATATAATATACAGGTAAAAGCAGTGTGACATTATCCTCCATTACTGGACCTCTATATAAGCAGCTGACACATTGTCACAGAGAGATACCAGACTGATGGAGCTATATAATATACAGGTAAAAGCAGTGTCACATTATCCTCCATTACTGGACCTCTATATAAACGGCTGACACATTGTCACAGAGAGATACCAGACTGATGGAGCTATATAATATACAGGTAAAAGCAGTGTGACATTATCCTCCATTACTGGACCTCTATATAAGCAGCTGACACATTACATATACATCGTTATCTAGCTGTTTGTTTGTGGAGGTTGTAGTAGAAGTGATTACAAATAGTAACAGTATTCAATGAAATAAAATTCTTACATTTTACTATAATTATGACGTAAACTCAAATCTCATTCTTTATTCCCTCAGCAGCAGCAAAAAAAAAAAACTTGACAAGAAAAACAACCAATAAGAGCATCCATAATAAACCCTCCCCTCCCTATATAAACCAATCAGAGCATCCATAATAAACCCTCCCCTCCCTATATAAACCAATAGGAGCATCCATAATAAACCCTCCCCTCCATATATAAACCAATCAGAGCATCCATAATAAACCCTCCCCTCCCTATATAAACCAGTCAGAGCATTCATAATAAACCCTCCCCTCCCTATATAAACCAATCAGAGCATCCATAATAAGCCCTCCCCTCCCTATATAAACCAATCAGAGCATCCATAATAAACCCTCCCCTCCCTATATAAACCAATCAGAGCATCCATAATAAACCCTCCCCTCCCTATATAAACCAATCAGAGCATCCATAATAAACCCTCCCCTCCCTATATAAACCAATAGGAGCATCCATAATAAACCCTCCCCTCCCTATATAAACCAATAAGAGCATCCATAATAAGCCCTCCCCATCATATATAAACCAATCAGACCATCCATAATAAACCCTCCCCTCCCTATATAAACCAATCAGAGCATCCATAATAAACCCTCCCCTCCCTATATAAACCAATCAGAGCATCCATAATAAACCCTCCCCTCCCTATATAAACCAATCAGAGCATCCATAATAAACCCTCCCCTCCCTATATAAACCAATCAGAGCATCCATAATAAACCCTCCCCTCCCTATATAAACCAATAAGAACATCCATAATAAACCCTCCCCTCCCTATATAAACCAATCAGAGCATCCATAATAAGCCCTCCCCTCTCTATATAAACCAATCAGAGCATCCATAATAAACCCTCCCCTCCCTATATAAACCAATAGGAGCATCTATAATAAACCCTCCCCTCCCTATATAAACCAATCAGAGCATCCATAATAAACCCTCCCCTCCCTATATAAACCAATCAGAACATCCATAATAAACCCTCCCCTCACTATATAAACCAATCAGAACATCCATAATAAACCCTCCCCTCCCTATATAAACCAATCAGAGCATCCATAATAAACCCTCCCCTCCCTATATAAACCAATCAGAGCATCCATAATAAACCCTCCCCTCCCTATATAAACCAATCAGAGCATCCATAATAAACCCTCCCCTCCCTATATAAACCAATAAGAACATCCATAATAAACCCTCCCCTCCCTATATAAACCAATCAGAGCATCCATAATAAACCCTCCCCTCCCTATATAAACCAATCAGAGCATCCATAATAAACTCTCCCCTCCCTATATAAACCTAATCAGAGCATCCATAATAAACCCTCCCCTCCCTATATAAACCAATAGGAGCATCTATAATAAACCCTCCCCTCCCTATATAAACCAATCAGAGCATCCATAATAAACCCTCCCCTCCCTATATAAACCAATCAGAGCATCCATAATAAACCCTCCCCTCCCTATATAAACCAATCAGAGCATCCATAATAAACCCTCCCCTCCCTATATAAACCAATCAGAACATCCATAATAAACCCTCCCCTCCCTATATAAACCAATCAGAACATCCATAATAAACCCTCCCCTCCCTATATAAACCAGTCAGAGCATCCATAATAAACCCTCCCCTCCCTATATAAACCAATCAGAACATCCATAATAAACCCTCCCCTCCCTATATAAACCAATCAGAGCATCCATAATAAACCCTCCCCTCCCTATATAAACCAATCAGAGCATCCATAATAAACTCTCCCCTCCCTATATTAACCAATAAGAACATCCATAATAAACCCTCCCCTCCCTATATAAACCAATAAGAACATACATAATAAACCCTCCCCTCCCTATATAAACCAATAAGAACATCCATAATAAGCCCTCCCCTCCCTATATAAACCAATCAGAGCATCCATAATAAACCCTCCCCTCCCTATATAAACCAATCAGAGCATCCATAATAAACCCTCCCCTCCCTATATAAACCAATCAGAACATCCATAATAAACCCTCCCCTCCCTATATAAACCAATCAGAGCATCCATAATAAACCCTCCCCTCCCTATATAAACCAATAAGAGCATCCATAATAAACCCTGCCCTCCCTATATAAACCAGTCAGAGCATCCATAATAAACCCTCCCCTCCCTATATAAACCAGTCAGAGCATCCATAATAAACCCTACCCTCCCTATATAAACCAATCAGAGCATCCATAATAAACCCTCCCCTCCCTATATAAACCAATCAGAGCATCCATAATAAACCCTCCCCTCCATATATAAACCAATAAGAACATCCATAATAAACCCTCCCCTCCCTATATAAACCAATCAGAGCATCCATAATAAACCCTCCCCTCCCTATATAAACCAATCAGAGCATCCATATTAAACCCTCCCCTCCCTATATAAACCAATCAGAGCATCCATAATAAACCCTCCCCTCCCTATATAAACCAATCAGAGCATCCATAATAAGCCCTCCCCTCCCTATATAAACCAATCAGAGCATCCATAATAAACCCTCCCCTCCCTATATAAACCAATCAGAGCATCCATAATAAACCCTCCCCTCCCTATATAAACCAGTCAGAGCATTCATAATAAACCCTCCCCTCCCTATATAAACCAATCAGAACATTCATAATAAACCCTCCCCTCCCTATATAAACCAATCAGAGCATCCATAATAAACCCTCCCCTCCCTATATAAACCAATCAGAGCATCCATAATAAACCCTCCCCTCCCTATATAAACCAATCAGAGCATCCATAATAAACCCTCCCCTCCCTATATAAACCAATCAGAGCATCCATAATAAACCCTCCCCTCCCTATATAAACCAATCAGAGCATCCATAATAAACCCTCCCCTCCCTATATAAACCAATCAGAGCATCCATAATAAACCCTCCCCTCCCTATATAAACCAATCAGAGCATCCATAATAAAGCCTCCCCTCCCTATATAAACCAATCAGAACATCCATAATAAACCCTCCCCTCCCTATATAAACCAATCAGAGCATCCATAATAAAGCCTCCCCTCCCTATATAAACCAATCAGAACATCCATAATAAACCCTCCCCTCCCTATATAAACCAATCAGAGCATCCATAATAAACCCTCCCCTCCCTATATAATCCAATCAGAGCATCCATAATAAACCCTCCCCTCCCTATATAAACCAATAAGAGCATCCATAATAAACCCTCCCCTCCCTATATAAACCAATCAGAGCATCCATAATAAACCCTCCCCTCCCTATATAAACCAATCAGAACATCCATAATAAACCCTCCCCTCCCTATATAAACCAATCAGAACATCCATAATAAACCCTCCCCTCCCTATATAAACCAGTCAGAGCATCCATAATAAACCCTCCCCTCCCTATATAAACCAATCAGAGCATTCATAATAAACCCTCCCCATCATATATAAACCAATCAGACCATCCATAATAAACCCTCCCCTCCCTATATAAACCAATAAGAGCATCCATAATAAACCCTCCCCTCCCTATATAAACCAATCAGAGCATCCATAATAAACCCTCCCCTCCCTATATAAACCAATCAGAACATCCATAATAAACCCTCCCCTCCCTATATAAACCAATAAGAGCATCCATAATAAACCCTCCCCTCCCTATATAAACCAATCAGAGCATCCATAATAAACCCTCCCCTCCCTATATAAACCAATAAGAGCATCCATAATAAGCCCTCCCCTCCCTATATAAACCAATCAGAGCATCCATAATAAACCCTCCCCTCCCTATATAAACCAATCAGAGCATCCATAATAAACCCTCCCCTCCCTATATAAACCAATCAGAGCATCCATAATAAACCCTCCCCTCCCTATATAAACCAATCAGAGCATCCATAATAAGCCCTCCCCTCCCTATATAAACCAATCAGAGCATCCATAATAAACCCTCCCCTCCCTATATAAACCAATAAGAACATCCATAATAAGCCCTCCCCTCCCTATATAAACCAATCAGAGCATCCATAATAAACCTTCCCCTCCCTATATAAACCAGTCAGAGCATCCATAATAAACCCTCCACTCCCTATATAAACCAATCAGAGCATCCATAATAAACCCTCCCCTCCCTATATAAACCAATCAGAGCATCCATAATAAACCCTCCCCTCCCTATATAAACCAATAGGAGCATCTATAATAAACCCTCCCCTCCCTATATAAACCAATCAGAGCATCCATAATAAACCCTCCCCTCCCTATATAAACCAATCAGAACATCCATAATAAACCCTCCCCTCCCTATATAAACCAATCTGAGCATCCATAATAAACCCTCCCCTCCCTATATAAACCAATCAAAGCATCCATAATAAACCCTCCCCTCCCTATATAAACCAATCAGAGCATCCATAATAAACCCTCCCCTCCCTATATAAACCAATCAGAGCATCCATAATAAACCCTCCCCTCCCTATATAAACCAATAGGAGCATCTATAATAAACCCTCCCCTCCCTATATAAACCAATCAGAGCATCCATAATAAACCCTCCCCTCCCTATATAAACCAATAAGAACATCCATAATAAACCCTCCCCTCCCTATATAAACCAATCAGAGCATCCATAATAAACCCTCCCCTCCCTATATAAACCAATAAGAACATCCATAATAAAGCCTCCCCTCCCTATATAAACCAATCAGAGCATCCATAATAAACCCTCCCCTCCCTATATAAACCAATAAGAACATCCATAATAAACCCTCCCCTCCCTATATAAACCAATAAGAGCATCCATAATAAACCCTCCCCTCCCTATATAAACCAATAAGAACATCCATAATAAACCCTCCCCTCCCTATATAAACCAATCAGAGCATCCATAATAAACCCTCCCCTCCCTATATAAACCAATAAGAACATCCATAATAAACCCTCCCCTCCCTATATAAACCAATCAGAGCATTCATAATAAACCCTCCCCATCATATATAAACCAATCAGACCATCCATAATAAACCCTCCCCTCCCTATATAAACCAATAAGAACATCCATAATAAACCCTCCCCTCCCTATATAAACCAATCAGAGCATCCATAATAAACCCTCCCCTCCCTATATAAACCAATCAGAGCATCCATAATAAGCCCTCCCCTCCCTATATAAACCAATCAGAGCATCCATAATAAACCCTCCCCTCCCTATATAAACCAATCAGAGCATCCATAATAAACCCTCCCCTCCCTATATAAACCAATCAGAGCATCCATAATAAACCCTCCCCTCCCTATATAAACCAATAAGAACATCCATAATAAACCCTCCCCTCCCTATATAAACCAATCAGAGCATTCATAATAAACCCTCCCCATCATATATAAACCAATCAGACCATCCATAATATACCCTCCCCTCCCTATATAAACCAATAAGAACATCCATAATAAACCCTCCCCTCCCTATATAAACCAATCAGAGCATCCATAATAAACCCTCCCCTCCCTATATAAACCAATCAGAGCATCCATAATAAACCCTCCCCTCCCTATATAAACCAATCAGAGCATCCATAATAAACCCTCCCCTCCCTATATAAACCAATAGGAGCATCCATAATAAACCCTCCCCTCCCCATATAAACCAATCAGAGCATCCAAAATAAACCCTCCCCTCCCTATATAAACCAATCAGAGCATCCATAATAAACCCTCCCCTCCCTATATAAACCAATCAGAACATCCATAATAAACCCTCCCCTCCCCATATAAACCAATCAGAACATCCATAATAAACCCTCCCCTCCCTATATAAACCAATAAGAGCATCCATAATAAACCCTCCCCTCCCTATATAAACCAATCAGAGCATCCATAATAAACCCTCCCCTCCCTATATAAACCAATCAGAGCATCCATAATAAACCCTCCCCTCCCTATATAAACCAATCAGAGCATCCATAATAAACCCTCCCCTCCCTATATAAACCAATCAGAGCATCCATAATAAACCCTCCCCTCCCTATATAAACCAATAAGAACATCCATAATAAACCCTCCCCTCCCTATATAAACCAATCAGAACATGCATAATAAACCCTCCCCTCCCTATATAAACCAATCAGAGCATCCATAATAAACCCTCCCCTCCCTATATAAACCAATCAGAGCATCCATAATAAACCCTCCCCTCCCTATATAAACCAATAAGAACATCCATAATAAACCCTCCCCTCCCTATATAAACCAATCAGAACATACATAATAAACCCTCCCCTCCCTATATAAACCAATAAGAACATCCATAATAAACCCTCCCCTCCCTATATAAACCAATAGGAGCATCCATAATAAGCCCTCCCCTCCCTATATAAACCAATAAGAACATCCATAATAAACCCTCCCCTCCCTATATAAACCAATCAGAGCATCCATAATAAACCCTCCCCTCCCTATATAAACCAATCAGAGCATCCATAATAAACCCTCCCCTCCCTATATAAACCAATCAGAGCATTCATAATAAACCCTCCCCTCCCTATATAAACCAATCAGAGCATCCATAATAAGCCCTCCCCTCCCTATATAAACCAATCAGAGCATCCATAATAAACCCTCCCCTCCCTATATAAACCAATCAGAGCATCCATAATAAACCCTCCCCTCCATATATAAACCAATCAGAGCATTCATAATAAACCCTCCCCTCCCTATATAAACCAATCAGAGCATCCATAATAAACCCTGCCCTCCCTATATAAACCAATCAGAACATCCATAATAAACCCTCCCCTCCCTATATAAACCAATCAGAGCATCCATAATAAACCCTCCCCTCCCTATATAAACCAATAAGAACATCCATAATAAACCCTCCCCATCATATATAAACCAATCAGACCATCCATAATAAACCCTCCCCTCCCTATATAAACCAATAAGAACATCCATAATAAACCCTCCCCTCCCTATATAAACCAATCAGAGCATTCATAATAAACCCTCCCCTCCCTATATAAACCAATCAGAGCATCCATAATAAGCCCTCCCCTCCCTATATAATCCAATCAGAGCATCCATAATAAACCCTCCCCTCCCTATATAAACCAATCAGAGCATCCATAATAAACCCTCCCCTCCCTATATAAACCAATAAGAGCATCCATAATAAACCCTCCCCTCCCTATATAAACCAATCAGAGCATCCATAATAAACCCTCCCCTCCCTATATAAACCAATAAGAGCATCCATAATAAACCCTCCCCTCCCTATATAAACCAATCAGAGCATCCATAATAAACCCTCCCCTCCCTATATAAACCAATCAGAGCATCCATAATAAACCCTCCCCTCCCTATATAAACCAATCAGAGCATCCATAATAAACCCTCCCCTCCCTATATAAACCAATAGGAGCATCTATAATAAACCCTCCCCTCCCTATATAAACCAATCAGAGCATCCATAATAAACCCTCCCCTCCCTATATAAACCAATCAGAGCATCCATAATAAACCCTCCCCTCCCTATATAAACCTAATCAGAGCATCCATAATAAACCCTCCCCTCCCTATATAAACCAATCAGAGCATCCATAATAAACCCTCCCCTCCCTATATAAACCAATCAGAGCATCCATAATAAACCCTCCACTCCCTATATAAACCAATCAGAGCATCCATAATAAACCCTCCCCTCCCTATATAAACCAATCAGAGCATCCATAATAAACCCTCCCCTCCCTATATAAACCAATCAGAGCATCCATAATAAACCCTCCCCTCCCTATGTAAACCAATAAGAACATCCATAATAAACCCTCCCCTCCCTATATAAACCAATCAGAGCATCCATAATAAACCCTCCCCTCCCTATATAAACCAATCAGAGCATCTATAATAAGCCATCCCCTCCCTATATAAACCAATCAGAGCATCCATAATAAACCCTCCCCTCCCTATATAAACCAATCAGAGCATTCATAATAAACCCTCCCCTCCCTATATAAACCAATCAGAGCATCCATAATAAACCCTCCCCTCCCTATATAAACCAATCAGAGCATCCATAATAAACCCTCCCCTCCCTATATAAACCAATCAGAGCATCCATAATAAACCCTCCCCTCACTATATAAACCAATCAGAGCATCCATAATAAACCCTCCCCTCCCTATATAAACCAATAAGAGCATCCATAATAAACCCTCCCCTCTCTATATAAACCAATCCGAGCATCCATAATAAACCCTCCCCTCCCTATATAAACCAATCAGAGCATTCATAATAAACCCTCCCCATCATATATAAACCAATCAGACCATCCATAATATACCCTCCCCTCCCTATATAAACCAATAAGAACATCCATAATAAACCCTCCCCTCCCTATATAAACCAATCAGAGCATCCATAATAAACCCTCCCCTCCCTATATAAACCAATCAGAGCATCCATAATAAACCCTCCCCTCCCTATATAAACCAATCAGAGCATCCATAATAAACCCTCCCCTCCCTATATAAACCAATAGGAGCATCCATAATAAACCCTCCCCTCCCCATATAAACCAATCAGAGCATCCAAAATAAACCCTCCCCTCCCTATATAAACCAATCAGAGCATCCATAATAAACCCTCCCCTCCCTATATAAACCAATCAGAACATCCATAATAAACCCTCCCCTCCCCATATAAACCAATCAGAACATCCATAATAAACCCTCCCCTCCCTATATAAACCAATAAGAGCATCCATAATAAACCCTCCCCTCCCTATATAAACCAATCAGAGCATCCATAATAAACCCTCCCCTCCCTATATAAACCAATCAGAGCATCCATAATAAACCCTCCCCTCCCTATATAAACCAATCAGAGCATCCATAATAAACCCTCCCCTCCCTATATAAACCAATCAGAGCATCCATAATAAACCCTCCCCTCCCTATATAAACCAATAAGAACATCCATAATAAACCCTCCCCTCCCTATATAAACCAATCAGAACATGCATAATAAACCCTCCCCTCCCTATATAAACCAATCAGAGCATCCATAATAAACCCTCCCCTCCCTATATAAACCAATCAGAGCATCCATAATAAACCCTCCCCTCCCTATATAAACCAATAAGAACATCCATAATAAACCCTCCCCTCCCTATATAAACCAATCAGAACATACATAATAAACCCTCCCCTCCCTATATAAACCAATAAGAACATCCATAATAAACCCTCCCCTCCCTATATAAACCAATAGGAGCATCCATAATAAGCCCTCCCCTCCCTATATAAACCAATAAGAACATCCATAATAAACCCTCCCCTCCCTATATAAACCAATCAGAGCATCCATAATAAACCCTCCCCTCCCTATATAAACCAATCAGAGCATCCATAATAAACCCTCCCCTCCCTATATAAACCAATCAGAGCATTCATAATAAACCCTCCCCTCCCTATATAAACCAATCAGAGCATCCATAATAAGCCCTCCCCTCCCTATATAAACCAATCAGAGCATCCATAATAAACCCTCCCCTCCCTATATAAACCAATCAGAGCATCCATAATAAACCCTCCCCTCCATATATAAACCAATCAGAGCATTCATAATAAACCCTCCCCTCCCTATATAAACCAATCAGAGCATCCATAATAAACCCTGCCCTCCCTATATAAACCAATCAGAACATCCATAATAAACCCTCCCCTCCCTATATAAACCAATCAGAGCATCCATAATAAACCCTCCCCTCCCTATATAAACCAATAAGAACATCCATAATAAACCCTCCCCATCATATATAAACCAATCAGACCATCCATAATAAACCCTCCCCTCCCTATATAAACCAATAAGAACATCCATAATAAACCCTCCCCTCCCTATATAAACCAATCAGAGCATTCATAATAAACCCTCCCCTCCCTATATAAACCAATCAGAGCATCCATAATAAGCCCTCCCCTCCCTATATAATCCAATCAGAGCATCCATAATAAACCCTCCCCTCCCTATATAAACCAATCAGAGCATCCATAATAAACCCTCCCCTCCCTATATAAACCAATAAGAGCATCCATAATAAACCCTCCCCTCCCTATATAAACCAATCAGAGCATCCATAATAAACCCTCCCCTCCCTATATAAACCAATAAGAGCATCCATAATAAACCCTCCCCTCCCTATATAAACCAATCAGAGCATCCATAATAAACCCTCCCCTCCCTATATAAACCAATCAGAGCATCCATAATAAACCCTCCCCTCCCTATATAAACCAATCAGAGCATCCATAATAAACCCTCCCCTCCCTATATAAACCAATAGGAGCATCTATAATAAACCCTCCCCTCCCTATATAAACCAATCAGAGCATCCATAATAAACCCTCCCCTCCCTATATAAACCAATCAGAGCATCCATAATAAACCCTCCCCTCCCTATATAAACCTAATCAGAGCATCCATAATAAACCCTCCCCTCCCTATATAAACCAATCAGAGCATCCATAATAAACCCTCCCCTCCCTATATAAACCAATCAGAGCATCCATAATAAACCCTCCACTCCCTATATAAACCAATCAGAGCATCCATAATAAACCCTCCCCTCCCTATATAAACCAATCAGAGCATCCATAATAAACCCTCCCCTCCCTATATAAACCAATCAGAGCATCCATAATAAACCCTCCCCTCCCTATGTAAACCAATAAGAACATCCATAATAAACCCTCCCCTCCCTATATAAACCAATCAGAGCATCCATAATAAACCCTCCCCTCCCTATATAAACCAATCAGAGCATCTATAATAAGCCATCCCCTCCCTATATAAACCAATCAGAGCATCCATAATAAACCCTCCCCTCCCTATATAAACCAATCAGAGCATTCATAATAAACCCTCCCCTCCCTATATAAACCAATCAGAGCATCCATAATAAACCCTCCCCTCCCTATATAAACCAATCAGAGCATCCATAATAAACCCTCCCCTCCCTATATAAACCAATCAGAGCATCCATAATAAACCCTCCCCTCACTATATAAACCAATCAGAGCATCCATAATAAACCCTCCCCTCCCTATATAAACCAATAAGAGCATCCATAATAAACCCTCCCCTCTCTATATAAACCAATCCGAGCATCCATAATAAACCCTCCCCTCCCTATATAAACCAATCAGAGCATCCATAATAAACCCTCCCCTCCCTATATAAACCAATCAGAGCATTCATAATAAACCCTCCCCTCCCTATATAAACCAATCAGAGCATTCATAATAAAGCCTCCCCTCCCTATATAAACCAATCAGAGCATTCATAATAAACCCTCCCCTCCCTATATAAACCAATCAGAGCATCCATAATAAGCCCTCCCCTCCCTATATAAACCAATAAGAACATCCATAATAAACCCTCCCCTCCCTATATAAACCAATCAGAACATCCATAATAAACCCTCCCCTCCCTATATAAACCAATCAGAGCATTCATAATAAACCCTCCCTATATAAACCAATCAGAGCATCCATAATAAACCCTCCCCTCCCTATATAAACCAATCAGAGCATCCATAATAAACCCTCCCCTCCCTATATAAACCAATCAGAGCATCTATAATAAACCCTCCCCTCCCTATATAAACCAATCAGAGCATCCATAATAAACCCTCCCCTCCCTATATAAACCAATCAGAGCATCCATAATAAACCCTCCCCTCCCTATATAAACCAATCAGAGCATCCATAATAAACCCTCCCCTCCATATATAAACCAATCAGAGCATCCATAATAAACCCTCCCCTCCCTATATAAACCAATCAGAGCATCCATAATAAACCCTCCCCTCACTATATAAACCAATCCGAGCATCCATAATAAACCCTCCCCTCCCTATATAAACCAATCAGAGCATCCATAATAAACCCTCCCCTCCCTATATAAACCAATCAGAGCATCCATAATAAACTCTCCCCTCCCTATATAAACCAATCAGAGCATTCATAATAAACCCTCCCCTCCCTATATAAACCAATCAGAGCATTCATAATAAAGCCTCCCCTCCCTATATAAACCAATCAGAGCATTCATAATAAACCCTCCCCTCCCTATATAAACCAATCAGAGCATCCATAATAAACCCTCCCCTCCCTATATAAACCAATCAGAGCATCCATAATAAAGCCTCCCCTCCCTATATAAACCAATCAGAGCATCCATAATAAACCCTCCCCTCCCTATATAAACCAATCAGAACATCCATAATAAACCCTCCCCTCCCTATATAAACCAATCAGAGCATTCATAATAAACCCTCCCTATATAAACCAATCAGAGCATCCATAATAAACCCTCCCCTCCCTATATAAACCAATCAGAGCATCCATAATAAACCCTCCCCTCCCTATATAAACCAATCAGAGCATCCATAATAAACCCTCCCCTCCCTATATAAACCAATCAGAGCATTCATAATAAACCCTCCCCTCACTATATAAACCAATAAGAGCATCCATAATAAACCCTCCCCTCCCTATATAAACCAATCAGAGCATCCATAATAAACCCTCCCCTCCCTATATAAACCAATAAGACCATCCATAATAAACTCTCCCCTCCCTATGTAAACCAATAAGAACATCCATAATAAACCCTCCCCTCTCTATATAAACCAATAGGAGCATCCATAATAAACCCTCCCCTCCCTATATAAACCAATAAGAGCATCCATAATAAACCCTCCCCTCCCTATATAAACCAATAGGAGCATCCATAATAAACCCTCCCCTCCCTATATAAACCAATAAGAGCATCCATAATAAACCCTCCCCTCCCTATATAAACCAATCAGAGCATCCATAATAAACCCTGCCCTCCCTATATAAACCAATCAGAGCATCCATAATAAACCCTCCCCTCCCTATATAAACCAATCAGAGCATCCATAATAAACCCTCCCCTCCCTATATAAACCAATCAGAGCATCCATAATAAACCCTCCCCTCCCTATATAAACCAATCAGAGCATCCATAATAAACCCTCCCCTCCCTATATAAACCAATAAGAACATCCATAATAAACCCTCCCCTCCCTATATAAACCAATCAGAGCATCCATAATAAACCCTCCCCTCCCTATATAAACCAATAAGAACATCCATAATAAACCCTCCCCTCCCTATATAAACCAATAAGAACATCCATAATAAACCCTCCCCTCCCTATATAAACCAATAGGAGCATCCATAATAAACCCTCCCCTCCCTATATAAACCAATAACACCAGAACCAAGTCATCTTTCTTTGTAATAATCCAATCTCAACAAACTGAAATAACCAACGGAAACACATAATCCAGGAATGAAAATCCCTCAGCGGGATTGGAGATGATGTCAGGGCTTTACACTAAGGGAAGAAGAAAAATACTAGTAATACTATATCCTCAGAAATAACATTATCATAGATATCAGAATGAATAGTATAACGAACCAACAAGCAATGAAACACGTGCGTAATAAAAATAAACGATACAGGGTTTAATACTTGGCTCCATATAGTACTCGCCTCCATATAGTACTCGCCTCCATATAATACTCGCCTCCATATAATACTCGCCTCCATATAATACTCGCCTCCATATAGTACTCGCCTCCATATAATACTCGCCTCCATATAGTACTCGCCTCCATATAATACTCACCCTCCATATAATACTCGCCTCCATATAATACTCACCTCCATATAGTACTCGCCTCCATATAATACTCACCCTCCATATAATACTCACCTCCATATAGTACTCGCCTCCATATAGTACTCGCCTCCATATAATACTCGCCTCCATATAATACTCACCCTCCATATAGTACTCGCCTCCATATAATACTCACCTCCATATAGTACTCGCCTCCATATAATACTCTCCTCCATATAATACTCGCCTCCATATAGTACTCGCCTCCATATAATACTCGCCTCCATATAGTACTCGCCTCCATATAATACTCGCCTCCATATAGTACTCACCTCCATATAGTACTCGCCTCCATATAATACTCGCCTCCATATAATACTCACCTCCATATAGTACTCGCCTCCATATAATACTCTCCTCCATATAATACTCGCCTCCATATAGTACTCGCCTCCATATAATACTCGCCTCCATATAATGCCCACCTCCATATAATACTCACCCTCCATATAGTACTCGCCTCCATATAATACTCACCCTCCATATAGTACTCGCCTCCATATAATACTCGCCTCCATATAATACTCACCTCCATATAGTACTCGCCTCCATATAATACTCACCCTCCATATAGTACTCGCCTCCATATAATACTCACCCTCCATATAATACTCGCCTCCATATAATACTCACCCTCCATATAATACTCTCCTCCATATAATACTCTCCTCCATATAATACTCACCCTCCATATAATACTCACCCTCCATATAATACTCGCCTCCATATAATACTCTCCTCCATATAGTACTCGCCTCCATATAATACTCTCCTCCATATAATACTCTCCTCCATATAATACTCACCTCCATATAATACTCTCCTCCATATAATACTCGCCTCCATATAATACTCACCTCCATATAGTACTCACCTCCATATAGTACTCGCCTCCATATAATCCTCTCCTCCATATAGTACTCGCCTCCATATAATACTCGCCTCCATATAATGCCCACCTCCATATAATACTCTCCTCCATATAATCCTCGCCTCCATATAATACTCTCCTCCATATAATACTCTCCTCCATATAATACTCGCCTCCATATAATACTCACCTCCATATAGTACTCGCCTCCATATAATCCTCTCCTCCATATAGTACTCGCCTCCATATAATACTCGCCTCCATATAATACTCACCTCCATATAATACTCGCCTCCATATAATACCCACCTCCATATAATACTCGCCTCCATATAATACTCGCCTCCATATAATACCCACCTCCATATAATACTCGCCTCCATATAATACTGGCCTCCATATAATACTCGCCTCCATATAATCCTCTCCTCCATATAATACTCACCTCCATATAATACTCACCTCCATATAATACTCGCCTCCATATAATACCCGCCTCCATATAATACTCGCCTCCATATAATACTCGCCTCCATATAATACCCACCTCCATATAGTACTCGCCTCCATATAATACTCTCCTCCATATAATACTCTCCTCCATATAATACTCGCCTCCATATAGTACTCGCCTCCATATAATCCTCGCCTCCATATAATACTCGCCTCCATATAATACTCTCCTCCATATAATACTCACCTCCATATAATACCCACCTCCATATAATACTCGTCTCCATATAATACTCGCCTCCATATAATACTCGCCTCCATATAATACTCGCCTCCATATAATACTCACCTCCATATAATACTCGTCTCCATATAATACTCGTCTCCATATAATACTCTCCTCTGTGTCTGTATAACTCATGACTTTACGTCATAATAATAGTAAAATGGGAGAATTTATAAAGACATGGAGTTATGCAAGTTTAAAGCTCAGATACAACTGCTGGACCAGTCAGCGGCCATTAGTAAATCTTCCAACCTACAACCTAGTGAAAAGGCTTGGGAGCCATAGCACCTCTAACAGGGGCTTCTCGGAGGACCCACTTAACTGTTTCCACAATGACACTGGCTGGATAGTTAAGTGTGGTTTACGTCGGGCTAAAAACAAACCTGAGCGTGTGGGCTTGCTATGGGCTGCGATCACTCGGATCTATTGAGACAAGACACACGGCATAAACAAGCATTATGGAGAAAACTGAGACAAGAGACCTGTGAGATCAGGGTTTTAGTACGTTTCGATATAGAAAACCAGACCCCATCGAGAGTAGAGATGAGCAGACACCTGGATGTGCGGGTCCGGCAGGTTCAGCCGAACTTCGAAAAAATGTCCGGGTCCGTGCTCGAACTTGACCTCGAACCCCATTGAAGTCAATGGGGACACGAACTTTTGGCCACTAAAATGCCTCTTAAAAAGTCCTGGAAAGGGCTAGAGGGCTGCAAAATGAAGTAAAATGTGGGTAAGAGTAGGACAAGTGCCCTGCAAGCAAATGTGGATAGGGAAATAACTTCAAATAACATAAAATACATACAAATTACAAATACAGCTGAGCCATAAAATAGCACTAGATGGAATCTTTGATTTTAGCTTTGGAAGAACATCAATCTAAATCTAAAGCATGGCTGCCAGGAGGATCAACAGAATTATCCATTTGAGAGAGGGTTGGAGTGCAGGGTATTCTCTTTCAGTTTATACTAAGTGACCCATAGGTTGAGGAGGCGGTGACCGTGGCGGTGTAGGTGGAAGCGGCGCTGGAGGAGGAGGAGGAGGTAGCCAGAATTTTTCAAAGTGCGCTGTAAGCACAGTATTTGACGGTTCTATTTGACTCTCAGATATGAAGTGCACCGCAAGACGCAAATGTACTATTTACCACCCAAAACTATTAGAATTTTTCAAAGTGCGCTGTAAGCACAGTATTTGACGGTTCTATTTGACTCTCAGATGTAATACATGTAATGCTATTGCTATTCTATAAACCGAAATAGTCAATTGACCTATTCTTATGAATGGGGACTCTATTTCAGAGTGACTAGCTTGGACGATGTCAAGCACCATAGCATTATTTCCTGGCCCCAGGGCTACTAGGGGCCACAGACAGTCAGGCACCCAAAGCGGCGTGCCCAGCTGCCGGGGACTCTCTATATTATAGAAGGAATGGTAGGCAGTCTGGGGATTGGCTAAAACCAAAAAATAGCTCCCACTCTGATTGGTTGCCACAAACCCAGCACATTAAGTAGGCACGTCCCTGATTGGCTAAGAGTTTAGAGGGACGTAGTGTCAGGATCTTCCCCGCAGCAACTCTCCTGAGTACACCCCCTTGTATTGCAGCCAGGATCCATCTCACGCACTGGCTAGCGCGTTCACACCGCTAGTCTATCCTTCTACACAGAGGCGCGCGCCTGATGACATCACGCCCGTCGCATACCCGCGAGGCGCGGGAGGATTTAAAAGGCAGAATCACCAGACAAGCAGTGCTTGGTGATTCTCGTGTTTTCTGAAGCCTAGCGTTTACTATTCCTGATTATCGTTGCTGACCCTTGGATTTTCCTGACTACTCTCTGTCTGCCTGTGCCCCTGATTCCGGACTGTCTACCGTTTTGCTCATTTCTCTGGTTCTGACCCTGGCTTGTTTATCGTTACGCTGTCTCTCTATTGCCCCTGATCTCGGACTGTTTACTCGTGCTGAAGATTATCTGTTTTCCTGTAACCATCGTTATCCTCGTTATTCTCCAAATCACCCCTGCAGTGTGGATTACAAGTGTGCATCTTCCTCCAGGCAACCTTGCCACTGTGGATTACAAGTGGTATAGTTATTTATTACGTTTATACCTGAATATATATTGTTGCCCTGCATATTGGTCTCTATCCAGTTCCATATCACCACATAATCACCAAGCCTTTTCTTCATGGAGACCGCAGGACTTACGGAGGCTATTGCTGCTCTCACTCAGCAATTGGTTACACTGAATCAGTCAGTGCAAGACCTACAAACAGGCCAAGCCCACCTGCAACAACAGGTACAACATTTACAGACCCATCCAGGTAATGCCCCCGAACCTGCAGTAGGGGTTCATGCACCTCCTCCGGCTCCCATATTACTGGAAGGAGCTACCGCTCTCGAACCACAAGTGGTATTACCTGAGAAATTCACTGGAGATAGAAAGAAGTACCGTACCTTCATCACTTCGTGTCAAATTCTATTTAATCTCCGTCCACGAACCTACGCATCTGACTACGTGAAGATACATACCGTGATTTCCCTTCTCACAGAGGAACCCCAATTATGGGCTCACCACCTCCTTCACACCAATAGTTCAGTCCTCGACACCTGGGGGTCCTTCCGACAAGCTCTGGACTCCTTATATGAGGATCCTTTTAGAGTTACCTCGGCCACAAGTGCTATTCGCTCTCTTAGACAAGGCCGTAGACCAGTAGAGGAGTATATTACCGAATTCCGCAGGATCGCTTTGGAAACGACTTGGAATGAATCAGCACTACTGGATCAGTTCCGTTTAGGACTTTCTGATGGTCTTAAAGACGAATTGGCACGAGTTGGTATACCCTCCTCCTTGGATGATCTTACTCGTATCGTCACTCAGATAGACCGCAGACTACGGGAACGAAAAGCGGAACGTACTAACAATACTCCATCTACAGGAGCTGCTTACAGTCCCTACCATTACGAGACCAGAACCCCTACACCCCAAGGCACCGATGAACCCATGCAGATCGGATTAGTTCGAGGTCCCCTCTCTGCCGAGGAAAAAGCCAGACGTAGGAGTCAAAATCTCTGCCTATACTGCGGTAAATCAGGCCATATGTACAAAGAATGCCGGGCCCGCAGACGATCTACTAATGGTAAGATCACCTCTTTTCCTACTGCAAGAAACACAGTAACGTCTCCCGATAAGACTCCTCATCTTTCCATCCCTCTCTCCCTACAGTGGACTAAAGGCCCTATTTCCCTGATGGCGATGGTGGATTCCGGAGCCAGTGGATGTTTTATCGACACCGATCTCGCCAAAGCCATCGCAATTCCTACCCATCGTAAGAAGTCGCCAATGCATATCCAGCTCGTAGACGGTAGCCCGTTGAAGACAGGTCCGGTCACTCACGAAACCATCCCCTTAGTCATGACTATCGGCGAAGGACATCAAGAGCTCATCCAGTTTGATATTGTACCAGCACCTATCTTCTCCCTCATTCTAGGGCTTCCATGGCTCCGGTTACATAATCCCGTTATAAATTGGGGAACAGGTACCTTGGCGTTTACTTCTGAACACTGTACCGACACATGTCTGGACAAGGGTACTTTATGTTTTATTACAGAACCAGATTCCTCCTCTACGTTACCCTCAGCTTACACACAGTACCACGACGTATTTGAGAAGAAAAAGGCAGATGTACTCCCTCCTCACAGGGATTATGATTGTCCCATCGATCTTCTTCCCGAGCACCCATTCCTTTTGGAAGAATTTACCCCCTCGCCGAACCTGAACTCACCTCATTAAAAGACTACATAGAAGAAAATCTAGCCAAAGGTTTTATACAACCATCCACTTCACCTGCTGGGGCTGGCATTTTCTTCGTCAAGAAAAAAGACGGTGGATTACGACCATGTATTGACTACCGGGAACTCAATAATATTACCACAAAAAATCGTTATCCTCTACCTCTTATTTCAGAACTCTTGGACCACCTCCGTTCAGCTCAAGTCTTCACAAAGATTGATCTTCGAGGTGCATATAACTTGGTACGAATTAGAGAGGGAGACGAATGGAAAACCGCCTTCCGATCACGTTATGGACACTTTGAATATAAGGTAATGCCATTTGGACTGTGTAACGCACCAGCCACCTTCCAACATTTCGTTAATGATATTTTCCGTGACATCCTGGACCGTTTCGTTGTCATCTACCTTGATGATATACTCATTTACTCCTCATCACTGGAGAAACACAGAGAACATGTCCGCACTGTCCTTGCACGTCTGAGACAACACCAACTATATGCAAAATTGGAGAAATGCAAATTTGAGACAAGATCAGTTGAGTTTTTGGGTTTTATTTTATCACCGAACAACATTCAGATGGACCCAAAAAAGATCAATGCTATTCAAGAATGGCCCACACCCACTAATAGGAAAAGTGTACAGAGATTCGTGGGCTTTGCAAATTTCTATAGGAAATTTATCAGGAACTTTTCTAAGGTCATACAACCCATTACTGCCTTAACTTCTAAAAACAGATCATTCTTTTGGAATAATACAGCACAAGAGGCTTTCAATTCCTTGAAGGTTCGATTTACCACAGCTCCAATTTTAATTCTCCCGGATCCGACAAGAGCCTTCACGCTGGAAGTAGACGCTTCTGATACTGCAGTGGGGGCAATTCTTTCCCAACGTCATAAAGAAGATGAACAATTGCATCCCGTCGCCTTTTTCTCCAGAACACTATCACCTGCAGAGAGAAATTACAATGTTGGTGAGAGAGAATTACTAGCGATCAAACTCGCATTGGAGGAGTGGCGACATTTGCTAGAAGGTGCGCTTTTCCCGATAACCGTCTTTACAGATCATAAAAATCTCGAATATTTGCGTACTGCTAAGAGATTACAACCGAGACAGGCGAGATGGGCACTCTTCTTCACGCGTTTCCAACTACATATCACGTACCGTCCAGGTTCCCGCAATCTCAAGGCAGATGCTCTATCACGTATGTCCAATCCCGAAGATATTCATGAAGAGAGATCAAGTACTATACTCCAGTCGGAACATTTCTTAAATGCCACACAATCTATATGGGATACCATTCGTACCCATTCTTCAAGTCCCGATGTACCCAATCCTGAACGATTGACACACCAACAAGGATTATTCTTTTATCAAGATAAAGTGTATGTACCTCCCGAAGCTCGTCTACAGATTTTGCAGTTCTTCCACGACTCCCCAACAGCAGGGCACGGTGGCATTCGTCAAACCAAAGATCTCATTTCACGAACATTTTGGTGGCCTACACTACGAGACGAGGTAAGAAGGTTTGTTTCAAGTTGCGACACCTGCGCTCGTGCTAAAGAAAGCCATCACAAACCTTCGGGTCTTCTCCAACCGTTGTCCATACCTACAAGACCTTGGAGTGAAGTGTCCATGGATTTTATTACGGATTTACCCCTATCTCAACAATACAACACGTTAATGGTGGTTGTGGACCGTTTTACCAAGATGGCACACTTTATACCCTACACTCATCTACCTTCGGCTACAGAGACCGCTGATCTCTTTTTACGTGAAGTTTTTAAATTACATGGTCTACCTGAGAACATAGTTTCCGACCGAGGGACCCAATTTACATCTCATTTTTGGAAAGCCTTCTGTGCCGAATTACATATTCACCGTTCTCTCTCTACAGCATTTCATCCCCAAAGTAACGGTCAGACGGAACGAACCAACCAGACTCTAGAGCAATACTTGAGGTGTTTCACCACACACCTCCAGGATGATTGGAGTACTTATTTACCCCTGGCTGAGTTTGCTTATAATAACCACATCCACAGCTCTACTAGGAGATCACCGTTCTTTGTGAACTATGGCTTTCACCCCTCCATGCTTCCTGGAGCACCCATCTCCAGCACCGTTCCCTCTGTCTCCATACATGTTCGTAATATCACCCGCACGTATTCTCTACTACGTAATACCCTTCTCCAATCTCAACAAAGGTACAAGAACTTTGCTGACCGTCACCGATCCGACGCTCCGTTATACAAACCTGGTGACAAAGTATGGTTGTCCACTAAACACCTGAAACTCTCTTGTCCCACGAAGAAATTGGGTCCCAGATTCATTGGTCCATTCCCCATCACTAAGATCATCTCTCCTTTGGCCATGAGGCTTTGTTTACCCCCCTCTATGAAGGTGCATCCAGTGTTCCACGTATCTCTGCTCAAACCTTGGGTAGACAATTCCTTCCCAGAAAGAACGGTGTCTCCTCCTGCTCCTGTTCTGGTAGATGGGGTCGAAGAATACGAGGTTGAGGAGGTGTTGGATTCTCGTCTTTATCGTGGCCGGCTTCAGTACCTCGTCCATTGGAAAGGCTATGGCTCAGCCGACAGATCTTGGGAACCGGCCAACTTAGTTCACGCCGACGAATTGGTTCAAGCTTTTCATGCTCGTCATCCTGATCGCCCTGGCCGGTGGCGAGCCCGGGGGTCTCGCCTTGGGAGGGGGAACTGTCAGGATCTTCCCCGCAGCAACTCTCCTGAGTACACCCCCTTGTATTGCAGCCAGGATCCATCTCACGCACTGGCTAGCGCGTTCACACCGCTAGTCTATCCTTCTACACAGAGGCGCGCGCCTGATGACATCACGCCCGTCGCATACCCGCGAGGCGCGGGAGGATTTAAAAGGCAGAATCACCAGACAAGCAGTGCTTGGTGATTCTCGTGTTTTCTGAAGCCTAGCGTTTACTATTCCTGATTATCGTTGCTGACCCTTGGATTTTCCTGACTACTCTCTGTCTGCCTGTGCCCCTGATTCCGGACTGTCTACCGTTTTGCTCATTTCTCTGGTTCTGACCCTGGCTTGTTTATCGTTACGCTGTCTCTCTATTGCCCCTGATCTCGGACTGTTTACTCGTGCTGAAGATTATCTGTTTTCCTGTAACCATCGTTATCCTCGTTATTCTCCAAGTCACCCCTGCAGTGTGGATTACAAGTGTGCATCTTCCTCCAGGCAACCTTGCCACTGTGGATTACAAGTGGTATAGTTATTTATTACGTTTATACCTGAATATATATTGTTGCCCTGCATATTGGTCTCTATCCAGTTTCATATCATCACACGTAGGCACCTTTCTGCTTTAAACTTTCAGCCAAAGAGCCAAGATAAAGGGTTTAAATGGCTGAAACCACTCACACCTAGGGTTTCATTGGTTGCTCTTCTCCTGCCTTCCTTCTGATTGGTGGCTGACAGTTCAGGTACCAAATTTGATTGTGTTAACCAGTTAATTTGTTTAAGTTCTTTTTTTCAATTATATATTATCTGATCCCCGTCTGTATAAATATAATGTCTGCTGTTCCAGAGAGCTGTGTCCTGTGTACTTATTTTGAACATATAGCAGTAGTTTGAGTTGTTAGGAGTGCTAGGAGCAGAGCATCTTCCCTATAACGAGTGTTAGTCTACTAAGCCTGGTAGACATCTCGTTACAGACGACAAATGTTGTAATGAAAGATCCTCACTGAGTGGCCATGTCTCAAACAATCGCAATACAATGGCGACGTACCAAAGAGATGAATGTGTAGGTAACGGAGGACGAGTTAGCTTGATCCCTTTCAACAAGCGACAAACGACTGGTAGTTTGTTTACTTACAGAAATTCCATGTAGACCGGTGTGAACCGCAGAGATGGCTGAGCAACATCATTGATAATCCGATAAGCACGGCCAGTATCATAAGTTAGACAAAAAATGAAGGATATCAATTAAAAGGAGCCAATACGGGTTCCAGATCCTGTCCCAGGCAGCAGCCTTCCAGGCATGATGGTATGGTTACCTGGTACCTGGAGCCCAAGCTCCCTCCAAGAGTTGTAGAGTTGAAGTTGAAAGATAAACCAAGGTACCCAGAGAGGAGCCAAGCTTGTAATGGAAGGTGGCCAAGTGTTAGTGGTCTTGGACATCTGAAAGCAGAAAGGCAAAATGGAAATAGCTTGGGGGCATCTAGGGACAACTCCATTAGTGACAGAAACCAGGCGAAATGGAAAGAGCTTGGAGACATGTATGGACATCTCCATTAGTGACAGAAACCAGGCGAAATGGAAAGAGCTTGGGGACATGTATGGACATCTCCATTAGTGACAGAAACCAGGTGAAATGGAAAGAGCTTGGGGACATGTATGGACATCTCCATTAGTGACAGAAACCAGGCGAAATGGAAAGAGCTTGGAGACATGTATGGACATCTCCATTAGTGACAGAAACCAGGCGAAATGGAAAGAGCTTGGGGACATGTATGGACATCTCCATAAGTGACAGAAACCAGGCGAAATGGAAAGAGCTTGGGGACATCTATGGACATCTCCATTAGTGACAGAAACCCGGTGAAATGGCAAGAGCTCCGCACACCAACTGCCCTTGAAGTATGCACCAAAACCTATGGCCCCTGCCGCATCTATATAGAGCTCTAACTCAGAATTAACCTGCTCCACAGCTAATACTGCGACAAAAAGGAGTCCCATACTGCCACGTCCTCCCTCATCTGCTTTGACACCCTCACTTTAAAGTGCCTCTGTCTCAAAACCGCGGTGGCCCTTTCCCGTTACTGGTTAAATGTTCTTCCCATTGCAATGACCCTGCGTGCAAAGTTAAGTAGCCCACGCATAGACTGCACCTCTCTCAAATGGTAGCTTGCTACTCCTTCGCCTTGTCCACTTTATCTCTCGGGAGCTTACATAGCCCATCCTGTGTGTCTATTGCTATTTCCAAACATGACACCCTGTGACACGGCATCGCTGTCTTGTCTGCTGCGACTGGGACTCCTAGCTCGCTTAACCCCTTCGCGACAAAGGACGTTCCTGCGGTGAATCAACGATCGCGAAAACCACTTTAACGGTGCTGGCCTATTGCCTCGATGTCGAGGCAATAGCCAGCACCGAAATGTATTTTCTGGGGCCCCCACGATCGCCGCCCCGAGCGATCGTGGGGGCCATATTGACGGAGCAGCATGCACAGTTTTCAGCAGTCTCTTTGACTCTCAGTCTCTCTGCCTCCACCCAGCTCGTCACAGGAGGAGTGATTACCCTATCCAGATGGTTTATATAGCTCCCTGATTGATGTACTAGAGCAACCTGATTATTAACCCCCTCTAGTCAGGGAACACTGAAAGTGCCATTCTGGGGCTAATATAGCAGTGTTCCCTCACACTGCCACAGGATATACAGAGCTCAGCTAACGGAGGATAACTAAACGGCCCAGCCATACTTCCTAAATCAGTCTCCTTCTGTAACTTTGCCCTTACAACCTCTGGGTACATTTGGGCTGATTTTAAATTCTTAACCTGCAACCGTTGGCCAGCGGGGCCCTGAACTGGAATCTTAAAACCAATTTGGAAACCCTCCAACAACAAGCTTGCTCTAGCCCTGTCTGGATAATCCCTCAACAACTGCAGCAGCCTATTTACTACCACTGGCGAAGCCGCCCTTCCACGAAAGGAACCCTTATGCCAATATGCATGCTTAAATCTGCAGGCAAAACCTTTTGAACACTTCCTCTCATTGTAATCCCAGCAGACCTGTTTCCCTCTGCCCTTCCTATTATGCCCTTCCCTCCCAGACACTGAGGGTTGCCCACCTATGCTGTAGCCAACCAGGTTTGTCCACAAATCCATATCCTTCTTTCCAAAGGTTAAAATTCGAGAGATATCTTCTTCCTAAATGCTCTGTCATAATCTGACCAACAAGTACCCCCAAATCTCTGAGACATGTCGACTATTAAATCTCCATACTTCACCGCACTTAGTGCTTCCTGCGGCCCCTCCTCTATGTAAGCACTGGCATACACAAAGAAACCTCTCACCCACTAAAGGATCAGGTCTTTGTTTCTCATTCTTCTCCTCCCCATCCTCATGTACTGCCCCTTTAGACATTGCATACAAGTTGACATACTTTCTGTCCCTAATTCCCTAATTTCTCCTTGATATGACTGTGGGCAGTAGTTATGGAGCAGGCATGTGTCCCCCTCACCCATCTACTAAAAAACCCTTTTCTCCCCTCTTTTCTCTCTTCCCGCCCTTGGACTTCCTCCTGCGAGCCAGCCCCCTCAAAAAGCGATTGACCAATTTAACAACCCCTTTCATTTTCCGACTGGCATTATCATCAACATCATCATCCTCATCATCAAGACAATATGAAATATCCCAGTCCCTATCTGACAAAGATAACTGAGAATTATGCTCACCCAACTCGTGCTCCGGCTCCGCTACTTGTTCTCTCCCGTCCTTGACTGTATTCCTTGTAGCTCTTCAGCTGCTCTCTCCATGCCAGTCTGCTGGAGCTGAAATGAACGAGGGGGGGGGGGGCAATAAATGGAGGAAGGGCTACCCCAACCAGGGGGGGAAATAACTGGGACCGGGCCATGGAGGATGCTGAGGGACCAAAGAAGAAGGGGGACCGGAGGAATAATGGCACCAGGAAAGCCGTTAGACATGAGAGGGAGGGGGAGAGGAAAACTAGCAGTAGGAGGGTGAGGAATTGGGTAGGTAGGAAACCTACTTATGGAGCTTAATTGATCCCATCCTGGAGGGGCAGGAATGTGTTGAAAACCTGTGCGCGCAGGCAGCACTGTGTCTGTCCCATCATTAGGGCTAAAATTGCAACTGCTGACTCCTAGCCTTGTGACTGTTTTACATAGAGCTCTATGGAAGTATATTATTCCTGGCTCCTACAAATAACCAGGCTGGCTCCTGAATGGGGTATATTTTTTCAGGTCCGGAGTCACCCAGTGTTACTGCTCTTAGTTCTGAGTCTTGCCCTGTCTATCAGTCTTTTAGTTAAAGATCCCACCAGACCGGACTATAATTAGTGTCTCTGGTTTATTTGCCAATGGTTTGGTTAATACAAACTGTAAATAGAAAGTGAAGTTTGTGAAATGAGATGCTCAGCGGATGATTAAAGTGAGGACAGTGATTTCTAAACGTGGGATCTTTATCTCCAGTCTGAGCACAGAGTACAGGGCACCGAGTACAGGGCACCGAGTTCAGGGCACCGAGTAAAGGGCACCGAGTACAGGGCACCGAGTACAGGGCACCAAGTACAGGGCACCAAGTACAGGACACGATGCAGATCACAGGTCTGTGGTTTATTTTCTTTCTTCAAATCACTGTCACAGCTGCAGCCCCACTAACCCAAGAGGATACATCGGCCGATGTGATGTCACAGGGATCAGATACGCAGAACGATGACATCATTACAGACAAAAAGGTACAATCTGCACAGAGCAAACATATAATAATACAGGTGAATGATTTCTATACTTGCAATGTGTGCATACATATATTACAAAGGAGTCTGTACAGAGCAGACATATAATAATACCAGGTGAATGATAACTATACTTGCAATGTGTGCATACATATATTACACAGGAGTCTGTACAGAGCTGACATATAATAATACCAGGTGAATGATATCTATACTTGCAATGTGTGCATACACATATTACACAGGAGTCTGTACAGAGCAGACATATAATAATACCAGGTGAATGATAACTATACTTGCAATGTGTGCATACATATATTACACAGGAGTCTGTACAGAGCAGACATATAATAATACCAGGTGAATGATAACTATACTTGCAATGTGTGCATACATATATTACACAGGAGTCTGCATAAAGCAAACATATAATAATACCAGGTGAATGATATCTATACTTGCAGTGTGTGCATACACATATTACACAGGAGTCTGTACAGAGCAGACATATAATAATACCAGGTGAATGATAACTATACTTACAATGTGTGCATACATATATTACACAGGAGTCTGTACAGAGCAGACATATAATAATACCAGGTGAATGATAACTATACTTGCAGTGTGTGCATACATATATTACACAGGAGTCTGTACAGAGCAGACATATAATAATACCAGGTGAATGATATCTATACTTGCAGTGTGTGCATACATATATTACACAGGCGTCTGTACAGCGCAGACATATAATAATACCAGGTGAATGATAACTATACTTGCAATGTGTCCATACATATATTACACAGGAGTCTGTACAGAGCACACATATAATAATAACAGCTGAATGATAACTAGACTTGCAATGTGTGCATACATATATCACACAGGAGTCTGTACAGAGCAGACATATAATAATACCAGGTAAATGATAACTATTATTGCAATGTGTGCATACATATATTACAATATCATGATGGAATGAGAAGTATGAGGGTTAAGGTCAGATCTATTCAGGTAGCTGATCATACAGCTGTATGCGTGGAATGAGAAGTAGGAGGAGTTAATGTCAGATCTATTCAGGTAACTGATCATTCAGCTGTATGCGTGGAATGAGAAGTAGGAGGAGTTAATGTCAGATCTATTCAGGTAGCCGATCATACAGCTGTATGCGTGGAATGAGAAGTAGGAGGAGTTAATGTCAGATCTATTCAGGTAGCCGATCATACAGCTGTATGCGTGGAATAAGAAGTAGGAGGAGTTAATGTCAGATCTATTCAGGAAGCCGATCATACAGCTGTACTCGTGGAATGAGAAGTAGGAGGAGTTAATATCAGATCTATTCAGGTAGCCGATCATACAGCTGTATGCGTGGAATGAGAAGTGGGAGGAGTTAATGTCAGATCTATTCAGGTAGCTGATCATACAGCTGTATGCGTGGAATGAGAAGTAGGAGGAGGTAATGTCAGATCTATTTAACTTAATAGCAAGAGTATTGTAGGAATTCAAAAAGTGTGATTGAGAGGGGTACAAGTACTAGAGTGGAAACAATTAGGGGGTCATGAACTTAACAAGTGCAGTGGGGGAAAAGTAGGTAAAACATGAGTAAGGAGCAATTTGTGACTATTTGTAATATTCTGCGCTTTTTTCCCCGATTTGCGCCTCTTCCGTTTATTTTTATGTAGCGTGCATTTTTCCGGTCGCACTAATAAATTGCGATTATATTTGCACACGCGAATGTGTTTTTCGAATATTTTGTGAAAAATAATTCTTATTTGCGTGTGAAAATTACACCAGCTTTTAGCGAGCGCTATCAAGAGGTAGAAAAAATATTCGCAAACCTGCCTGTTTTTATTCGCAACTATTTCGTATGTACTATCTGAGTGTTAAATGTTTAGTACATGGCAAATGAGCAAAGTGCCGAAATAGTTTTGCACGTAAAATATATTTGTGTTTTTTAGTACAAGCCCCTCATAGTTTGACGTGGACCTTTACCAGTTGGTCAGTTCACTAGTATTGATTATGTATTGTTTATTTACGTTTGGAGAGGAAATCCCACAGTTAGTTAACACTATACCTCTAAGAGTAAATACATATACCTGATATTCAAGGTTTAATACAGTCAATATTTAGACAGCTGGTTAAGTATATTATTGATATAAAATATTGATACTGTGATAGAGGCGCGATTTCCGAGAAACTGTGAATACAAAAACCAATATGTGAC
Organism: Pelodytes ibericus; assembly: GCA_036172795.1. Taxonomy (NCBI): domain Eukaryota; kingdom Metazoa; phylum Chordata; class Amphibia; order Anura; family Pelodytidae; genus Pelodytes; species Pelodytes ibericus. The sequence goes on from CM069859.1 coordinate 223,580,360, forward strand.
ATTAAGCTCCCACGCCTTATCGGTTTCCCGATGGAAAAAATTAACCCTTATCATCCCCTTACAACACATGAATGAAACCAGGACACTTGCATATGGTGGCAAATAGAAGTCATTTATTTATAACAACGTTAAAAAAGGGAGGAGTCCCCAAACCAAATGCGGCACCCCTACCCCCTGGAGATGCGCTGAGCCCCGCCTGCCTGCAGTGCACGTGACGGCCGGTCCATCATCACCGCGCTGCCTTCTACTGATACTGGGGTATCCCGGGGCGGCCAGGATAGCCAGCTGACCTTGAGCCCCACCCCCTTTCTGGAGGCCCGTGAGCCCCCCAACTCACGTGCCCAACATGTTTTTGCGTTCTGCAGTAGCCATAACCGTGCCCCAGCGGCGGGCCCGACCACACAATCGGTTCCCGCCTTTGTATCCACAACCAACCGGCTGGCTACGCTTCCTCCGCATGGGCCCGACCATACGTCAATACCCAAATCGCGCCCATCTCAACCTGCAGGGTGTTTTTGTTATCCCCAGAAGTAGTGAGTGCCGCATTACCGCAAGATGGGACCCCCCACTCCACACCCCATAAAAAATGCCAGCAAGGATCCAGAAGAAGGCGAAAAAAACCCTATAGAAGCTCAGCCAATCTGCTTCCAAGTGGGTGAAAAATTCCTTCTTGACTCCATGAACTAGCAGTCAGACAAGTCCCTGGATCCCGCTGCGTGACAAGCAAGCTTTCTGCTTTAATTTTCGAAGTGATGACTTCTTGGCGCTTACGGTCGCCCACCGATGTGCTTGCCTCGGGATGGGAGGGTGGGAAACAAAAGAGAACAAGCATTAGAATGATTCATTCCACAAATTACAGCTGAAATAGCCCTGTCTGATTACCCTAACTCCCCCCACTATTCCCCTCCTACTGATAACCTTCCTGACCCTAATTAAGATCCCCTCCCTTGAACCCTTAATTGAATTACTGCTAATCCCCAACTTGCCAGGATGTCTCAGGCCATAGCCCATTGCCCTATTGTCTCTGGGCTATCTCCTCAGACACCCTGGAGCCATCTAAAAACCTACAGGCAATGAGCTTAATGGCGCTCGGTCCTAATCAGTCTCTTGCTATGTTTAACCCCTGTACAGACTGATACACGTTACTGCTATATGACCATCAAAGCTTTATGTTTATTGCAAATTAATAATAATTACAACAGGGATTTCATTTATACATGTTTGTGCTGCTAGAAGAAACCTCTTGGGTTTTGTCTGTCTATGAAACCATCAATTTGGATGTATGTATTCATTAACATGTGAACATTTCTATTCTACATATGTTTAATTTAGTCACTCATTTCAGTTTGCAGTTTCCAATGATTCTCCCACTCAGGATTTGGCTGGAGCCTGGGGGGGGGGGGGGGGGGGGGGGGGGGGGTGTGGAGCAACACTATAAAGTGTTTTAAAATAGCAGCAAAGTCTCCCAAATAATAACTTTACTTGTAATGTGTTATATATATATATATATATATATATATAACATTTTCTTTCATGCATGATGCATTTAGCTGTATGATCTGGCATTTTTGTGAGGAACACACATATAGTGCTTACCTTCAGCATGGAGAATGCAAGAGTCCAGGAGGACAGTTTATAAATCAAGGAGGGGGATCTCATAGCAAAGACCTTGATTGATTAATTGATTTGCCTCTGCATAATGTAAAGGTTATGTGTCCCTAAAAATGGCTGCTCGTACAGCTGTATGCATGGACTCAGAAGTAGGAGGAGTTACAGTAAGATCTATTCAGATTAAAGGGACAGTCTCGTCCCCAGACTCACTTTGGTGATAGATGAAGATCACTGCTTGTATAATGCACAGGCTTTGATCCCCGTGTGATTTGATGCAGCCATTCTGTATAAATCACATGTTTAATATTTGACTCAAGCCCTATTAATTTGAATGAAATTATTCTCATTGGTTCCTGCAGCAAATAACAAAAACAAAATAAAGGAAATTACTTTTACTCAGCTAGTGTGGGCAGTGCTGGTTTCTTGCAAATTGCAAGTACTTTGAAAGCACATTAATATGTGGAAGATGCATTTTGGGCACCAGACAGTAACTTTAATAGCAGTAAAACTATAGCTATCCAGAAATTGTGATTAAAATAAATATTTTTTTTTTAGCCGTTAAATGCCAATCTTTTGTTGTTGAAGATATTTTACATATTTGTATTAATTCATGGGTAATCTCCCTGTGTTTTCTGATCCAGGACGTTGAAGAGGGATCGGGAGTGGCGGATCCCATGGAAGAGTTTGGATACAATACATCACCCGCCTCTGAACTCATTTTCTTGTTCTCCGCTGTATCTGAAGAAATAATGTCGGTCGGATGTGAGAAGCTGTCGACAAAGCCCCACCTGATCCACATTAAAAGAAATGTGTTTAATATTGCTGTGTTTGTGTTGGGTGGGGACTTAGAGGGGACAAACCCCATCCATGGCACGGTCTGGCTGATTAAAGGGTCATTTAATGAATCCTCTTACACAGGACCATCATTTATTTTGGAAATCTCTTTGGAACTGGCAGGATCTTCCTGCTGAGCGGCTTCCATCACTGATACCTCCAGCGCGGGGGGAGGAGTGAGATACTGATTTCCTCCCCAGCTATTGGCTGTGAGATTGACCTGCGCACACATCGAGCTGTGACATGCTAGACTACTTTTTTTTCCCCTCCCATTTCCAACTCGGCTCCTTCGGCCTTAAGTATGAATTTCCCTTCTCAATTCCCTCTTTCATGAAAGAAAAGTAGTCTGGCATTTCTCCTATTAGTTGGTGTGTCTGCAATCGGACCCCCTCTGTCACACAACGTGAGGAGTCAGTAAGAGTAACATGCCAATTCATCTAACCCAACAGACCCTGTCCACGGAAGGCTGCGTAGGAAATAAAGTAAGGCATACAGTTTATCACCTTGATTCAAAAAAAAATTCAGCCCTTTTGTAAAGGTGCCCACTTTTCCCAGAACTGCCTCCTTCTTGGCTTTGTAATAAGAGGAAGAGTTTGCTGTTTTCTATAGCACTTCGACAACAGCGTTTGCTGGCTGAGCGTGATGAGAACTGGAGTTCCCATCTGGCTAGGTGACCTCATGTTCAGTGATGTTGGTACACCAATATCATTAGTTATTACTTCACACCCTATAAACATACTTTTATGGTAAGTAGCATAATGGTAAAAGACACATGCAGTCTTTTGGGGGTTATTTATAAATGTCATTTCTGGGGTAAAGTTCTAAAAGTGATGTAATCAGCAGGGAAATTCCATTGGTTTCCATGGTGATTCTGGGGGTAAAGTTCTAAAGGTGATGTCATCAGCAGGAAAATTTCATTGGTTTCCATGGTGATTCTGGGGTAAAGTTCTAAAAGTGATGTAATCAGTAGGAACATTCCATTGGTTTCCATGGTGATTCTGCGGTAAAGTTCTAAAAGTGATGTCAATCAGTAGGAACATTCCATTGGTTTCCATGGTGATTCTGGGGGTAAAGTTCTAAAAGTGATGTAATTAGTAGGAACATTCCATTGGTTTCCATGGTGACTGGACCACTTTTAGAACTTTACCAATGAACTGACTGTATAAATAACCTCTATATGTTGAAGGAAACATGCCACCTAAACATTGTTTATACTTGTATAATAAAATAATAATAATATAGAGAATAATACAAAATCTAATGATCCATGTAATTAGCAGAATAACAAACAAATACAAATATTATGTCTCCTGGGGCTTGACATGCAAATTACACATTGTCCATTGTAATACGAGGCTGCAGGTGATGTCATAAACAGGAGACGCCTTTCAAGCAAAGTGTTCTTCTAATGTATGCATTTGCTGCAATGCTGCTGACTAGAGTTGAGCGGACACCTGGATGTTCGGGTTCGGCAGGTTCGGCTGAACTTCGGAAAAAAGTCCGGGTTCGGGCTCGAACATGACCCCGAACCCCATTGAAGTCAATGGGGACACGGACTTTTGGCCACTAAAATGCTTCTAAAAAAGTCCTGGAAAGGGCTAGAGGGCTGCAAAAGGAAGTAAAATGTGGGTAAGAGTAGGACAAGTGCCCTGCAAGCAAATGTGGATAGGGAAATAACTTCAAATAACATAAAATACATACAAATTACAAATACAGCTGAGCCATAAAATAGCACTAGATGGAATCTTTGATTTTAGCTTTGGAAGAACATCAATCTAAATCTAAAGCATGGCTGCCAGGAGGATCAACAGAATTATCCATTTGAGAGAGGGTTGGAGTGCAGGGTATTCTCTTTCAGTTTATACTAAGTGACCCATAGGTTGAGGAGGCGGTGACCGTGGCGGTGTAGGTGGAAGCGGCGCTGGAGGAGGAGGAGGAGGAGGTAGCCAGAATTTTTCAAAGTGCGCTGTAAGCACAGTATTGGACGGTTCTATTTGACTCTCAGATATGAAGCGCACAGCAAGACGCAAATGTACTTTTTACCACCCAAAACTATTAGAATTTTTCAAAGTGCGCTGTAAGCACAGTATTTGACGGTTCTATTTGACTCTCAGATGTAATACATGTAATGCTATTGCTATTGTATAAACCGAAATAGAGTACCCATTCATACGAATAGGTCAACTGACCTATTCGTATGAATGGGGACTCTATTTTGGTTTATAGAAAGTGAATAACATTACATACAATGTAATCGCCGAACCCCGAACTCCAACACAAACATACAGTGAAATGTTTGGGTCCGGGGTCCAAAAACCATAATGTTCGGTACGAACCCAAACAGTGCGGTTCAGGTTCGCTCAACACTACTGCTGACACAATGTATAGATCAGATTTTATCCATACTGAATAATGTCTATGTATCGAGTCCTTTTAAATATCCTTCCTGACCGTCCCAGGCTAGAAGTAGTGTATCTGATTTATCAAGCAATATTTGCCAATGGTTTGGTTAATACAAACTGTAAACAGAAATCGCAGTTTGTGAAATGAGATGCTCAGCAGACGATTAAAGTGAGCAAAGTGATTTCCAAACGTGGGATCTTGTCCCAGACTTAGCACAGTGTACAGGGCACCGAGTACAGGGCACAGTGTACAGGGCACAGAGTACAGGGCACCAAGTACAGAGCACCGAGTACAGGAAACCAAGTACAGGGAACCAAGTACAGGGCACCGAGTACAGGTAACCAAGTACAGGGCACCGAGTACAGGGCACCGAGTACAGGAAACCAAGTACAGGAAACCAAGTACAGGAAACCAAGTACAGGGCACCGAGTACAGGTAACCAAGTACAGGGCACCGAGTATAGGGCACCAAGTACAGGGCACAATGCAGATCACAGGTCTGTGGTTTATTTTCTGTCTTCAAATCACTGTCACAGCTGCAGCCCCACTAACCCAAGAGGATCCAGCAGCCGATGTGATGTCACAGAGATCAGATACGCAGAACGATGACATCATTACAGACAAACAGGTACAATCGGCGTGTATCGTCTGGTGGGAGAGGTACGGGAATCTAGCTGGGAAAGATACACAATTATCTGCAATCACTTTCCAAGGGAGTCAATTAACAATAACGTAATGATTGGACAGCACAAATAAACAGCTATTTAAAGGGGCCGTTCTTCTTACAGGGTCTGACTTACGTTTTAGATAACTGTTCACATCATATAAAGTGAAGAAAGCCCCTTTTAGCTACCAAAAACTGCAATTAAAGTGCGGTAGATTAATTGTTGTTGCTATAGTGACAGTCCTTTCTAATACTCCAAGCCCCGCCTCTCTCTCTCCAAGCCCCGCCTTATTGGATGTCACTGAATTCAGAGAAATTATTTTCAATGTAAAACTACAGGAGAACTGGGACTAGTTTTAAAGTAAAACTAACTGAATTTCACATGTATTAGAAACATGTACAACATACAGAAGATAGCTAATGTCCCACTGAGTCATGTCTAGGGAAGCACAAAACCAAAATAAACTAATGGGACACATGACATTTAGATACATTGTGAATTTAAACAATTATTCCGAAAATCACTTGAAGTTCTGCTTTAAAGGGAGACATTTGTCATCAGTAGAAACCATTGTATATTTGAACATCCAGTATATCGTTTTTACACTAAGGGTTTATTCATTGAGCTGAAATTGGACAGATTTTCCAACTCAGATACTTCTGGTCTCAGATAAATTTGAAATCCCCTCTTTCATGAATAAACCCTGTATACTCGGGGAAACTATTTACTGTTTTTTTTTAAAGGATCCAGTGCCTTTCTATTGCTGATAAAACAGAATTCATATGACTTTCTAAACTTGGCCATGCCAGTTATTTAAATTCACAAGGTTTTTTATATGTCATGTGTCCCAGTGGTATAGTTCGTTTTTGTGCTTGCCTATGCATGACTTCATTTCGGCACCCCAACTGCACCCACATTGCACACCCAGGACATGGCCCAACTGCACCCACATTGCACACCCAGGACATGGCCCAACTGCACCCACATTGCACACCCAGGACATGGCCCAACTGCACCCACATTGCACACCCAGGACATGGCCCAACTGCACCCACATTGCACACCCAGGACATGGCCCAACTACACCCACATTGCACACCCAGGACATGGCCCAACTGCACCCACATTGCGCACCTAGGACATGGCCCAACTGCACCCACATTGCACACCCAGGACATGGCCCAACTACACCCACATTGCACACCCAGGACATGGCCCAACTGCACCCACATTGCACACCCAGGACATGGCCTAACTGCACCCACATTGCACACCCAGGATATGGCCCAACTGCACCCACATTGCACACCCAGGACATGGCCCATCACCCACATTGCACACAAACGACATGGCCCAACACCCACATTGCACACCCAGGACATGCCCCATCACCCACATTGCACACCCAGGACATGGCCCAACTGCACCCACATTGCACACCCAGGACATGGCCCAACTGCACCCACATTGCACACCCAGGACATGGCCCATCACCCACATTGCACACAAAGGACATGGCCCAACACCCTCATTGCACACCCAGGACATGCCCCATCACCCACATTGCACACCCAGGACATGGCCCAACACCCACATTGCACACCCAGGACATTCCCCATCACCCACATTGCACACCCAGGACATGGCCCAACAGCCAAATTGCACACCCAGGACATGGCCCAACTGCACCCACGTTGCACACCCAGGACATGGCCCAACGTCCACATTGCACACCCAGGACATGGCCCAACACCCACATTGCACATCCAGGACATGGCCCAACACCCACATTGCACACCCAGGACATGGCCCAACGTCCACATTGCACACCCAGGACATGGCCCAACACCCACATTGCACACCCAGGACATGGCCCAACACCCACATTGCACACCCAGGACATGGCCCAACGTCCACATTGCACACCCAGGACATGGCCCAACGCCCACATTGCACACCCAGGACATGCCCCATCACCCACATTGCACACCCAGGACATGGCCCATCACCCACATTGCACACCCAGGACATGGCCCAACACCCACATTGCACACCTAGGACATGGCCCAACGCCCACGTTGCACACCCAGGACATGGCCCAACACCCATGTTGGATGCAAATTTTAGACAAACTAAATAATATTGTTGTTATTAAAGGGCAACTGACAGCAGAAAATTAAGTTCTGTTTAATTGAAAGATTGCAACAAGTGTAGACATTTTAAATAGAAATGCTTTAATAAAGCAATACATATATAGTGACTTATTGAGCCCTCTTTGCTCTGTGTAGCTCTATCAGGGGGCAGACATGCTGTTTAGAATCTTTGCTCTGTATAGTTCTATCAGGGGGCGGACATGTTGTTTAGAATCTTTGCTCTGTATAGCTCTATCAGGGGGCAGACATGTTGTTTAGAATCTTTGCTCTGTATATTTCTATCAGTGGGCGGACATGTTGTTTAGAATCTTTGCTCTGTATAGCTCTATCAGGGGGCGGACATGTTGTTTAGAATCTTTGCTCTGTATAGCTCTATCAGGGGGCGGACATGTTGTTTAGAATCTTTGCTCTGTATAGCTCTCTCAGGTGGGCAGACATGTTGGTTATAATCTTTGCTCTGTATAGCTCTATCAAGGGGCGGACATGTTGGTTAGAATCTTTGCTCTGTATAGCTCTATCAGGGAGACAGACATGTTGTTTAGAATCTTTGCTCTGTATAGCTCTATCTGGGGTGGACATGTTATTTAGAATCTTTGTTCTGTATAGCTCTATCAGGGGCGGACATGTTGGTTAGAATCTTTGCTCTGTATAGCTCTATCTGGGGTGGACATGTTATTTAGAATCTTTGCTCTGTATAGTTCTATCAGGGGGCAGACATGTTGGTTAGAATCTTTGCTCTGTATAGCTCTCTCAGGTGGGCAGACATGTTGGTTAGAATCTTTGCTCTGTATAGCTCTCTCAGGTGGGCAGACATGTTGGTTAGAATCTTTGCTCTGTATAGCTCTATCAAGGGGCGGACATGTTGGTTAGAATCTTTGCTCTGTATAGCTCTATCAGGGAGACAGACATGTTGTTTATAATCTTTGCTCTGTATAGCTCTATCAGGGGGCAGACATGTTGGTTAGAATCTTTGCTCTGTATAGCTCTATCTGGGGTGGACATGTTATTTAGAATCTTTGCTCTGTATAGCTCTATCAGGGGCGGACATGTTGGTTACAATCTTTGCTCTGTATAGCTCTATCAGGGGGTGGACATGTTGTTTAGAATCTTTGCTCTGTATAGCTCTATCAGGGGGCAGACATGTTGGTTAGAATCTTTGCTCTCTATAGCTCTATCAGGGAGACAGACATGCTGTTTATAATCTTTGCTCTGTATAGCTCTATCAGGGAGACAGACATGTTGTTTATAATCTTTGCTCTGTATAGCTCTATCAGGGGGCAGACATGTTGGTTAGAATCTTTGCTCTGTATAGCTCTATCTGGGGTGGACATGTTATTTAGAATCTTTGCTCTGTATAGCTCTATCAGGGGCGGACATGTTGGTTAGAATCTTTGCTCTGTATAGCTCTATCAGGGGCGGACATGTTGTTTAGAATCTTTGCTCTGTATAGCTCTATCAGGGGGCGGACATGTTGTTTAGAATCTTTGCTCTGTATAGCTCTATCAGGGGGCAGACATGTTGTTTAGAATCTTTGCTCTGTATAGATCTATCAGGGGGCGGACATGTTGGTTAGAATCTTTGTTCTGTATAGCTCTATCAGGGAGACAGACATGCTGTTTAGAATCTTTATTAGTATCTTCCATTAAATCATTTCTATTTACATTTTCTACAATTGATGCAAACACTCATTTTGACCGACCGTTTTGCCTTAACTTTGTTAAGTTGTTAATGTGAACCCTTACTCTCTCCTGTGACCCAGAGCAATGATGGAGGCAAAGTGCGCAGCCTGGAGAGGGAGATCCGAGAGTTCAGCGATTTGAAAGGCGCCAGGAAGAACTGGAGGAAATCTCCCGCTAAAGCCATGTCTTGCTTGACCTGTATTTGGAATTATCTGGGTTAATAAAGTTTTACCAATTTGCCTTTTTATCCAGTGGCATCACTTATCTGTTCAGTGATAAAATAAACAAAAATTAACACAGACTTTGCAAAGATTTGTCTTGATTTGGAAGTGCGACGAAATGTGCATACTTAACCCCTTCACGCCCAAATGGCGACTTTTTCTTCACGGCCCCAATAACAGATTGGTGGGAAGCCAGGAACACCTGATCCCTGCCAAAGTATTGCCTGATGTGCCCAATCCCGGAGGTTCGGGTAAGTCTCAGTGTGGATATTCACTCTGGGCATAGGTTTAATCAGTCAAAGTGATCTCCTCTGACAGGTGGGATTCACAGTCCAGGTCATGGCCAGGGGAGATGCCATGAGGTGTTGTAAGCCGTCCTACGGGGGTTTGAGCCCAGTATTTTAGGCCGGCATAGAACGTCCTACAAGCGGGAAGGAGTCAATATGCCATCAGTCATGGTGCTTCGATTTGTGGTACCACTTTCAGTGGCAGGGGAGCCAAATCAAGATAGTGCCACCCCTATAATGTGCATAACACACGCTGTCACCGAAACATTGCTTCTACTGAGAATGTAGAGGAAAGCAAAATGTGTCTGTGGTGTAGACTGTCTATGACATCACATATGACTTCAGTGTAAAAGTAATTTGCATATCAATCCACAAGGTGATGTCATAAGCATCAGACACATTTCAAACACATTTTACATACAATGTATACATTTGCTGCAATCCTTCCAACACAATCTATAGAGCACTGCTTTTCTCTGCATTTCCCAAGATGTAAACACTGTTTAGGGGACGGAGCCGTTTTAAATCTCTTATGATTTCCAGCCAGTCGTACTGGGCCCAGAATAAACTCCCTCGGATTTTCTGGTATTTATTTTATTTAGTTTTATTTGGCCCATGGTCCTTAAAGTTATTAAGTAAACATCGAGCCTGATCTCAGCTCCTCTGCTGGCCTGCAGACGAGATTATTATCCTACGGAGACTTTACCGAGGAGAAGCAACCCATAGAGCGCAATAAATCCCATGAACAAATGGGCCAGTGGATCAAACTGTTGGCCTTTCTTGGCATCTACCTGACCTTTCTGAGCTGCACCATCCAGGATGTGACTGCAAAGCCTGTAAAGACCGACAGACGACGTCCGGGGATACAGTTTGTCTTCAAGTTGTTTGCGATCAGCCTTCAAGACAAAGAGGTACAGTGTCCGGGAACAGTTCTGTACACATTAAAAACAAAAACAAAATCAGATTTATAAAGAACCCAACACAAAATAGGGGAAATGTCAAGTATACAAGGATCAGGGAAGGTTATCAAAACAAAAGTGGAACAATCAGCAGGAGGATTAAATTACTATCCATGCTGATTGATCCACATGGCGAATAGGGAGGTCGAGTGTGCGCGGTAGTGATGTCACTCAGACTGGCGGAGCTATTGCTCAGTACTGATTCTCTGGCATCCCAGACGTTGGAGAATGAGATTGGGATTGTAATCCTGAAACCCACTGTGACAGAGGTAGAACTTGGCTGGACAGGGGACAGAGCCTCAAAATAGGGAGCTTGACATCCAACCAGTCCCATAATCCTATGGTGCGGACTGTTTAAATTCTTTAATCACATTCTAAGCACTAGGTGGCCAAATTGGCCAAGAGACGCACAGACAGATCTTATTTTATGGTTTTCATCCTGTATTGCTTTTTAAACGGATGTCAGAGAGTCAGGGAGCTGGGCTGCCGATTCATTCACTCACTGTGATTATTGTTGACAGAAAGTAGCCAGACAAGGTGTGAATAGGTTTAAACAAACGTGATTTGGAATATTCCAATTTGTAATGACATTTGACATTTGCACCAAATACTATTCACAAGAACATAGACTGTGCTTAACATTTAAAGAGATCATTTCAAAAACCATGATACACATAGTCCAATGTAATTTAAGGACAACTGTAGAAATAGGTTTTACTTATGTTTATAATATAAATGCTTTAATGAAAGAATACAAATAATGTATCTTATTGAGACCTTTTTGCTTGTATAGTTCTATTAGGGGGTGGACATGTTTAGAATCTTTACTCTGTGTAGCTCTATCAGGGGGTGGACATGTTGTTTAGAATCTTTGCTCTGTGTAGCTCTATCAGGGGGTGGAAATGTTTAGAATCTTTGCTCTGTATAGCTCTATCAGGGGGTGGAAATGTTTAGAATCTTTGCTCTGTATAGCTCTATCAGGGGGCGGACATGTTGTTTAGAATCTTTGCTCTGTATTCTCTATCAGGGGCAGACATGTTGTTTACAATCTTTGCTCTGTATAGCTCTATCAGGGGGCAGACATGTGGTTTAGAATCTTTGCTCTGTATAGCTCTATCAGGGGGCAGACATGTTGTTTAGAATCTTTGCTCTGTATAGCTCTATCAGGGGGCGGACATGTTGTTTACAATCTTTGCTCTGTATAGCTCTATCAGGGGGCAGAATGCGATTCTTTAGAATAGGTGGATTATTCTTGGATGACCCCTTTCCTTAGGTCAAATATGAGGTTCAAGGGCATCAGGAAAAGCATGGGACCTTTAATAGGGTAATAGGGTGGGCAGTGATGGGGAGGATAGAGGCTACTCTATTAGTGATCTGGAGTTCATTTCAACATGGTACTTCCTGAGTAGCCCAAAATCAGCATGAAGGTCAGACCCTTTCATTTTTGGCTCAATTTGCATATCATACCCAGGTGATGTCATAAGCAGGAGACCCCCACAGACACATTGAAAATACATATTCCTCTTATTTCATGTATTTGCTGCAATTCTGCCCACACAATGTATAGATCATTTTGATACATTTGTATCTCCACACGCACAGTATCAGCAGTGTTTCAAGTAATATCCCCCTCACTTCCTCTATCATATTGTAATATTTTCACATGTAATGATTAGGGGGGGATGGGGGTCTCACAGAGCCAATTTGGCCATTTAGGGCAGTGACATTTCATCACCGGGGATTTGAATCTGCAGCGATGGGTAAAAACAGATTAATCCAAACTCTCCAACATGTCACATGGCAAACAAAGAACATTTGTTTTCGGAGTGGGCGTGGCTGGTGGTGTGGCTGTGGGCGGGGCATATTCAGGTAACCCCAGAATGGACTTTTACAAGTAACCCTTGATGAGCCGTCTCCTTGCCAGTGTAATATGTACATTTTTGGTAACACTGTTTATGTTTGCATTCTCTTTTTTTTGTAGAAGTTGAGAATTCCTCATAGTCTGGAATTTATAACCAAAGATGACGTAGACCGCAAGCGTTCGCCCCAGAACCCGTGTGATTTAAAGGCTGACAGCATACGTACAGACGCAGTAAGTCACAACACTGCACAGAGGATTCAAATGTAATATTTTGTAGAGAGTGGAAACCTCTAATAAATCATTCTCTGGGGGGAGATCTATACCACCTCTAATAAATCATTCTCTGGAGGGAGATCTATACCACCTCTAATAAATCATTCTCTGGAGGGAGATCTATACCACCTCTAATAAATCATTCTCTGGAGGGAGATCTATACCACCACTAATAAATCATTCTCTGGAGGGAGATCTATACCACCTCTAATAAATCATTCTCTGGAGGGAGATCTATACCACCTCTAATAAATCATTCTCTGGGGGGAGATCTATACCACCTCTAATAAATCATTCTCTGGAGGGAGATCTATACCACCTCTAATAAATCATTCTCTGGAGGGAGATCTATACCACCTCTAATAAATCATTCTATGGAGGGAGATCTATACCACCTCTAATAAATCATTCTCTGGAGGGAGATCTATACCACCTCTAATAAATCATTCTATGGAGGGAGATCTATACCACCACTAATAAATCATTCTCTGGAGGGAGATCTATACCACCTCTAATAAATCATTCTCTGGAGGGAGATCTATACCACCTCTAATAAATCATTCTCTGGGGGGAGATCTATACCACCACTAATAAATCATTCTCTGGAGGGAGATCTATACCACCACTAATAAATCATTCTCTGGAGGGAGATCTATACCACCACTAATAAATCATTCTCTGGAGGGAGATCTATACCACCTCTAATAAATCATTCTCTGGAGGGAGATCTATACCACCTCTAATAAATCATTCTCTGGGGGGAGATCTATACCACCTCTAATAAATCATTCTCTGGAGGGAGATCTATACCACCACTAATAAATCATTCTCTGGAGGGAGATCTATACCACCTCTAATAAATCATTCTCTGGAGGGAGATCTATACCACCTCTAATAAATCATTCTCTGGAGGGAGATCTATACCACCTCTAATAAATCATTCTCTGGAGGGAGATCTATACCGCCTCTAATAAATCATTCTCTGGAGGGAGATCTATACCACCTCTAATAAATCATTCTCTGGAGGGAGATCTATACCACCTCTAATAAATCATTCTCTGGAGGGAGATCTATACCACCACTAATAAATCATTCTCTGGAGGGAGATCTATACCACCTCTAATAAATCATTCTCTGGAGGGAGATCTATATCACCTCTAATAAATCATTCTCTGGAGGGAGATCTATACCACCTCTAATAAATCATTCTCTGGAGGGAGATCTATACCACCACTAATAAATCATTCTCTGGAGGGAGATCTATACCACCTCTAATAAATCATTCTCTGGAGGGAGATCTATACCACCTCTAATAAATCATTCTCTGGAGGGAGATCTATACTACCTCTAATAAATCATTCTCTGGAGGGAGATCTATACCACCTCTAATAAATCATTCTCTGGAGGGAGATCTATACCGCCTCTAATAAATCATTCTCTGGGGGGAGATCTATACCACCACTAATAAATCATTCTCTGGAGAGAGATCTATATCACCTCAAATAAATCATTCTCTGGAGAGAGATCTATATCACCTCTAATAAATCATTCTCTGGGGGGGAGATCTATACCACCACTAATAAATCATTCTCTGGAGGGAGATCTATACCACCACTAATAAATCATTCTCTGGAGGGAGATCTATACCACCTCTAATAAATCATTCTCTGGAGGGAGATCTATACCACCTCTAATAAATCATTCTCTGGAGGGAGATCTATATCACCTCTAATAAATCATTCTCTGGAGGGAGATCTATACCACCACTAATAAATCATTCTCTGGAGGGAGATCTATACCACCACTAATAAATCATTCTCTGGAGGGAGATCTATACCACCACTAATAAATCATTCTCTGGAGGGAGATCTATACCACCTCTAATAAATCATTCTCTGGAGGGAGATCTATACCACCTACTAATAAATCATTCTCTGGAGGGAGATCTATACCACCTCTAATAAATCATTCTCTGGGGGGAGATCTATACCACCTCTAATAAATCATTCTCTGGAGGGAGATCTATACCACCTCTAATAAATCATTCTCTGGAGGGAGATCTATACCACCTCTAATAAATCATTCTCTGGAGGGAGATCTATATCACCTCTAATAAATCATTCTCTGGAGGGAGATCTATACCACCACTAATAAATCATTCTCTGGAGGGAGATCTATACCACCTCTAATAAATCATTCTCTGGAGGGAGATCTATACCACCTCTAATAAATCATTCTCTGGAGGGAGATCTATATCACCTCTAATAAATCATTCTCTGGAGGGAGATCTATACCACTTCTAATAAATCATTCTCTGGAGGGAGATCTATACCACCTCTAATAAATCATTCTCTGGAGGGAGATCTATATCACCTCTAATAAATCATTCTCTGGAGAGAGATCTACACCACCTCTAATAAATCATTGTCTGGGGGGAGATCTATACCACCTCTAATAAATCATTCTCTGGAGGGAGATCTATACCACCTCTAATAAATCATTCTCTGGAGGGAGATCTATACCACCTCTAATAAATCATTCTCTGGAGGGAGATCTATACCACCTCTAATAAATCATTCTCTGGAGGGAGATCTATACCACCTCTAATAAATCATTCTCTGGAGGGAGATCTATACCACCTCTAATAAATCATTCTCTGGAGCGAGATCTATATCACCTCTAATAAATCATTCTCTGGAGGGAGATCTATACCACCACTAATAAATCATTCTCTGGAGAGAGATCTATATCACCTCTAATAAATCATTCTCTGGAGGGAGATCTATACCACCACTAATAAATCATTCTCTGGAGGGAGATCTATATCACCTCTAATAAATCATTCTCTGGAGGGAGATCTATATCACCTCAAATAAATCATTCTCTGGAGAGAGATCTATATCACCTCTAATAAATCATTCTCTGGGGGGGAGATCTATACCACCACTAATAAATCATTCTCTGGAGGGAGATCTATACCACCTCTAATAAATCATTCTCTGGAGGGAGATCTATACTACCTCTAATAAATCATTCTCTGGAGGGAGATCTATACCACCTACTAATAAATCATTCTCTGGAGGGAGATCTATACTACCTCTAATAAATCATTCTCTGGAGGGAGATCTATACCACCTACTAATAAATCATTCTCTGGAGGGAGATCTATACCACCTCTAATAAATCATTCTCTGGAGGGAGATCTATACCACCACTAATAAATCATTCTCTCGAGGGAGATCTATACCACCACTAATAAATCATTCTCTGGAGGGAGATCTATACCACCTCTAATAAATCATTCTCTGGAGGGAGATCTATACCACCAGTAATAAATCATTCTCTGAAGGGAGATCTATACCACCACTAATAAATCATTCTCTGGAGGAAGATCTATACCACCACTAATAAATCATTCTCTGGAGGAAGATCTATACCACCACTAATAAATCATTCTCTGGAGGGAGATCTATACCACCTCTAATAAATCATTCTCTGGAGGGAGATCTATACCACCTCTAATAAATCATTCTCTGGAGGGAGATCTATACCACCACTAATAAATCATTCTCTGGAGGGAGATCTATACCACCTCTAATAAATCATTCTCTGGAGGGAGATCTATACCACCACTAATAAATCATTCTCTGGAGGGAGATCTATACCACCACTAATAAATCATTCTCTGGAGGGAGATCTATACCACCTCTAATAAATCATTCTCTGGAGGGAGATCTATACCACCACTAATAAATCATTCTCTGGAGGGAGATCTATACCACCTCTAATAAATAATTCTCTGGAGGGAGATCTATACCACCTCTAATAAATCATTCTCTGGAGGGAGATCTATACCACCACTAATAAATCATTCTCTGGAGGGAGATCTATACCACCTCTAATAAATCATTCTCTGGAGGGAGATCTATACCACCACTAATAAATCATTCTCTGGAGGGAGATCTATACCACCTCTAATAAATCATTCTCTGGAGGGAGATCTATACCACCTCTAATAAATCATTCTCTGGAGGGAGATCTATACCACCACTAATAAATCATTCTCTGGAGGGAGATCTATACCACCTCTAATAAATCATTCTCTGGAGGGAGATCTATACCACCACTAATAAATCATTCTCTGGAGGGAGATCTATACCACCTCTAATAAATCATTCTCTGGAGGGAGATCTATACCACCTCTAATAAATCATTCTCTGGAGGGAGATCTATACCACCACTAATAAATCATTCTCTGGAGGGAGATCTATACCACCACTAATAAATCATTCTCTGGAGGGAGATCTATACCACCTCTAATAAATCATTCTCTGGAGGGAGATCTATACCACCACTAATAAATCATTCTCTGGAGGGAGATCTATACCACCTCTAATAAATAATTCTCTGGAGGGAGATCTATACCACCTCTAATAAATCATTCTCTGGAGGGAGATCTATACCACCACTAATAAATCATTCTCTGGAGGGAGATCTATACCACCTCTAATAAATCATTCTCTGGAGGGAGATCTATACCACCACTAATAAATCATTCTCTGGAGGGAGATCTATACCACCTCTAATAAATCATTCTCTGGAGGGAGATCTATACCACCTCTAATAAATCATTCTCTGGAGGGAGATCTATACCACCACTAATAAATCATTCTCTGGAGGGAGATCTATACCACCACTAATAAATCATTCTCTGGAGGGAGATCTATACCACCTCTAATAAATCATTCTCTGGAGGGAGATCTACACCACCACTAATAAATCATTCTCTGGAGGGAGATCTATACCACCTCTAATAAATCATTCTCTGGAGGGAGATCTATACCACCTCTAATAAATCATTCTCTGGGGGGAGATCTATACCACCACTAATAAATCATTCTCTGGGGGGAGATCTATACCACCTCTAATAAATCATTCTCTGGAGGGAGATCTATACCACCACTAATAAATCATTCTCTGGGGGGAGATCTATACCACCTCTAATAAATCATTCTCTGGGGGGAGATCTATACCACCACTAATAAATCATTCTCTGGAGGGAGATCTATACCACCTCTAATAAATCATTCTCTGGAGGGAGATCTATACCACCTCTAATAAATCATTCTCTGGAGGGAGATCTATACCACCTCTAATAAATCATTCTCTGGGGGGAGATCTATACCACCACTAATAAATCATTCTCTGGAGGGAGATCTATACCACCTCTAATAAATCATTCTCTGGAGGGAGATCTATACCACCTCTAATAAATCATTCTCTGGGGGGAGATCTATACCACCACTAATAAATCATTCTCTGGAGGGAGATCTATACCACCTCTAATAAATCATTCTCTGGAGGGAGATCTATACCACCTCTAATAAATCATTCTCTGGAGGGAGATCTATACCACCTCTAATAAATCATTCTCTGGAGGGAGATCTATACCACCTCTAATAAATCATTCTCTGGAGGGAGATCTATACCACCACTAATAAATCATTCTCTGGAGGGAGATCTATACCACCAGTAATAAATCATTCTCTGGAGGGAGATCTATACCACCTCTAATAAATCATTCTCTGGAGGGAGATCTATACCACCTCTAATAAATCATTCTCTGGGGGGAGATCTATACCACCTCTAATAAATCATTCTCTGGAGGGAGATCTATACCACCACTAATAAATCATTCTCTGGAGGGAGATCTATACCACCAGTAATAAATCATTCTCTGGAGGGAGATCTATACCACCTCTAATAAATCATTCTCTGGGGGGAGATCTATACCACCAGTAATAAATCATTCTCTGGAGGGAGATCTATACCACCTCTAATAAATCATTCTCTGGAGGGAGATCTATACCACCAGTAATAAATCATTCTCTGGAGGGAGATCTATATCACCTCTAATAAATCATTCTCTGGAGGGAGATCTATACCAATTTAAAGTGGCAGTAAGATTTGTATTTTTTTGTTAAAAACCTAGTTAAAGTTCCCGTTTGTTGGTGCCATGTGAATTCAGAGGTCATCCCTGATGTATCCTACATGACTGCCAGTCAGAGGTATGACATGGCATGTACCTATAACACAAGGCCTAGTAACCCCTGGTGCTAGGTGGGGGTCACATGGTTACCCTCTTCATAAATAACCTGTGAGAGATATTGTTTGTGTTCACAATTTGCAGAATTGCAGGCAATGTATAACAGATAAATATGTGGTCTCATGCTTATGATTATTATGATAATTTCGCCGCGTCCTCAGCAGTGGGGGGGTCTCACTCACCCGTGTGCTCTGTCTCAGGACCCGCTGGATATCGCAGTCGGGGTGGACATGGCCAGCGGCGGAAGCTCCAGTGAAGACGGGAATGAAATAGACGAGGAAGATCGCGCCATCCTCTCCCGCTGCCTGGGCTGTATATTTGGGATGATTAATAAATGATCATTATTGCCAGGCTAATCCTGACAGCGAATTAAACCAGGTCTGTTTGTCCTCATTCCATTTAACTTGATATAGCATGACGCCCAGGAATCAGAAAACATGGGGGCCAAACTGAAGCCCAAAGTTGGCCCACATCTCCCATAATGCTCTGTCAGCCAAGAGGCTCACAGGGGAGTATGGGTAATAATGCCGATGGCCCGCATCTCCCATAATGCTCTGCCAGCCAAGAGGCTCACAGGGGAGTATGGGTAATAATGCCGATGGCTCACATCTCCCATAATGCTCTGCCAGCCAAGAGGCTCACAGGGGAGTATGGGTAATAATGCCGATGCCTCACATCTCCCATAATGCTCTGCCGGCTGAGAGGCTCACAGAGGAGTATGGGTAATAATGCCGATGGCCCACATCTCCCATAATGCTCTGCCAGCTGAGTGGCTGACAGGGCAGTATGGGTAATATTGCCGATGGCCCTCATCTCCCATAATGCTCTGCCAGCTGAGTGGCTGACAGGGCAGTATGGGTAATATTGCCGATGGCCCGCATCTCCCATAATGCTCTGCCAGCTGAGAGGCTCACAGAGGAGTATGGGTAATAATGCCGATGCCCCACATCTCCCATAATGCTCTGCCAGCCAAGAGGATCGCAGGGCAGTATGGGTAATATTGCTGATGCCCCACATCTCCCATGCTCTGCCAGCTGAGTGGCTGACAGGGCAGTATGGGTAATATTGCCGATGCCCCACATCTCCCATGCTCTGCCAGCTGAGAGGCTGACAGGGCAGTATGGGTAATATTGCCGATGCCCCACATCTCCCATAATGCTCTGCCAGCCAAGAGGATCGCAGGGCAGTATGGGTAATATTGCTGATGCCCCACATCTCCCATAATGCTCTGCCAGCCAAGAGGATCGCAGGGCAGTATGGGTAATATTGCCGATGCCCCACATCTCCCATAATGCTCTGCCAGCCAAGAGGATCGCAGGGCAGTATGGGTAATAATGCCGATGGCCCATATCTCCCATGCTCTACCAGCTTAGAGGCTCAAAGGGGAAGTATGGGTAATAATGCCGATGGCCCGCATCTCCCATAATGCTCTGCCAGCCAAGAGGCTCACAGGGGAGTATGGGTAATAATGCTGATGCCCCACATCTCCCATAATGCTCTGCCTGCTGAGAGGCTCACAGGGGAGTATGGGTAATAATGCTGATGCCCCACATCTCCCATAATGCTCTGCCTGCTGAGAGGCTCACAGAGGAGTATGGGTAATAATGCCGATGGCCCACATCTCCCATAATGCTCTGCCTGCTGAGAGGCTCACAGAGGAGTATGGGTAATAATGCCGATGGCCCACATCTCCCATAATGCTCTGCCTGCTGAGAGGCTCACAGAGGATTATGGGTAATAATGACGATGGCCCACATCTCCCATAATGCTCTGCCTGCTGAGAGGCTCACAGGGCAGTATGGGTAATATTGCCGATGCCCCACATCTCCCATAATGCTCTGCCAGCCAAGAGCCTCACAGGGGAGTATGGGTAATAATGACGATGGCCCGCATCTCCCATAATGCTCTGCCAGCCAAGAGGCTCACAGAGGAGTATGGGTAATAATGCCGATGGCCCACATCTCCCATAATGCTCTGCCTGCTGAGAGGCTCACAGAGGAGTATGGGTAATAATGCCGATGGCCCACATCTCCCATAATGCTCTGCCTGCTGAGAGGCTCACAGAGGATTATGGGTAATAATGCCGATGGCCCACATCTCCCATAATGCTCTGCCTGCTGAGAGGCTCACAGGGCAGTATGGGTAATATTGCCGATGCCCCACATCTCCCATAATGCTCTGCCAGCCAAGAGGCTCACAGGGGAGTATGGGTAATAATGACGATGGCCCGCATCTCCCATAATGCTCTGTCAGCCAAGAGGCTCACAGAGGAGTATGGGTAATAATGCCGATGACTCACATCTCCCATAATGCTCTGCCAGCCAAGAGGATCGCAGGGCAGTATGGGTAATATTGCTAATGCCCCACATCTCCCATGCTCTGCCAGCTGAGTGGCTGACAGGGCAGTATGGGTAATATTGCCGATGCCCCACATCTCCCATGCTCTGCCAGCTGAGAGGCTGACAGGGCAGTATGGGTAATATTGCCGATGCCCCACATCTCCCATAATGCTCTGCCAGCCAAGAGGATCGCAGGGCAGTATGGGTAATATTGCTGATGCCCCACATCTCCCATAATGCTCTGCCAGCCAAGAGGATCGCAGGGCAGTATGGGTAATATTGCCGATGCCCCACATCTCCCATAATGCTCTGCCAGCCAAGAGGATCGCAGGGCAGTATGGGTAATAATGCCGATGGCCCATATCTCCCATGCTCTGCCAGCTTAGAGGCTCAAAGGGGAAGTATGGGTAATAATGCCGATGGCCCGCATCTCCCATAATGCTCTGCCAGCCAAGAGGCTCACAGGGGAGTATGGGTAATAATGCTGATGCCCCACATCTCCCATAATGCTCTGCCTGCTGAGAGGCTCACAGGGGAGTATGGGTAATAATGCTGATGCCCCACATCTCCCATAATGCTCTGCCTGCTGAGAGGCTCACAGAGGAGTATGGGTAATAATGCCGATGGCCCACATCTCCCATAATGCTCTGCCTGCTGAGAGGCTCACAGAGGAGTATGGGTAATAATGCCGATGGCCCACATCTCCCATAATGCTCTGCCTGCTGAGAGGCTCACAGAGGATTATGGGTAATAATGACGATGGCCCACATCTCCCATAATGCTCTGCCTGCTGAGAGGCTCACAGGGCAGTATGGGTAATATTGCCGATGCCCCACATCTCCCATAATGCTCTGCCAGCCAAGAGCCTCACAGGGGAGTATGGGTAATAATGACGATGGCCCGCATCTCCCATAATGCTCTGCCAGCCAAGAGGCTCACAGAGGAGTATGGGTAATAATGCCGATGGCCCACATCTCCCATAATGCTCTGCCTGCTGAGAGGCTCACAGAGGAGTATGGGTAATAATGCCGATGGCCCACATCTCCCATAATGCTCTGCCTGCTGAGAGGCTCACAGAGGATTATGGGTAATAATGCCGATGGCCCACATCTCCCATAATGCTCTGCCTGCCAAGAGGCTCACAGGGGAGTATGGGTAATAATGACGATGGCCCGCATCTCCCATAATGCTCTGTCAGCCAAGAGGCTCACAGAGGAGTATGGGTAATAATGCCGATGACTCACATCTCCCATAATGCTCTGCCAGCCAAGAGGATCGCAGGGCAGTATGGGTAATATTGCTGATGCCCCACATCTCCCATGCTCTGCCAGCTGAGTGGCTGACAGGGCAGTATGGGTAATATTGCCGATGCCCCACATCTCCCATGCTCTGCCAGCTGAGAGGCTGACAGGGCAGTATGGGTAATATTGCCGATGCCCCACATCTCCCATAATGCTCTGCCAGCCAAGAGGATCGCAGGGCAGTATGGGTAATATTGCTGATGCCCCACATCTCCCATAATGCTCTGCCAGCCAAGAGGATCGCAGGGCAGTATGGGTAATATTGCCGATGCCCCACATCTCCCATAATGCTCTGCCTGCTGAGAGGCTCACAGAGGAGTATGGGTAATAATGCCGATGGCCCACATCTCCCATAATGCTCTGCCTGCTGAGAGGCTCACAGGGCAGTATGGGTAATATTGCCGATGGCCCACATCTCCCATAATGATCTGCCGGCTGAGAGGCTCACAGGGGAGTATGGGTAATAATGCCGATGGCCCACATCTCCCATAATGCTCTGCCTGCTGAGAGGCTCACAGGGTAATATATTCCACAAACCGCTGGAGGGCCGGTCCATGGGATGGACGCAAAAACCGGGGCTAAATAACTTTTTAATGGTGCATCAGTGCAATAAAATTACACTCTATGAAATAAAAAAAAGGGATCGTGACCTAAACCCTACTTATTCTATGAATGGAGAGAACCGAATTACTGACAGAAATACAGGTGATACTCTTAGAACATCGTGCAAAAGTTCATTTATTTCAGTAATGTAACGTAAAAGGGGAAACTAATATGTGAGAGAGACACATTACATGCAAAGCAAGATAGATCAAGCCGTGATTTGTCATAAGTGCGATGATTATGTCTCACAGCTCATGGAAACCCCAAATCTCAGTAATTTAGAATATTGTGAGAAGGTGCAATATTCTAGGCTCACAGTGTCCCCCTCTAATCAGCTAAGTAACCCATAGCACCTGCAAAGGGTTTCTGAGCCTTTAAATGGTCTCTCAGTCTGGTTCAGTAGGAATCACAATCATGGGGAAGACTGAGGACCTGACAGATGTGCAGAAAACCATCATTGACCCCTCCATAAGGAGGGAAAGCCTCAACAGGTAATCGCAAAGGAAGTTGGATGTTCCCAAAGTGCTGGATCAAAGCACATTAATAGAAAGTTATGTGGAAGGGAAAAGTGTGGAAGAAAAAGGTGCACAAGCAGCAGGGATGACCGCAGCCTGGAGAGGGTTGTCAGGAAAAAAGGACTTTCACAAGGAGTGGACTGAGGCTGGAGTCAGTGCATCAAGAGCCACCACACACAGACGGATCCTGGACATGGGCTTCAGATGTCGTATTCCTCTTGTCAAGCCGCTCTTGAACAACAAACAACGTCAGAAGCGTCTTACCTGGGCTAAAGAAAAACAGACCTGGTCTGCTGCTCAGTGGTCCAAAGTCCTCTTTTCTGATGAGAGCAACTTTTGCATCTCATTTGGAAACCAAAGACCCAGAGTCTGGAGTAAGAATGGAGAGGCTCACACTGCAAGATGCTAGAGGTCCAGTGTGAAGTTTGCACAGTCTGTGTTGATTTGGGGAGCCATGTCATCTGCTGGTGTTGGTTCTCTGTGCTTCATTAAGTCCAGGGTCAATGCAGCCGTCTACCAGAAGATTTAGGAGCACTTCATGCTTCCTTCCACAGACGAGCTTTATGGGGATGCTGGCTTAATTTTCCAGCAGGACTTGGCACCTGCCCACACTGCCAAACGCACCAAAGCCTGGTTCAATGACCATGGGATCACTGTGCTTGATTGGAATCTATAGGGCATTGCCAAGAGAAAGATGAGAGACATGAGACCGAACAATGCAGAAGAGCTGAAGGCCACTATTGAAGCATCCTGGTCTTCCATAACACCTCAGCAGTGCCACAGGCTGATAGCTTCCATGCCACGCCGCAATTGCTGCAAAATGGGCCCAAACCAAGTACTGAGTCCATATGCTGCTTATACATTTCAGAGGTCCGATATTGTTCTATGTACACTCCTTGTTTTATTGATTGCATGTAATATTCTAATTTACTGAGATTGTGGATTTGGGGTTTCCATGAGCTGTGAGCCATAATCATCGCACTTATGACAAATCACGGCTTGATCTATCTTGCTTTGCATGTAATGCATCTCTCTCATATATTACTTTCCCCTTTTACGAGGCATTACTGAAATAAATGAACTTTTGCACGATGTTCTAATTCTTCGTGTATCACCTGTATGTCCTAATCGATAACCCCCGATGTGTTTGCAAAACGTGTTTACCAAGAAGCAGACATCTCAATGTGATGTCATAAACCTAAGTCAACACAAAGGGGAACTAAAGTTTACTAATACTAAATTATTTATATGCAATAGGTTTACTGGAACAATATCACTACATCATTATTAATCTAACTGATGTAGTTTGCTTACATTTATCAGGTTTTCTCCAGCCTTCACAGCACTCGTAGCCGCCATCTTGGATTTAGCCGCACCAGGCTTGAAATGAGCTCTTATAGACTGTCTGCATCCTCCAGTCGCCAACCGTACTTTAAATATATATAATTACTTGGTGAGAATGAAAGGAATCTGGTGAGAAGGTAACACCCCAGGCTTTATCATAATGCATTAGATGAAGCATCCTGGGAGTCAGACACATCAGATGCAGTGCTCTCCCTACGCATTTCACTCCCCAGAATGGCACTAAATCATAGACCCGATACAAACGGATATTCCTCATATAAACTCATCCTCCCCCCCATGTCAACATATAAATTAATACTGTTAATACTTTCTGCAGACAAACTTTAATAAAGTACTTTACGTACCTAGATTTGTCTACATGACCCTTTTTTTTCTAAAAACAAAACACAGATACAATATAACGGATATAATAACAGCAGGATACAGAAAGGAAGGGTAATAAGCCTTCGGGCATCTGCCGGCATTCGTCCATGCCGGCGGCACAGTGTCGCCTCAGCACATTCGTCCGTGCCGCAGGCACAGTGTCACCTCAGCACAATCGTCCGTGCCGCAGGCACAGTGTCACCTCAGCACATTCGTCCGTGCCGCAGGCACAGTGTCACCTCAGCACATTCGTCCGTGCCGCAGGCACAGTATCACCCCAGCGCATTCGTCCGTGCCGCGTGCCGCAGGCACAGTGTCACCTCGGCACATTCGTCCGTGCCGTCGGCACAGTGTCACCTCGGCACATTCGTCCGTGCCGTCGGCACAGTGTCACCTCGGCACATTCGTCCGTGCCGCAGGCACAGTGTCACCTCAGCACAATCGTCCGTGCCGCAGGCACAGTGTCACCTCAGCACATTCGTCCGTGCCGCAGGCACAGTGTCACCTCAGCACATTCGTCCGTGCCGCAGGCACAGTATCACCCCAGCGCATTCGTCCGTGCCGCGTGCCGCAGGCACAGTGTCACCTCGGCACATTCGTCCGTGCCGTCGGCACAGTGTCACCTCGGCACATTCGTCCGTGCCGCCGGCACAGTGTCACCTCGGCACATTCGTCCGTGCCGCCGGCACAGTGTCACCTCGGCACATTCGTCCGTGCCGCCGGCACAGTGTCACCTCGGCACATTCGTCCGTGCCGCCGGCACAGTGTCACCTCGGCACATTCGTCCGTGCCGCCGGCACAGTGTCACCTCGGCACATTCGTCCGTGCCGCCGGCACAGTGTCACCTCGGCACATTCGTCCGTGCCGCCGGCACAGTGTCACCTCGGCACATTCGTCCGTGCCGCCGGCACAGTGTCACCTCGGCACATTCGTCCGTGCCGCCGGCACAGTGTCACCTCGGCACATTCGTCCGTGCCGCCGGCACAGTGTCACCTCGGCACATTCGTCCGTGCCGCAGGCACAGTGTCACCTCAGCACATTCGTCCGTGCCGCAGGCACAGTGTCACCTCAGCACATTCGTCCGTGCCGCTGGCACAGTGTCGCCTCGGTGCGTTTGTTCTTGCTGCCGAGAATACAGCATGTTGAATTTTTGAAGGAAACAGTATTCATGGAGGAATCGATGCAGGCATAGGGCAGTATACCATGCTGTATTATCTGGGATGTTTGTCTTTGTACTGAATTAAATAAAATACGCCCAGCATGTCTCTTTCTAAATGAATCTGAATTTATCTCTTACATGTCATATAAATCTAGATACGTAATGTACTTTACTGAAGTTTGTCTACAAATAATAGTAACATTGTTGCTGTTCTAGTTTTTCATGTATCAGTTAAACTTAGCAAATAACGAATTAACATTCACTCTGCAACATGTTTTTACTATTTCTATAAGTATAAGTTTTGAATAGTTGCCAACATCGGCCATGTTTCCAGGGACACACATTTGTTCCACATTCTGCAGAAAGAGCATGCAAAGTGCAGCCCGGCAGTATGTAGGATGTATATACACACAGACACAATCCAATTCATGTAAAGTGCAGCCCGGCAGTATGCAGGATGTATATACACACACACACAATCCAATTCATGTAAAGTGCAGCCTGGCAGTATGTATGATGTATATACACACAGACACAATCCAATTCATGTAAAGTGCAGCCCGGCAGTATGTAGGATGTATATACACACACACACAATCCAATTCATGTAAAGTGCAGCCCGGCAGTATGTAGGATGTATATACACACACACACAATCCAATTCATGTAAAGTGCAGCCCGGCAGTATGTAGGATGTATATACACACACACACAATCCAATTCATGTAAAGTGCAGCCTGGCAGTATGTAGGATGTATATACACACACACACAATCCAATTCATGCAAAGTGCAGCCCGGCAGTATGTAGGATGGATATACACACAGACACAATCCAATTCATGTAAAGTGCAGCCCGGCAGTATGTAGGATGTATATACACACACACACAATCCAATTCATGTAAAGTGCAGCCCGGCAGTATGTAGGATGTATATACACACACACACACAATCCAATTCATGTAAAGTGCAGCCCGGCAGTATGTAGGATGTATATACACACACACACAATCCAATTCATGTAAAGTGCAGCCTGGCAGTATGTAGGATGTATATACACACACACACACAATCCAATTCATGTAAAGTGCAGCCCGGCAGTATGTAGGATGTATATACACACACACACACAATCCAATTCATGCAAAGTGCAGCCCGGCAGTATGTAGGATGGATATGGACACACACACAATCCAATTCATGTAAAGTGCAGCCCCGCAGTATGTAGGATGTATATACACACACACAATCCAATTCATGTAAAGTGCAGCACGGCAGTATGTAGGATGTATATACACACACACACACACACACAATCCAATTCATGTAACGTGCAGCCCGGCAGTATGTAGGATGGATATACACACAGACACAATCCAATTAATTAATAAGGGTGCAGATCTCATAGGACATACCATGATTAATTAATTGGATAGTGTATGTGCGTATATCCATCCTACATACTGCCGGGCTGCACTTTGCATGCTCTAGCTGCAGCATGTGAACAAATATGTGTCCTTGGAAACATGGCCGATGTTGGCATGTATAAGTAATAACATTTGGTACTAGTATGGTGACTAATCAATATGTTATGTTGTCATGGGGAGGTTGATATAAGGATTCCGTTCCGTTTATACCTTGCTTACGATTAAGCGTTGTTTTGGGAAGTGAAATGCGCAAGGAGTATCCTGCATTTGATCCATATGCATCTCACGGATTATAACGAATCAGGTTTTACCTTATCATACAAGCCCTCGAGTTTATGTCCTCGGCAAGGATCGTGGGAGCATTTTTGTAGCAAATAAACAGACGGCCATGTTGATTTCTGATGTGGCACGTTCTGATTGGCCAGTCAGAAAGGGATCCAGAGAACATCTTATCTCATCCAAATTTAGATAAATAACAAAACTGACTCCGTCTACATCATATATATATATATATATATATAACCATCAATTTAATTCATAAAACATACCAAGTAATTACATTATAACGCCCAATGAACATTCATCCGTTACATAAAAACATGGAAAAAATATATATATATATTGTGCGTAGTTCAACACTAGAGAACCCGCACAGTACTGTATAACACATACACAGATTTCATATTTACTCTAGAATATCCTGGTCATATGGTAAAGCAGGGATTCACCTTTTCGCAGTCAGGAGCCAGTAAAGCAGCACCTCTCATTGAGGGCCTCGCTGACCACTAAACCAAAAAAAGGTTGAACTCTAGGAGGGCCAAGTGGGATGGAGGATTGCTGACCTCCTCTCGTGCTAAAATGGTAAGGAGCGTACAAAAAAATAATTAAATAGAAAACATTTCAACATAAAAAAACCCAGTTTGATCAGTTTACTTGAAGGACAACTAAAACTTCTTAAATAGAGTGTGTCCCTCTTTCTGAAGTTAACCCCACGTGTATCTTTGTAGTTGTACGCGGGTTTACTCTGCCTCCCAGCAGAGCCAGAGCTGAGCTGTATGATGGCATTCTATCTACCTATCAGTCATCCTCACACTAGGGGCCACTCATATATCCACCTGCGAGGGGGGGTAACCTGCTACTCTACATCGACTACAACTCCTATGACTCTTGGTCTGGAAATGGCTGATGAAGTGGCGGTGAACAGTAATTAAAGATGACCGGTATGATGGGAGTTGGCAGAGATGAATTGGCAAGGTTTATTTCTAACACTCACTTATCACTCATGGGTCATGATACAGAATCCAAATAAGGAGGACGTCAGTAGGATCCAGACAAAAGCTCTCACCAGGCCCAGCACCCAGTCTGTCTCTCCGAGCCATACACAGCTAACGAGCAACAGGCCCAGCTCCCAGTCTGTCTCTCCGAGCCATACACAGCCAACGAACAACAGGCCCAGCTCCCAGTCTGTCTCTCCGAGCCATACACAGCCAACGAACAACAGGCCAAGCGCCCAGTCTGTCTCTCCGAGCCATACACAGCTAATGAGCAACAGGCCCAGCACCCAGTCTGTCTCTCCAAGCCATACACAGCTAACTAGCAACAGGCCCAGCGCCCAGTCTGTCTCTCCAAGCCATACACAGCTAACGAGCAACAGGCCCAGCGCCTAGTCTGTCTCTCCGAGCCATACACAGCTAACGAGCATCAGGCCCAGCGCCCAGTCTGTCTCTCCGAGCTATACACAGCTAACGAGCAACAAGCCCAGTGCACAGTCTGTCTCGCCGAGCTATACACAGCTAACGAGCAACAGGCCCAGCGCCCAGTCTATCTCTCCGAGCCATACACAGCTAACGAGCAACAGGCCCAGCTCCCAGTCTGTCTCTCCGAGCCATACACAGCCAACGAACAACAGGCCCAGCTCCCAGTCTGTCTCTCCGAGCCATACACAGCCAACGAACAACAGGCCAAGCGCCCAGTCTGTCTCTCCGAGCCATACACAGCTAATGAGCAACAGGCCCAGCACCCAGTCTGTCTCTCCAAGCCATACACAGCTAACTAGCAACAGGCCCAGCGCCCAGTCTGTCTCTCCAAGCCATACACAGCCAACGAGCAACAGGCCCAGCGCCTAGTCTGTCTCTCCGAGCCATACACAGCTAACGAGCAACAGGCCCAGCACCCAGTCTGTCTCTCCAAGCCATACACAGCTAACGAGCAACAGGCCCAGCGCCTAGTCTGTCTCTCCGAGCCATACACAGCTAACGAGCATCAGGCCCAGCGCCCAGTCTGTCTCTCCGAGCTATACACAGCTAACGAGCAACAAGCCCAGTGCACAGTCTGTCTCGCCGAGCTATACACAGCTAACGAGCAACAGGCCCAGCGCCCAGTCTATCTCTCCGAGCCATACACAGCTAACGAGCAACAGGCCCAGCACCCAGTCTGTCTCTCCGAGCCATACACAGCCAACGAGCAACAGGCCCAGCGCCTAGTCTGTCTCTCCGAGCCATACACAGCCAACAAGCAACAGGCCCAGCACCTAGTCTGTCTCTCCGAGCCATACACAGCTAACGAGCAACAGGCCCAGCACCCAGTCCGTCTCTCCAGCCATACACAGCTAACGAGCAACAGGCCCAGCACCCAGTCTGTCTCTCCAGCCATACACAGCTAACGAGCAACAGGCCCAGCGCCCAGTCTGTCTCTCCGAGCCATACACAGCAAACGAGCAACAGGCCCAGCACCCCGGGAATGGAAAAAAATCCACGTGAATGGGAAAAAGACGTGTGAATGGGAAAAAGACGTGTGAATGGGAAAAAGACATGTGAATGGGAAAAAGACATGTGAATGGGAAAAAGACATGTGAATGGGAAAAATATCATGAGAATGGAAAGCTTTTAGTGTGATTAGGCCCCAGACGTGCTGTACGGATAACAGATTAATAATTGAAATGAATGCGCACATCATCCGCTCACTATATAGCAACATGGATTCCAAGATATCCCTTCAGCGTTAATTTACTACCCAACACAAAGACAACTGTCTGCCGATGACAAGTGCGGGTTAAAATGGCACTAGAGGTTATTATTAAAATTCATTACTAGAAGTAACCATTAAAGACCTGGTGCCAGGCGTCCGGAGCAAAGCCGGTCACAATGTGCGCAAATAAAATGCCCGTTAAGTAGGGAGCCATGACAAAATGGCCGCTTTAAAATGGTTATAAAAAAAACTTGCTTAAACATTGTTTATAAAGAAGGTTAAAGCTTATTCCATCCTTACAAACAAATACCGGTATATGGACCAAAATGACAAAAAAGCTGTTTTAAATTACTGTAATCCATATTAGAGGTGATAAAAACCCCATTTGGGATACTTATATATGATTATTCACACAAATCAGAAGGAATGCTGCAGCAGGCAGAGAAGTTAAACCACTCCCACAGCGCTAAAAAAAAACTTTGGTATTTCAGACAGTCAGGTAATGAGGTAAAAAGTCACACAGGAGAGGAGTCAGCAATATAGGGTATTTCTGATATAAATAATGAGGATTGGAATTTAAAGGACCACTGTCGGCAACAAATAAAGTTCTGTTTAATATAGAGATTGCATGAAGTTTAGACATTTTAAATAGAAAAGCAATAAGGAAAGAATAAAGGATCTTATAGAACCATATGTGCATGTATACCGCTATCAGGAGGTGGACATCTTGGGTCAGATCTTCATTCATCTAAACAACATGTCCCCCCCCCCGATAGAGCTATACAGAGCAAAGATTCTAACCAACATGTCTGCCCCCTGATAGAGCTATACAGAGCAAAGATTCTAAACAACATGTCCGCCCCCTGATAGAGCTATACAGAGCAAAGATTCTAAACAACATGTCCGCCCTCTGATAGAGCTATACAGAGCAAAGATTCTAAACAACATGTCCACCCCCTGATAGAGCTATACAGAGCAAAGATTCTAAACAACATGTCCACCCCCGATAGAGCTATACAGAGCAAAGATTCTAAACAACATGTCCGCCTCTGATAGAGCTATACAGAGCAAAGATTCTAAACAACATGTCCCCCCCCCGATAGAGCTATACAGAGCAAAGATTGTAAACAACATGTCCGCCTCTGATAGAGCTATACAGAGCAAAGATTCTAAACAACATGTCCGCCCCCTGATAGAGCTATACAGAGCAAAGATTCTAAACAACATGTCCACCCCTGATAGAGCTATACAGAGCAAAGATTCTAAACAACATGTCTGCCCCTGATAGAGCTATATAGAGCAAAGATTCTAAACAACATGTCCGCCCCCTGATAGAGCTATACAGAGCAAAGATTGTAAACAACATGTCCGCCTCTGATAGAGCTATACAGAGCAAAGATTCTAAACAACATGTCCCCCCCCGATAGAGCTATACAGAGCAAAGATTGTAAACAACATGTCCGCCTCTGATAGAGCTATACAGAGCAAAGATTCTAAACAACATGTCCGCCCCCTGATAGAGCTATACAGAGCAAAGATTCTAAACAACATGTCTGCCCCTGATAGAGCTATACAGAACAAAGATTGTAAACAACATGTCCGCCTCTGATAGAGCTATACAGAGCAAAGATTCTAAACAACATGTCCGCCCCCTGATAGAGCTATACAGAGCAAAGATTCTAAACAACATGTCCACCCCTGATAGAGCTATACAGAGCAAAGATTCTAAACAACATGTCCACCCCTGATAGAGCTATACAGAGCAAAGATTCTAAACAACATGTCCTCCCCTGATAGAGCTATACAGAGCAAAGATTCTAAACAACATGTCCACCCCTGATAGAGCTATACAGAGCAAAGATTCTAAACAACATGTCCACCCCTGATAGAGCTATACAGAGCAAAGATTCTAAACAACATGTCCACCCCTGATAGAGCTATACAGAGCAAAGATTCTAACCAACATGTCCGCCCCCTGATAGAGCTATACAGAGCAAAGATTATAAACAACATGTCCGCTCCCTGATAGAGCTATACAGAGCAAAGATTCTAACCAACATGTCCGCCCCCTGATAGAGCTATACAGAGCAAAGAGAGTCCAATAAGGAGCTTTATCTGTATTATTTCATTGATGCAATGTCAATTAAAAATCATTTTGTTTTTGTCAACAGTTGCCATTTAAATGACCCTCTAAACACTTTAAAAATCAGTTGATACAGAATAGAGGAAATGTATGTAATTTCACTAATGTAAAACCATCGGACATTCACTAGACTGAAATCTGCTGCCATAAAATCCGCTCCTTATTTGCTGATTTCACCCATAATTTGAAGCACGCTATCACACACTACATAGTAAAAATGATAAGAACCAGGAAAGCCCTTTCCGAAAGCGTTCTATATAGGTTATTACATGCCAAGGACACGGGCACACATACAGTTACATGACACATGTTAAAACAGCAGCTGCATTCACTTATTTCACGTTATCCATCTCAACACCAGACTGTGCTGTGGAGGAAGCTCGCCATTTATAAAACGCGCTCAAGTACTCGCTAAAGAGTGGAACAAGGCCCGAATCTATAGTAACCCAGGCCTCGCGCAGTGCAGAGCTCACCGTCTCTAGCTCTTCTGCCCCAAACATCTAGAGAATCAAAGGAGAGGGAGCTACCGAAATAAACAGCGGTTAATGCCAACCGTAGCGGTTAATAAAACGCTACGTATTCACTAAAAGTAGATATCATATTCTCAGGAGGATTGTGGGGTATATCGTTCCCACAAATCAGCAGTGCCAAGGTTAGCCATCACTGGTGCGAAGCTTCTAGAACCTCACTAAATTCTGGTCATTTGTGGGGACTTGTTATATTTATAGCTTCTAATCCCTGCTTTATTGTGTTTTTACACAAGTTTAATATTGTTTGTATTTGGTTCCAAGTATTTTATTCCAAAGGTCAGAATGTCTTTATACAATCATACAGGACACAAAACACGTGTATAGTGTGATATGTCTGATATCTGCACTAGGAATACAGTCAGTGCAAGATCATCTCATCCTAAAACCGATCTGGACCCAGACAAAGCAGAACATTGATAAAGGGCGTCTGTCACCTAAACAATGATTATTCTGTGACTGTAGAGAATAAAACATGGAAAATGGTCTATACCAGTGATGTAAATGGTCTATACCAGTGATGTAAATGGTCTATACCAGTGATGAAGGTAATAATCTAAAACCCCCACATTCGCTCCATTTCGAGTGCAGAGTATTTCTTTTAGTTTCCCGTCTGCCAGTTTTTATTACTTTTCGTTCCATTGCTCCATCTTAGTGGCCCCGTGTGCTGCACTTCCCCCAGTATGGGATGATGGACCCTGTACATGCAGAGTGCCACATTGGAGGCACCAGATGTGGAATCAGTGCAATCACCAGTCTATACACCGCGTCAGCAGAACTGCCTGCAAACACATCAAATAAGAGAACCTGGGTCTCCTGCTTATGACATCACCTGTGACTTGATATGCAAATTACACATTTCCCATTTTAAACATAGCTCACTTGCATGTCACAGGAGAGGTCATATGCAGAAGACAACACAGACATTTAAAACTTATTTTATGTCATTGCTGCAGTTCTGCCAACACAATGTATAGATCATTTTCCATCGTTACAGTATAAGCCATGTTTAGGTGACAGATCCCTAAAAGACTGACTGGATAATGATCCTAGTAGTGATTTATCATGCACCCAACCCCACCTTATTTAACATTCTAGGGAACTTGGTACAGGATAACTCCCAGCATCCTCAGACACACGTATCTCACAAGACTTACTCACATACGGCACATGCAGAAATGATCCAGGTAAGAAGCCTTATTTCGTTTCTTTTCAACACACATCATATTCCGCGTTTTCAGCGAAGCCCCTATGTATTTTCTGGATCCGAAATCAGATTTCTGTGACGTGCCTCTGTCTGCCGGTCAGGGGATATGATTTTGTTTTAAAACTAAACAAATGGCCCATCTTCGGAGCAGACTTGACAGTACTTGCGTCACAGAGTTATAGCTGGGCTTGTCATAGAAATGATGATTATATAGAGAAAAATTCAAATCCAACCAGATGATCAGTCTCCAGTACCCATCTTTAAAGAGCCCCTGACCGGGAATCCTGTAGTGTTTACTGCCAAGAATAGGGTATTAACATGTATAAAGAGCAGATTCTGGAGGTCTAAAAGTGGTGCAGTCACCATAGAAACCAATGGAATGTTCTACAGTCACCATGGAAACCAACGGAAAATGTTCTACAGTCAGCATGGAATGTTCTACAGTCACCATAGAAACCAACGGAATGTTCTACAGTCACCATGGAAACCAGTGGAATGTTCTACAGTCACCATAGAAACCAATGGGAAGTTCTACAGTCACCATAGAAACCAATGGAATGTTCTACAGTCACCATAGAAACCAATGGAATGCTCCTGCTGATTACATCACTTTTAGAACTTTACCCCAGAAATGA
Source organism: Pelodytes ibericus (assembly GCA_036172795.1). Taxonomy (NCBI): domain Eukaryota; kingdom Metazoa; phylum Chordata; class Amphibia; order Anura; family Pelodytidae; genus Pelodytes; species Pelodytes ibericus. The sequence continues at coordinate 223,615,963 of CM069859.1, forward strand.
CCTTTATACAGTTTACTTGAAGGACATCGTCATTAGATTTGCCCTTGAATTACTGAAGATTTAACACTGGAAGCTCAAGTAACCTTTTAAAACAAACATATTCGGCTTTTGACATCACATAAGATGATCCCTAGTTGGAAACGGAAGTTTTTTTAAATAAACCTATAAAAAATGTTTTAAAAACCCCTCTCTTTTTTTGAAGGGACTGTATGGCACCGTGTTGCAGGAATAAATCCCACATTATGCGTCGGGGAAATTGTACAGATGCTATTTAATCGCAAGCTCTGTGCATTGTCTTGATAATTGCAACCTGTAAAGTGACAGACTTTCGGTGCCTTCCTTCTGCTACTTCTCCTATCGCTTTGGTGCAATAGCTACATTATTTTACTCAAAGAAGCTTTGGGACAACCAGCACCGTCGCCATCCAACCTCCAGCGTGTAGTGCGGACTTGCGACCTCCGTCTCCGCCTGAAGGTCAGGACGCAACTAGTTACTGGACCGCCAAAAAGCAGTCAATAAATACATTCTTTTGAGGGCTAGTGGTCTCTGCAGATTGTCAGAAAGTTATTGGATATTATAAAAAAAAACAAAAAAAAACTTAAAGATGGTAAGACAGGAAGAGAAGACTTGAGCACCTAGAGTACCTTGTTGTCTTGATTTTTCACATTTAATAAAAAATAAAAAGGATTGTTAGGATCTCCCTCACGAGACTGTAGACCGCTGGCTTCCCGTGGCTGCTATATGGTCAGGAGAGGTATGCAGCCCACCCCTACTCCTCCTTCGTGAGATACCATGGGAGCCATGAACGTCCAACGGTTGGTCTCCGGGTCGTACATCTCTACTGAGTTCAAGTTGGACTGGCCGTCGTAGCCGCCCACGGCGTAGAGGCGGCCGCAGTTGGCCACTAGAGAGACGCGGCTCCTTCGTGTGTTCATGGGAGTGATGAGGTACCACTGGTCGGCCATGGAATTGTAGACCTCTGCCACGCTGAGGAAAGCCGAGCCGTCGTAGCCCCCGCAGATAAACATCTTGCTGCCCAAGGAGGCAGCACCGTGGCGGCAACGCTTGTTCAGCATACTGGCCACAGGATGCCACGTGGCAGTGTGATGGTTGTAATATTCCATCTGCAGGGCAGGAAAGAGATCTTAGCATTACAATGAGAGACGGTCAATCCAAATATCTAATGAAAGTTACATTTTAACACTGCCAGACACGAAGAAACAAACAAACTAAACATAACACTAAAAAAAAAAACTGTAGGCCAAAAAAGATTGCATCAAGTGTAGGCATTTTAAATAAAAATATTGTAAGCCCTTAATGACGAGAGCTTTTTGGGGGATTCTTGTGCTGGAAGAAGTTAGCTGGCCCTGCACAATGTATAGAAGAATATATAGAAGAGCTCAGCTGGCTATGGATAATGCAGAGTTACATCTTTACACACTGTCACTTTATAACAATGCATTATACAGGACCAACTCTGTTCTTCTAGCATTAGAAACTCACCAGACCCTGCACAATGTATAGAAGAATATATAGAAGAGCTCAGCTGGCCATGGATAATGCAGAGTTACATCTTTACACACTGTCACTTTATAACAATGCATTATACAGGACCAACTCTGTTCTTCTAGCAGGAGAAACTCACCAGACCCTGCACAATATATAGAAGAATATATAGAAGAGCTCAGCTGGCCATGGATAATGCAGAGTTACATCTTTACACACTGTCACTATATAACAATGCATTATACAGGACCAACTCTGTTCTTCTAGGAGGAGAAACTCACCAGACCCTGCACAATGTATAGAATATATAGAAGAGCTCAGCTGGCCATGGATAATGCAGAGTTACATCTTTACACACTGTCACTATATAACAATGCATTATACAGGACCAACTCTGTTCTTCTAGGAGGAGAAACTCACCAGACCCTGCACAATGTATAGAATATATAGAAGAGCTCAGCTGGCAATGGATAATGCAGCATTACATCTTTACACACTGTCACTTTATAACAATGCATTATACAGGGCCAACTATGTTCTTCTAACAGGAGAAACTCACCAGACCCTGTATAATGTATAGAAGAATATATAGAAGAGCTCAGCAGGCCATGGATAATGCAGAGTTACATCTTTACACACTGTCACTTTATAACAATGCATTATACAGGGCCAACTCTGTTCTTCTAGCAGGAGAAACTCACCAGACCCTTCACAATGTATAGAGGAATATATAGAAGAGCTCAGCTGGCCATGGATAATGCAGAGTTACATCTTTACACACTGTCACTTTATAACAATGCATTATACAGGGCCAACTCTGTTCTTCTAGCAGGAGAAACTCACCAGACCCTTCACAATGTATAGAAGAATATATAGAAGAGTTCAGCTGGCCATGGATAATGCAGAGTTACATCTTTACACACTGTCATTTTATAACACTTTAGAACAGTTCAGCTGGCCTTACACAATGTATAGTTAGTTAGTTAGTTACAGCAGTGACATTAAATGTGATAGGAAGCCAGGCTTTGCCAAACTTTTCAATAACAATTAAAAAGTGTGTGGTATAAGAGGTGCCTAGTGATATTAGATATACACAACTTATTACAATAATTATAAAGTGCTGCAAACACAAGTGTTAAACTCAAAAACACATACAAAACAGAAAAGCAATATAAAGTGTTGCGCAAATATACTTATCTCGGCTGAGACTTTAGCAAAGGGATGCAATGGATATATATATGAAAAAAAAAATTACAAAATATCATGTGTAGAAAATCAACACAAAGCTGGCTCCATGTGACCCCCCCCCCCCCCCCCCTTGTATATATTTAGTATATTTGTGCAACACTTTTTATTGCTTCTCTTTTCAATAACAATCCCCAGCAGCTTTCAAACCGCTGGGGGATCCAGGGGCAGAAGATATTGATAGAAAGGGAAGAAATACTTTGTGGCACATACAGTATTAAAGATCTGAAGTCCATCATGTCCGCCGGATACGTAGATCCTTCCTTCAAAAATAGAGACCCCTGCGGCACTGCGATTCGAGCTCATGGGCGTAACCACCGTCCACCTGATCAAAACCAAACAAAAGAACAGCCCATTGATCCTCTGAACCTATTATTCCAGGGATTATTGATCTCTCCAGGGAGACACGGCTGGAGGAATGATACGTGGGATTTTCTTACTTGTCGGTTTCGGGGGAATACGTCTCCACGGAATTCAGGGAACAGTTTCCGTCGTACCCTCCGCAGACATAGATCTGTCCATCCAGCACCACTGTACCCATAGCACTGAAATACAATGAGAGATAATCAGGACTGGGGGCCAGAAAGGGCACTGGAACGTTGTTTGGGGACATAGATGGCAATGACAAGCTGTTTAAGGGCCCAGTGTAAATTTTGTCGACTAAACATTTTTTGTAGGTTTTTGTCAATTGCATAATTTCAGTGACTAAAACTAAAACTATAAAAAAGCGAAGCTAATAGGACTAAAATCCATCACCATTTTTTTCAACTGACTAAAATGTGAGTAATATGCCAGTGAGGGCTACTGCATTGACCTGTGTGGACTTCTGGTTCCCATGGATCTCTGCCATACCCCAGTCCCCTGACTCTATCTGCAGATGGATTGGCTGAAACACAGGCTCCCTGTGCCTGTCTGCCCCCTGGAACAATACCCTGCAAACTGCAGATGAAGAGGATACTCCTCCATCTGATTCACCTGGTACTGTCACATGAGTGTTTCCCATCTCCCTAGCAAGTTAACTTAACACTACGTAACAGCTTCTCAGACCTGTTCCCTCCCATCTCCCTAGCAAGTTAACGTAACACTATGTAACAGCTTCTCAGACCTGTTCCCTCCCATCTCCCTAGCAAGTTAACGTAACACTTTGTAACAGCTTCTCAGACCTGTTCCCTCCCATCTCCCTAGCAAGATAACTTAACACTATGTAACAGCCTTCTCAGACCTGTTCCCTCCCATCTCCCTAGCAAGTTAACTTAACACTATGTAACAGCTTCTCAGACCTGTTCCCTCCCATCTCCCTAGCAAGTTAACTTAACACTATGTAACAGCCTTCTCAGACCTGCTCCATCCCATCTCCCTAGCAAGTTAACTTAACACTGTGTAAAAGCTTCTCAGACCTGTTCTATCCCATCTCCCTAGCAAGTTAACTTAACACTATGTAACAGCCTTCTCAGACCTGTTCCCTCCCATCTCCCTAGCAAGTTAACTTAACACTATGTAACAGCCTTCTCAGACCTGTTCCCACCCGTCTACCTAGCAAGTTAACTTAACACTATGTAACAGCTTCTCAGACCTGTTCCCTCCCATCTCACTAGCAAGTTAACTTAACACTATGTAACAGCCTTCTCAGACCTGTTCCCACCCGTCTACCTAGCAAGTTAACTTAACACTATATAACAGCTTCTCAGACCTGTTCCCTCCCATCTCCATAGAACGTTAACTTAACACTATGTAACAGCTTCTCAGACCTGTTCCCTCCCATCTCCCTAGCAAGGTAACTTAACACTATGTAACAGCTTCTCAGACCTATTCCCTCCCATCTCCCTAGCAAGTTAACGTAACACTTTGTAACAGCTTCTCAGACCTGTTCCCTCCCATCTCCCTAGCAAGGTAACTTAACACTATGTAAAAGCACTCTCAGACCTGTTCCCTCCCATCTCCCTAGCAAGTTAACTTAACACTATGTAACAGCCTTCTCAGACCTGTTCCCACCCGTCTACCTAGCAAGTTAACTTAAGACTGTGTAAAAGCACTCTCAGACCTGTTCCCTCCCATCTCCCTAGCAAGTTAACTTAACACTATGTAACAGCCTTCTCAGACCTGTTCCCACCCGTCTACCTAGCAAGTTAACTTAACACTATGTAACAGCTTCTCAGACCTGTTCCCTCCCATCTCCCTAGTAAGTTACCTTAAAACTGTGTAACAGCTTCTCAGACCTGTTCCCTCCCATCTCACTAGCAAGTTAACTTAACACTATGTAACAGCCTTCTCAGACCTGTTCCCACCCGTCTACCTAGCAAGTTAACTTAACACTATATAACAGCTTCTCAGACCTGTTCCCTCCCATCTCCCTAGCAAGTTAACTTAACACTATGTAACAGCTTCTCAGACCTATTCCCTCCCATCTCCCTAGCAAGTTAACTTAACACTATGTAACAGCTTCTCAGACCTGTTCCCTCCCATCTCCCTAGAACGTTAACTTAACACTATGTAACAGCTTCTCAGACCTGTTCCCTCCCATCTCACTAGCAAGTTAACTTAACACTATAACAGCTTCTCAGACCTGTTCCCTCCCTCACTGCTGGAGTTTTAGTCAACTAAAACTAGACTAAAACTAAAACAATTCATGTGACCACTAAACTAAAATGATATTTTACTCAAAAGACTATGACTAAAACTAAATCAAAATGAACACTGTTGAGGACAGAGGTAGCACTGGAAAGCTGTTTAGGAAATCAGTGCTACAACTCATTAAGGGCTACAAGAGGATATTGACAAATCGGCAAACTAAGCGTAACTGGCACCTGTGCAAATCGCTTGGCAATTAGCAACGCAGAGATAAAAATCTGCACGAATCAGCAGTACGTGTGCCCACCTTCTCTTACTGTTCATACTGCCGACTTTGGTCCAGGTATCTGTGTCCGGGTTATAAACCTCCATGGTACTCAGTCTGGATTGGCCGTCATAGCCGCCAATGGCGTACAGGAGCCCGTTAACGACAGCCACACCCACTCGGCTTCGAGCTGTTGTCATTGGCTGACACTTCTCCCATCTGTTGCCAGTCGGATCGAACACTTCCACCACGTTCAGCGAGTCACCTGCGTAAAAATTTGCTACTCGTCTTAAAACACTTAACAGCGACAAGGTCCCAAAATAAAGGTGGGGGATCTGCATCAAGGTAATTTCTGGGGTAAAGTTCTAAAAGTGATGTAATCAGCAGGAACATTCCATTGGTTCTCATGGGGATTCTGGGGTAAAGTTCTAAAAGTGATGTAATCAGCAGGAACATTCCATTGGTTCCCATGGGGATTCCGGGGGTAAAGTTCTAAAAGTGATGTAATCAGCAGGAACATTCCATTGGTTCCCATGGGGGTTCCGGGGGTAAAGTTCTAAAAGTGATGTAATCAGCAGGAACATTCCATTGGTTCCCATGGGGATTCTGGGGTAAAGTTCTAAAAGTGATGTAATCAGCAGGAACATTCCATTGGTTCCCATGGGGATTCCGGGGGTAAAGTTCTAAAAGTGATGTAATCAGCAGGAACATTCCATTGGTTTCCATGGTGATTCTGGGGTAAAGTTCTAAAAGTGATGTAATCAGTAGAAACATTCCATTGGTTTCCATGGTGACTGCACCACCATTTGACCTTTATACAGAAGCCCCATTCTGCTTATTAGAAATCAAAGAATGACCGTTCCACGTTTATCACGAGCCTCCTGCAGTGGTCACTGGAGATCCCAAAATAGGTTTGGTTTCCAAACTTAACCCCATGGCAACATGTGACTAACTAGGTCCGTCCTGTCTGGCAAACCGTTGCAGACATTGGACTGACCTAGTCCATCCTGCGGTTAAATGAGCGGTGTGTACCATCTAGGTTTCCAAAGCCCGCTCAGATGGTGATGCTTTAATGCCTCAAAGTGAAGGCATTACACATCACCGAAATTCAGTCACTGGGGTGCCCGTGATTCCGGATATGTGCCTCCAAAATGGCTGCTGCCGTCATGGGAAGAGTGTGGGAAGTGAGGAATTTTCACTTCCGTCACTCTGATGCTGTTGCTAGACTGCCCCTAGAGGCAGTCAGCAACGTTGCAATGAAAAAAAAAAAAGGCTAAAACATCTTGGTTTAAGGTTACAGTGAAATGTGAAGGTTTCGCATAAGGGTTAGGTTTACAATTAAATTAAAGTTAGAATAAATTAACTGTTAGCATAAGGGTTAGCGTTAGGGTGAAATTTAGTGTTCGAGTTGGGGTCAAAAGGTTCCTGTAGGTGAAAATGGTTAGAGTAAAAAAAATATATATATATATTTTTTTTTTTTTTGGGTTATTGCCCTATAGCTCGCAAAAAACATGGAAAGAAGCATATTTCTAAACTTGGGACAAAATTTTGAAACTATTTAGACGGGGTCTTTTTTATCGATTGTAATTTTGTAAATGATTTTTCAGGTCAAAGTGGGGGGTTTTTCCCATCATATTTTCTAATTTTTTTGTAGTAAATTCTAAGATATGATGAAAATAATGGTATCTAAAGGAAGCCCTTCATATGCCAATAAAAACAATATATCATTTCTGTAGGTACAGTATGTGAGAAAGAAGAAAATTACAGCTAAACACAAACACCCCAGAAATGTCAAAACCGCCCGAGACAGGGACAGAAAGGTCCTACCACTGAGGGGTTGAAGGGCATCTGTCACCTAAACACTGCTTATACTGTGAATGTGCAGGATAAAAAATTATCTATACATTGTGTTTGCAGAATTAAAAAACAGAAACATTTAAAACATATTTGTCTCTTATTTGATGCATTTAGTCCAGTTCTGCCAACACAATGTGTAGATCATTGTTCAGCTTTTTTTTTAGTCTCTATATCCGCAGTATAAGTAATGTTTGTTTTGGGTGACAGAGTACCTGTAATATTTTTTTTAACCCTCTAATAATTAATATCATTTGATTTTTTGGAGGGGGCTGTTTAACTGCACTCTATGAGAACAGATCACATCATCTCTCAGTAAGCAAGATACCTGCAGAGTTCAGCCCTCCCACGGCGTAAATCAGGCCCGCGATCGAAGTGCAGCAGCGAGGGCGAGTTTTAAATGCCGGGATGTGCGGCCTACGTTCTGGCATGAGGTGATAATCTTTCGCCTCGTCCACAAGATCCCTGTAAGGTACAGATCACCACATTAAAAAGTCCGCACTGCCGAGCGGAGCAGAGAATCATACAAGAAAATGACTATGGGCTTTATTCCCGAAAGTGGGAATTGTGAAGGGAATTTCAAGCTTAAGACCAAAGTAGCCGAGTTGGAAAAAATACTCCAAATTAGCTCTATTTTAAACTCAGCTATGTTGGCCTAAGGTTTAAAATTCCTTTGTCAATTCCCTTTTTTATGAAGCCCCCCAAAAGCCTGGTACCGACAATGTTCACAATGAAATTGTACTTCCGGTTTTCTTTCATAAGATAAAACTTAATATGAAATTCCCATGGGTGCATGGAGGGAGAGCGCCCTCTATTGGGGATATTTTCCAGTGTGTCTATTTTCTTGATAGGGTCGCTCTTGTTATCGCGGGACTGTGTGCAAAATAAGGGCGCACCACAATGGGTCTGACGGATCCAAAAGGAGCCGTTTTCCTTCTGCATTATCTACAAATCTTTGTTTTAGCCTGGCTCTTGTGAATTTGAAGATTGTGTTTTTCTCTTTGCAGCGGCCACTCTGCGAGTTACCGGCACTTGTGGCAGCAGCGGACCAGATCATCCTGCTGGACGCGGTCTGTCAGGAAGTGAGGTCGGCAAAGCGGTAGGCGGATCTTGCACAGGAGCTCCGGTAACAGGACCTCCCTCTGCTCTCGGTCATACCTCACCCAGGCCAGAGAAGCTTCAAACACCTGGTTCCGGGGAGAAACAAAGAAGGTTCATCAGGACTAGCGCCACAAACAGAATCCCAGAGAGGACTGTACACAGCTGGAATTCCTGCCAGAGACGGCAAGCAGCGCACATAACTCAGTAGAGCCATCATAAGCAGGTCAGTTTCTCCGTCCCATTCACCGGGCCAGACATTAGTAAATACCTGCTCTTCAACCTTGACATTCAGCTCGTCCCTGGAGACCAGCTCCAGAACCTCCTCAAACCCCAAGCTGAGGAACTCCTCCGACATGGACACTTCCACAAAGTGCTCGTGGATATAGCGGTTGGCAGCATCGTACAGCACAGCACACATCATGGTCTCGGCAAACTGGCGCACTCCCAGGCAGTTCTTTGGGTGCAATCTGAGATACACACAAGATGGGCACATCACTGAATCAATAAATGGGTAACAAGGCTTCAACAATGTTTTCACAGAATCAATTAGATGAACCAAAAGTGATATTTTGTATCAGAAATTGAGTATCCCTCATCTGTAGATCCAGTATCAGTTCAGATAAGGGAGAGTCAGCCTCCTCGGAGACCAGTTTTGAAGCTGGTCCCCACCCATTCTGCCTCCACTAACATCTCAGACGTTGGGAAGGACTATTGCTACGTGTAATGGCAACTTCTGCGAGTGGTGGGAGTTCCAGCCGGCCTGCGAGGGGAGGGAGGGACTATGCCACTTGGCTCCCTGCCCTTGGAGCTGATCAATTCGGCAGCACCGGCCATAAAATGTTCTACATTACATAAATCTAATTCGAGCAAGCTGCTCACATGTATAAGGCCGATTCTGCTTTATACATTGTGTTGGCAGAATTGCAGCAAATGCATAAAATAAGAGAAATATAGGTTTTAAATGTGTCTGCAGAGTCTCCTACGGATGCCCACAGAGGCCATGTATTTTTATGACTTGTTTTTACGAGATAAGTTATTTTTTTTTTTTTTTTTAGAAAACAAGTCAGAAAAATATAAAAAATGCAGGCCTTCCATAGTCTCTGGATTCATTCTCTACATTCACAGTACAGGGGGAATGCGGGGGGGGATCAGGGGGAATGCGGGGGGGATCAGGGGGAATGCGGGGAGGATCAGGGGGAATGCGGGGGGGTGATCAGGGGGAATGCGGGAGGAATCGAGGAATGCGGGAGGAATCAGGGGGAATGCGGGGGGGTTAAGGAGTATGCAGAAGAATCCTGGGAATGCGGAGTAATCTCGGGAAGTGGGAGCCAGTCACACACTTACCTCTCCTTCAGGAAGGAGCAGCATTCGTCCTTGATGTTCTGGAGCTGCAGGAAGCTGGCTCCGATCAGAAGAGACTGCACATTCTGCTGGTCTATGGCCAGGTGACCGTTATATGCAAAATTAATCAGAGCTTCCAGAGCGCTGAGGACAACAAAACACAATCATTAGCGCCACCGACTTTTAGCGAGCACACCCGCGCGTGTTCCTACAGTTCTAGGTCGGCTTTTAGCGAGCACACCCGCGCGTGTTCATACAGTTCTAGGTCGGCTTTTAGCGAGCACACCCACGCGTGTTCATACAGTTCTAGGTCGGCTTTTGGCGAGCACACCGGCACGTGTTCATACAGTTCTAGGTCGGCTTTTGGCGAGCACACCGGCACGTGTTCATACAGTTCTAGGTCGGCTTTTGGCGAGCACACCCGCACGTGTTCATACAGTTCTAGGTCGGCTTTTAGCGAGCACACCCACGCGTGTTCATACAGTTCTAGGTCGGCTTTTGGCGAGCACACCGGCACGTGTTCATACAGTTCTAGGTCGGCTTTTAGCGAGCACACCCACGCGTGTTCATACAGTTCTAGGTCGGCTTTTAGCGAGCACACCCGCACGTGTTCATACAGTTCTAGGTCGGCTTTTAGCGAGCACACCCGCGCGTGTTCATACAGTTCTAGGTCGGCTTTTAGCGAGCACACCCGCGCGTGTTCATACAGTTCTAGGTCGGCTTTTAGCGAGCACACCCGCACGTGTTCATACAGTTCTAGGTCGGCTTTTAGCGAGCACACCCGCGCGTGTTCATACAGTTCTAGGTCGGCTTTTAGCGAGCACACCCGCGCGTGTTCATACAGTTCTAGGTCGGCTTTTAGCGAGCACACCCGCACGTGTTCATACAGTTCTAGGTCGGCTTTTAGCGAGCACACCCGCGCGTGTTCATACAGTTCTAGGTTGGCTTTTGGCAAGCACACCGGCCCGTGCGCCGCTGTGGTCGTGTCGGTTACATTACCCCTGCACGCATTACCTGGGGTCCATGCCTTGCATGACGATCTCATCCTGCTTGCACTCCATCATGTCGTTGGTGAACATGGCGTGGAAGTAAGGGATAGACGCTGCCAGCACGATGCGATGCGCACTGAACTTGTGTTCCCCCACCTGGAAATGGAGAGGAGATGGAACATTAGAGGGTCGACCCAATACGTGCCGATTATCAGCCCAGAAATGGCGCCTCTGAAATCGCCATCCGCATGTCAAGCTAATGAGGCAGCGCCGCTAGACACCATAGCTGTGCCCACGCCAATATAACACCAAAACTAATTGGTAGCATCGGTCTGGGGAGGACCTTGGCTAATAGGAATATAGCCAAAGCTCTCTCATAGGAGTCAGTGTGAGGACTTTAGCTATAGCCCAAATAGCTGACTTACACTACTGGGAGGTTATTCCAGGTATCTACTACTCATTACAGTGATCTGCAGTCATCCATCCCAAGATTCTAAACAGGTCCGCCCGTTGATAGAGCTATATATAGCAAAGATTCTAAACAACATGTCCACCTCCTGATAGAGCTATACAGAGCAAAGATTCTAAACAATATGTCCACCTCCTGATAGAGCTATACAGAGCAAAGATTCTAAACAATATGTCCACCCCCTGATAGAGCTATACAGAGCAAAGATTCTAAACATGTCCGCCCCCTGATAGAGCTATACAGAGCAAAGATTCTAAACCACGTCCGCCCCTGATAGAGCTATACAGAGAAAAGATTCTAAACAACATGTCCTCCCCCTGATAGAGCTATACAGAGCAAAGATTCTAAACAACATGTCCTCCCCCTGATAGAGCTATACAGAGCAAAGATTCTAAACAACATGTCCACCCCCTGATAAAGCTAAACAGAGCAAAGATTCTAAACAATATGTCCACCCCCTGATAGAGCTATACAGAGAAAAGATTCTAAACCACGTCCGCCCCTGATAGAGCTATACAGAGCAAAGATTCTAAACCACGTCCGCCCCTGATAGAGCTATACAGAGCAAAGATTCTAAACAACATGTCCACCCCCTGATAGAGCTATACAGAGCAAAGATTCTAAACAACATGTCCACCCCCTGATAAAGCTATACAGAGCAAAGATTCTAAACAATATATCCACCCCCTGATAGAGCTATACAGAGCAAAGATTCTAAACAATATGTCCACCCCCTGATAGAGCTATACAGAGCAAAGATTCTAAACAATATGTCCACCCCCTGATAGAGCTATACAGAGCAAAGATTCTAAACCACGTCCGCCCCTGATAGAGCTATACAGAGCAAAGATTCTAAACAACATGTCCACCCCCTGATAGAGCTATACAGAGCAAAGATTCTAAACCACGTCCGCCCCTGATAGAGCTATACAGAGCAAAGATTCTAAACAACATGTCCACCTCCTGATAGAGCTATACAGAGCAAAGATTCTAAACAACATGTCCACCTCCTGATAGAGCTATACAGAGAAAAGATTCTAAACAACATGTCCTCCCCCTGATAGAGCTATACAGAGCAAAGATTCTAAACAACATGTCCACCTCCTGATAGAGCTATACAGAGAAAAGATTCTAAACAATATGTCCACCTCCTGATAGAGCTATACAGAGCAAAGATTCTAAACAATATGTCCACCCCCTGATAGAGCTATACAGAGCAAAGATTCTAAACCACGTCCGCCCCTGAGAGAGCTATTCATAGCAAAGATTCTAAACAATTTGTCCACCCCCTGATAGAGCTATACAGAGCAAAGATTCTAAACCACGTACGCCCCTGATAGAGCTATACAGAGCAAAGATTCTAAACAACATGTCCGCCCCTGAGAGAAATATACAGAACAAAGATTCCAAACAACATGTCTGCCCCCTGATAGAGCTATACAGAGCAAAGATTCTAAACAACATGTCCGCCCCCTGATAGAGCTATACAGAGCAAAGATTCTAAACAACAAAGAGGCAAACCAAACACAAGGCCCTACTGCTGGAAAACACAGTTCAATTTGAGGATAAGGGCTATTTAGATAGCCTGGATAAAGTGAGAAATGTAGGAGTTGAATGCACACAATGTCACTGCTGGTTTAATATTGGCTGTAAAACCAGGTTTTAATAGACTGCTTGTAAAAAGAAAAGAAAAATACCCTAATTAAACTTTCATTCGTTAATAAAGGAAGAAGGTATTTTTACATGACATATACTACTTAAGTGGGACGTAATCGGGAAGTATCACAAGATAAGCAGATGCCAGACATTTACTGTACCAACAGTTCAGATGTATAGAGGAGGGGAACAGCGAAAATAAGTGGCAGATAGAACACACCCGACGCATTTCAAGCTGGAAATCACACACTACAGCAAAATATTGCATTTCTCTTTTTAAATCTGGAGGGTCCCCTTGGGGTGGGTTATCATTTACCAGTCCGAGACGGTCCAGTTGAGTTTAAGTCATTCTTAACCTGGGGCCCTCGGAAAAAGAATAATCTCATTTTGGGGGTGGGGGGTAGAAATTGGGCAGATTAGATGGGCCGAATGGTTCTTCTCTGCCAGTAACACCTTCTATGTTTAATATCTGTGAAATACAGTTAGTTTTTTCTTTAAAACTATTTCCAGTTCTCATATAGTTTTACATATAATTTCACCGGGCCCTCTATATTCTGGGACACTTGGGGAGACACACAGGACTGTTACTATAGCAATATTACACTATATATGCAGTGTTTAGGAGAAAACTGATGAGACAGATCTGTTTGTTTTCCTTCACACGAGGCAGTGTAAAACTGTCCCTTTAACGCGTTCGTGACCAATGACGGTCCGTCATAGGGAAAAACTCCCTTGGTGACCAATGATGGTCCGTCATAGGGAAAAACTCCCTTGGTGACCAATGATGGTCCAGGACCGTCATGCAGATCCGATCGCGGTACGCATGCTGGAATACCGCGATCGCGCTAAAATGAACATGGCTAAGTGTCTTGATACTGAGACACTTCAGCCATGTCCATTGAAGCCCCCCTGGAAACATCCAGGCACTGTGACTGCCAATCACAGCCCCCCTTACCACAAGGATTTTTTTATAAAAAAAAACAAGTGTTTTTTTAATTATTATTTTTTTGTGCTAATCCTAAGCATAATTAAGGTAGAGTTAAATAAAATAAAATGTAAAAAAGGAAATAAAACAAATAAATAAATAAAATATATATATATATCAAAATAAGAAGTTATTCCGTAGAGGACCAGTGACATGTTAGGTCTGTTGGTGGTCCTCTAGGGATACTTTATTTAAAAAAAAAAAAAGACTGCTAATTTGGACCCCAAAAGTAGATAGGGGCCCGCATCAGCTGGATATCTCATCCATGCAACCGCAGGATAGCAACAATCTGTGCTTCCTACTATATAGACTACATTCCCTATGATGTCATGGTCGCTTTTGGCTGGATGAGCATGATAGGAAATGTAGTCACAAGTATTACATAAAAAAAATATATGTTTTAAAGCTGCAATGACCTGACTGATATCGGTGTTACAATTTCACTAATGCTATTTTTTTTTTAAATGGTTTTGAAACAGCTATATGTATTTATTAACCTATAACATGCAAAAAAACATAAACATTGGGTATTTTCTCAGGACCAATATTAGAATCTATATAGCAGGTTTTTTCATTAGCTTTTGGAGTTTAGTAAAATATTTTACAAAGAAAAGTCAGGAAAGTGTTGGTTTTTTACATTTTTTTATATTTTATTATTTTTTTCATAATAAAATAAATGATATGAACAAACTAATGGCATCAAAAGAAAGCCCTTCTTGTCCTGAAAAAAAACCCAATATATAACTTGTGTGGGTACAGCAATTGACAAAAATTAAAGCTAAACACAAACACCTCAGAGTGTTAAAACAGCCTCGGTCACTAACGCACAACATTCCAAAAACAGCCTGGTCATGAAGGGGTTAAAAATAAAAACAACTATTGTGTCCCAAAGCTATAGTTTATTACTTGTGTCTGTCAGCAGCCGACGGTAACACAAAGGATAGAAGGGGTTTACGATGATGTTTGGGAGGGAGGACATTATACACTTCTAGTCGCTGACATAATGGGTGAGCTGCTGGATTAATCCGAGGATTGATGCAGATCCTGTTAATTCAGCAAGTGTGTCCCTGATCTGCCCTACAGCAAGATATTCTCATCTCTCTCACCACTAATCGCTCTGTGACAAGGCATTATCCATTATACTGGCCCCAAGCTCTATACAGAGAGACTGGAGAGCGTATCTCCGGAAGGATATATCCATTCACTGGAGTATTGTAACGCAGCCCTGGAGAGCGTATCTCCGGAAGGATATATCCATTCACTGGAGTATTGTACGCAGTACTGGAGAGCGCATCTCCGGAAGGATATATCCATTCACTGGAGTATTGTAACGCAGCCCTGGAGAGCGTATCTCCAGAAGGATATATCCATTCACTGGAGTATTGTACGCAGCCCTGGAGAGCGTATCTCCGGAAGGATATATCCATTCACTGGAGTATTGTACATATTACTGGAGAGCGTATCTCCGGAAGGATATATCCATTCACTGGAGTATTGTACATATTACTGGAGAGCGTATCTCCGGAAGGATATATCCATTCACTGGAGTATTGTACGCAGTACTGGAGAGCGTATCTCCGGAAGGATATATCCATTCACTGGAGTATTGTACATATTACTGGAGAGCGTATCTCCGGAAGGATATATCCATTCACTGGAGTATTGTACATATTACTGGAGAGCGTATCTCCGGAAGGATATATCCATTCACTGGAGTATTGTACATATTACTGGAGAGCGTATCTCCGGAAGGATATATCCATTCACTGGAGTATTGTAACGCAGCCCTGGAGAGCGTATCTCCGGAAGGATATATCCATTCACTGGAGTATTGTACATATTACTGGAGAGCGTATCTCCGGAAGGATATATCCATTCACTGGAGTATTGTACGCAGTACTGGAGAGCGTATCTCCGGAAGGATATATCCATTCACTGGAGTATTGTACATATTACTGGAGAGCGTATCTCCGGAAGGATATATCCATTCACTGGAGTATTGTACGCAGTACTGGAGAGCGTATCTCCAGAAGGATATATCCATTCACTGGAGTATTGTACGCAGTACTGGAGAGCGTATCTCCAGAAGGATATATCCATTCCCTGGAGTATTGTACGCAGCCCTGGAGAGCGTATCTCCGGAAGGATATATCTATTCACTGGAGTATTGTACATATTACTGGAGAGCGAATCTCCGGAAGGATATATCCATTCACTGGAGTATTGTACATATTACTGGAGAGCGAATCTCCGGAAGGATATATCCATTCACTGGAGTATTGTACGCAGTAGGGATCGACCGATATTGATTTTTTTAGAGCCGATACCGATACCCTGTGAACTTTCAGGCCGATAGCCGATAACTTATACCGATATTTCGTGCATTTTAATTTTTTGGGAAAAAAAACAATTTCTACACAAATCTGCTGTTAAATGAACATGTTTATTGTTAACGTTTAGCTTTTTTTTGTAAATCTTTTTCATTGCTAAATAAAAATAAATAATGCAGCAAAACAATGGTGATATGGTCAAATACGACAAATTGGACCACTTTTTTTTATTTTTTTTTAAATAAATATCAGTCAAAAGGAAACAAGAACAACAATGTTCAATTGCACATAGTCCATACTTAGATTAAATCTTAGTAAAATGAGCAGCAATGACATAGGCAATTATATCAAAGGGACACTAAAGTAAATATAAGCAAGGCATCAAAACAGCTTAATTAACCCCTTAGTGACAAGACATTTTCACCTTGACTTTCCCTTGGTGACAATGGCTGTTTTGACATTTCTAGGGTGTTTGTGTTTAGCTGTAATTTTTTGCTTTCTCACATACAGTACCCACACAAATTATATGTTGTTTTTATCGTCATAAGAAGGGCTTTCATTAGATACCATTATTTTCATCATATCTTATAATTTACTACAAAAAAAAATCATAAAATATGATGAAAAATTTAAAAAAACCCACTTTTTCTAACTTTGACCTAAAATATAATTTACACAAATAAAATCATTAAAAAAGACCCCGGCTAAATAGTTTCTAATTGTTGTCCCGAGTTCAAAAATATGCATGTTTCCATATTTTTCGGTATTTTTTTGCGAGTTATGGGGCAAAAAACAAAAATAGTGTTTTTTGTTTTTTTCCTATATTGATCTTTTGACCCCAACCCGAACCCAAAATTTAACCCTAACACTAAATTTAACCCCAACTCTAATCCTTATTATATCCCTTAATATTTTTTAACTTTAATTTAATTTTAACCCTATCCCTTATGCTAAAAAATATTTAATTTTAACCCTATAGGCTAATATAGCTAAATAACCTATTTTTATTTAATTAAATATGTATTTTAATTATTTTCCATTGCAATGCTACTAAACTACCACTAGGGGCAGTCAAGTAGCATATTCAGAGCGACGGAAGTGAAGTTACTTTCACTTCCGAAGCTCAGACCGGCAGAGGGGTTAGCCATATTGACGGAGCAGCATGCGATCGTTGATTGCGAAAACTGCTTCATTCAAATATTATCGGCATTATCGGTAAAGTTAGATGCCGATACCGATAATTTAGGAAACTGTGAATATCGGCCGATAATATCGGTTAATCCGATAATCGGTCGATCCCTAGTACGCAGTACTGGAGAGCATATCTCCGGAAGTATATATCCATTCACTGGAGTATTGTACGCAGTACTGGAGAGCGTATCTCCGGAAGGATATATCTATTCTCTGGAGTATTGTACGCAGTACTGGAGAGCGTATCTCCGGAAAGATATATCCATTCACTGGAGTATTGTACGCAGCACTGGAGAGCGTGTCTCCGGAAGGATATATCCATTCACTGGAGTATTGTACGCAGTACAGGAGAGCGTATCTCCGGAAGGATATATCTATTCTCTGGAGTATTGTACGCAGTACTGGAGAGCGTGTCTCCGGAAGGATATATCCATTCACTGGAGTATTGTACGCAGCCCTGGAGAGCGTATCTCCGGAAGGATATATCCATTCACTGGAGTATTGTACGCAGTACTGGAGAGCGTGTCTCCGGAAGGATATATCCATTCACTGGAGTATTGTACGCAGCCCTGGAGAGCGTATCTCCGGAAGGATATATCCATTCACTGGAGTATTGTACGCAGTACTGGAGAGCGTATCTCTGGAAGGATATATCCATTCACTGGAGTATTATACATATTACTGGAGAGCGTATCTCCGGAAGGATATATCCATTCACTGGAGTATTGTACGCAGTACTGGAGAGCATATCTCCGGAAGTATATATCCATTCACTGGAGTATTGTACGCAGTACTGGAGAGCGTATCTCCGGAAGGATATATCCATTCACTGGACTATTGCACGCAGCACTGGAGAGCGTATCTCCGGAAGGATATATCCATTCCCTGGAGTATTGTACGCAGTACTGGAGAGCGTATCTCCAGAAGGATATATCCATTCACTGGACTATTGCACGCAGCACTGGAGAGCGTATCTCTGGAAGGATATATCCATTCCCTGGACTATTGTACGCAGTACTGGAGAGCGTATCTCTGGAAGGATTTATCCATTCACTGGAGTATTGTACGCAGTACTGGAGAGCGTATCTCCGGAAGGATATATCCATTCACTGGAGTATTGTACATATTACTGGAGAGCGTATCTCCGGAAGGATATATCCATTCACTGGAGTATTGTACGCA
Organism: Pelodytes ibericus; assembly: GCA_036172795.1. NCBI lineage: Eukaryota > Metazoa > Chordata > Amphibia > Anura > Pelodytidae > Pelodytes > Pelodytes ibericus. Next base: position 223,634,645 of record CM069859.1, read on the forward strand.
GTACTGGAGAGCATATCTCCAGAAGGATATATCCATTCACTGGAGTATTGTACATATTACTGGAGAGCGTATCTCTGGAAGGATATATCCATTCACTGGAGTATTGTACATATTACTGGAGAGCGTATCTCTGGAAGGATATATCCATTCACTGGAGTATTGTACGCAGCACTGGAGAGCGTATCTCCGGAAGGATATATCTATTCACTGGAGTGTTGTACGCAGCACTGGAGAGCGGATCTCGGGAAGGATATATCTATTCACTGGAGTATTGTACGCAGCACTGGAGAGCGTATCTCCGGAAGGATATATCTATTCACTGGAGTATTGTACGCAGCACTGGAGAGCGTATCTCCGGAAGGATATATCTATTCACTGGAGTGTTGTACGCAGCACTGGAGAGCGGATCTCGGGAAGGATATATCTATTCTCTGGAGTATTGTACGCAGTACTGGAGAGCGTATCTCCGGAAAGATATATCCATTCACTGGAGTATTGTACGCAGTACTGGAGAGCGTATCTCCGGAAAGATATATCCATTCACTGGAGTATTGTACATATTACTGGAGAGCGTATCTCCGGAAGGATATATCCATTCACTGGAGTATTGTACATATTACTGGAGAGCGTATCTCCGGAAGGATATATCCATTCACTGGAGTATTGTACGCAGTACTGGAGAGCGTATCTCCGGAAGGATATATCCATTCACTGGAGTATTGTACATATTACTGGAGAGCGTATCTCCGGAAGGATATATCCATTCACTGGAGTATTGTACATATTACTGGAGAGCGTATCTCCGGAAGGATATATCCATTCACTGGAGTATTGTACATATTACTGGAGAGCGTATCTCCGGAAGGATATATCCATTCACTGGAGTATTGTAACGCAGCCCTGGAGAGCGTATCTCCGGAAGGATATATCCATTCACTGGAGTATTGTACATATTACTGGAGAGCGTATCTCCGGAAGGATATATCCATTCACTGGAGTATTGTACGCAGTACTGGAGAGCGTATCTCCGGAAGGATATATCCATTCACTGGAGTATTGTACATATTACTGGAGAGCGTATCTCCGGAAGGATATATCCATTCACTGGAGTATTGTACGCAGTACTGGAGAGCGTATCTCCAGAAGGATATATCCATTCACTGGAGTATTGTACGCAGTACTGGAGAGCGTATCTCCAGAAGGATATATCCATTCCCTGGAGTATTGTACGCAGCCCTGGAGAGCGTATCTCCGGAAGGATATATCTATTCACTGGAGTATTGTACATATTACTGGAGAGCGAATCTCCGGAAGGATATATCCATTCACTGGAGTATTGTACATATTACTGGAGAGCGAATCTCCGGAAGGATATATCCATTCACTGGAGTATTGTACGCAGTAGGGATCGACCGATATTGATTTTTTTAGAGCCGATACCGATACCCTGTGAACTTTCAGGCCGATAGCCGATAACTTATACCGATATTTCGTGCATTTTAATTTTTTGGGAAAAAAAACAATTTCTACACAAATCTGCTGTTAAATGAACATGTTTATTGTTAACGTTTAGCTTTTTTTTGTAAATCTTTTTCATTGCTAAATAAAAATAAATAATGCAGCAAAACAATGGTGATATGGTCAAATACGACAAATTGGACCACTTTTTTTTATTTTTTTTTAAATAAATATCAGTCAAAAGGAAACAAGAACAACAATGTTCAATTGCACATAGTCCATACTTAGATTAAATCTTAGTAAAATGAGCAGCAATGACATAGGCAATTATATCAAAGGGACACTAAAGTAAATATAAGCAAGGCATCAAAACAGCTTAATTAACCCCTTAGTGACAAGACATTTTCACCTTGACTTTCCCTTGGTGACAATGGCTGTTTTGACATTTCTAGGGTGTTTGTGTTTAGCTGTAATTTTTTGCTTTCTCACATACAGTACCCACACAAATTATATGTTGTTTTTATCGTCATAAGAAGGGCTTTCATTAGATACCATTATTTTCATCATATCTTATAATTTACTACAAAAAAAAATCATAAAATATGATGAAAAATTTAAAAAAACCCACTTTTTCTAACTTTGACCTAAAATATAATTTACACAAATAAAATCATTAAAAAAGACCCCGGCTAAATAGTTTCTAATTGTTGTCCCGAGTTCAAAAATATGCATGTTTCCATATTTTTCGGTATTTTTTTGCGAGTTATGGGGCAAAAAACAAAAATAGTGTTTTTTGTTTTTTTCCTATATTGATCTTTTGACCCCAACCCGAACCCAAAATTTAACCCTAACACTAAATTTAACCCCAACTCTAATCCTTATTATATCCCTTAATATTTTTTAACTTTAATTTAATTTTAACCCTATCCCTTATGCTAAAAAATATTTAATTTTAACCCTATAGGCTAATATAGCTAAATAACCTATTTTTATTTAATTAAATATGTATTTTAATTATTTTCCATTGCAATGCTACTAAACTACCACTAGGGGCAGTCAAGTAGCATATTCAGAGCGACGGAAGTGAAGTTACTTTCACTTCCGAAGCTCAGACCGGCAGAGGGGTTAGCCATATTGACGGAGCAGCATGCGATCGTTGATTGCGAAAACTGCTTCATTCAAATATTATCGGCATTATCGGTAAAGTTAGATGCCGATACCGATAATTTAGGAAACTGTGAATATCGGCCGATAATATCGGTTAATCCGATAATCGGTCGATCCCTAGTACGCAGTACTGGAGAGCATATCTCCGGAAGTATATATCCATTCACTGGAGTATTGTACGCAGTACTGGAGAGCGTATCTCCGGAAGGATATATCTATTCTCTGGAGTATTGTACGCAGTACTGGAGAGCGTATCTCCGGAAAGATATATCCATTCACTGGAGTATTGTACGCAGCACTGGAGAGCGTGTCTCCGGAAGGATATATCCATTCACTGGAGTATTGTACGCAGTACAGGAGAGCGTATCTCCGGAAGGATATATCTATTCTCTGGAGTATTGTACGCAGTACTGGAGAGCGTGTCTCCGGAAGGATATATCCATTCACTGGAGTATTGTACGCAGCCCTGGAGAGCGTATCTCCGGAAGGATATATCCATTCACTGGAGTATTGTACGCAGTACTGGAGAGCGTGTCTCCGGAAGGATATATCCATTCACTGGAGTATTGTACGCAGCCCTGGAGAGCGTATCTCCGGAAGGATATATCCATTCACTGGAGTATTGTACGCAGTACTGGAGAGCGTATCTCTGGAAGGATATATCCATTCACTGGAGTATTATACATATTACTGGAGAGCGTATCTCCGGAAGGATATATCCATTCACTGGAGTATTGTACGCAGTACTGGAGAGCATATCTCCGGAAGTATATATCCATTCACTGGAGTATTGTACGCAGTACTGGAGAGCGTATCTCCGGAAGGATATATCCATTCACTGGACTATTGCACGCAGCACTGGAGAGCGTATCTCCGGAAGGATATATCCATTCCCTGGAGTATTGTACGCAGTACTGGAGAGCGTATCTCCAGAAGGATATATCCATTCACTGGACTATTGCACGCAGCACTGGAGAGCGTATCTCTGGAAGGATATATCCATTCCCTGGACTATTGTACGCAGTACTGGAGAGCGTATCTCTGGAAGGATTTATCCATTCACTGGAGTATTGTACGCAGTACTGGAGAGCGTATCTCCGGAAGGATATATCCATTCACTGGAGTATTGTACATATTACTGGAGAGCGTATCTCCGGAAGGATATATCCATTCACTGGAGTATTGTACGCAGTACTGGAGAGCATATCTCCAGAAGGATATATCCATTCACTGGAGTATTGTACATATTACTGGAGAGCGTATCTCTGGAAGGATATATCCATTCACTGGAGTATTGTACATATTACTGGAGAGCGTATCTCTGGAAGGATATATCCATTCACTGGAGTATTGTACGCAGCACTGGAGAGCGTATCTCCGGAAGGATATATCTATTCACTGGAGTGTTGTACGCAGCACTGGAGAGCGGATCTCGGGAAGGATATATCTATTCACTGGAGTATTGTACGCAGCACTGGAGAGCGTATCTCCGGAAGGATATATCTATTCACTGGAGTATTGTACGCAGCACTGGAGAGCGTATCTCCGGAAGGATATATCTATTCACTGGAGTGTTGTACGCAGCACTGGAGAGCGGATCTCGGGAAGGATATATCTATTCTCTGGAGTATTGTACGCAGTACTGGAGAGCGTATCTCCGGAAAGATATATCCATTCACTGGAGTATTGTACGCAGTACTGGAGAGCGTATCTCCGGAAAGATATATCCATTCACTGGAGTATTGTACGCAGTACTGGAGAGCGTATCTCCGGAAGGATATATCCATTCACTGGAGTATTGTACGCAGTACTGGAGAGCGTATCTCCGGAAAGATATATCCATTCACTGGAGTATTGTACGCAGTACTGGAGAGCGTATCTCCGGAAGGATATATCCATTCACTGGAGTATTGTACGCAGCACTGGAGAGCGTATCTCCGGAAAGATATATCCATTCACTGGAGTATTGTACGCAGTACTGGAGAGCGCATCTCCGGAAGGATATATCTATTCACTGGAGTATTGTACGCAGTACTGGAGAGCGTATCTCCGGAAAGATATATCCATTCACTGGAGTATTGTACGCAGCACTGGAGAGCGTATCTCCGGAAGGATATATCCATTCACTGGAGTATTGTACGCAGTACTGGAGAGCGTATCTCCAGAAGGATATATCCATTCACTGGAGTATTGTACATATTACTGGAGAGCGTATCTCCGGAAGGATATATCCATTCACTGGAGTATTGTACATATTACTGGAGAGCGTATCTCCGGAAGGATATATCCATTCACTGGAGTATTGTACGCAGTACTGGAGAGCGTATCTCCGGAAAGATATATCCATTCACTGGAGTATTGTACGCAGCACTGGAGAGCGTATCTCCGGAAGGATATATCCATTCACTGGAGTATTGTACGCAGTACTGGAGAGCGTATCTCCAGAAGGATATATCCATTCACTGGAGTATTGTACATATTACTGGAGAGCGTATCTCCAGAAGGATATATCCATTCACTGGAGTATTGTACGCAGTACTGGAGAGCGTATCTCCGGAAGGATATATCCATTCACTGGAGTATTGTACGCAGCACTGGAGAGCGTATCTCCGGAAGGACATATCCATTCACTGGAGTATTGTACGCAGTACTGGAGAGCATATCTCCGGAAAGATATATCCATTCACTGGAGTATTGTACGCAGTACTGGAGAGCGTATCTCCGGAAGGATATATCCATTCACTGGAGTATTGTACGCAGTACTGGAGAGCGTATCTCCGGAAGGACATATCCATTCACTGGAGTATTGTACGCAGTACTGGAGAGCGTATCTCCGGAAGGACATATCCATTCACTGGAGTATTGTACGCAGTACTGGAGAGCATATCTCCGGAAAGATATATCCATTCACTGGAGTATTGTACGCAGTACTGGAGAGCGTATCTCTGGAAGGATATATCCATTCACTGGAGTATTGTACGCAGTACTGGAGAGCGTATCTCCGGAAGGACATATCCATTCACTGGAGTATTGTAACGCAGCCCTGGAGAGCGTATCTCCGGAAGGATATATCCATTCACTGGAGTATTGTACATATTACTGGAGAGCGTATCTCCAGAAGGATATATCCATTCACTGGAGTATTGTACATATTACTGGAGAGCGTATCTCCGGAAGGATATATCCATTCACTGGAGTATTGTACGCAGCACTGGAGACTTATAGACTGGAGGATATTGATACTTTGGATAGAATTCAGAGAAGGGCTACTAAACTGGTTCATGGGTTGAAGGATAAAACTTACCAGGAAAGGTTAAAGCATCTTAACATGTATAGCTTGGAGGAAAGACGTAACAGGGGGGATATGATAGAAACATTTATATACATAAAGGGAATCAACACAGTAAGGAGGAGAGTATATTTAAAGGAACACTGCACCTTTTTTAACCCTTACGTCCTTGAAGGTATGAAAGTATTACTTTACTGAGAGGGTAGTGGATGCATGGAATAGTCTTTCAGTTGAAGTGGTAGAGGTTAATACAGTGAAGGAGTTTAAGCATCCATGGGATAGGTATAAGGCTATCCTAGATATAAGATAAGGCCAGGGACTAATGAAAGTATTACATTACTGAGAGGGTAGTGGATGCATGGAATAGTCTTCCAGTAGACGTGGTAGAGGTTAATACAGTGAAGGAGTTTAAGCATGCGTGGGATAGGTATAAGGCTATCCTAGATATAAGATAAGGCCAGGGACTAATGAAAGTATTACATTACTGAGAGGGTAGTGGATGTATGGAATAGTCTTCCAGTAGAAGTGGTAGAGGTTAATACAGTGAAGGAGTTTAAGCATGCATGGGATAGGTATAAGGCTATCCTAGATATAAGATAAGGCCAGGGACTAATGAAAGTATTACATTACTGAGAGGGTAGTGGATGTATGGAATAGTCTTCCAGTAGAAGTGGTAGAGGTTAATACAGTGAAGGAGTTTAAGCATGCGTGGGATAGGTATAAGGCTATCCTAGATATAAGATAAGGCCAGGGACTAATGAAAGTATTACATTACTGAGAGGGTAGTGGATGCATGGAATAGTCTTCCAGTAGAAGTGGTAGAGGTTACGGCCATTGTATGTACACTTCGCCCTTTAAATCCTAGAAAGCCTGCTTCCCAAATTTCACATTGACATGCCAACTGCTGGTATAGGAGTGTGGCCAGCTTCAGGAAAGTGTTAACAAAGTCAGTCATTAACCATTTACATTCAACATTTCATTGGGGGTCAAAATGGAGCAGTCACCATGGAAACCAATTTAATTGTTCCACTTTTAGAAATCACCATGGAAACCAATAAAATGGTTGTGCTGATTGTTCTGAATTTGCCTTTCTACAAAACTCCCCAGCTGATAGCTGCCCAATAGCTGCTCATTCCCGCTCTCCTTCCCTTCCTATAATATCATCACCCTGCTCATTCCCACTCTCCTTCCCTTCCTATAATATCATCACCCTGCTCATTCCTGCTCTCCTTCCCTTCCTATAATATCATCACCCTGCTCATTCCTGCTCTCCTTCCCTTCCTATAATATCATCACCCTGCTCATTCCCACTCTCCTTCCCTTCCTATAATATCCTCACCCTGCTCATTCCTGCTCTCCTTCCCTTCCTGTAATATCATCACCCTGCTCATTCCTGCTCTCCTTCCCTTCCTATAATATCATCACCCTGCTCTCCTTCCCTTCCTATAATATCCTCACCCTGCTCATTCCTGCTCTCCTTCCCTTCCTATAATATCATCACCCTGCTCATTCCTGCTCTCCTTCCCTTCCTATAATATCATCACCCTGCTCATTCCCACTCTCCTTCCCTTCCTATAATATCCTCACCCTGCTCATTCCTGCTCTCCTTCCCTTCCTGTAATATCATCACCCTGCTCATTCCTGCTCTCCTTCCCTTCCTATAATATCATCACCCTGCTCATTCCTGCTCTCCTTCCCTTCCTGTAATATCATCACCCTGCTCATTCCTGCTCTCCTTCCCTTCCTATAATATCATCACCCTGCTCATTCCTGCTCTCCTTCCCTTCCTATAATATCATCACCCTGCTCATTCCTGCTCTCCTTCCCTTCCTGTAATATCCTCACCCTGCTCATTCCTGCTCTCCTTCCCTTCCTATAATATCATCACCCTGCTCATTCCTGCTCTCCTTCCCTTCCTATAATATCATCACCCTGCTCATTCCTGCTCTCCTTCCCTTCCTATAATATCATCACCCTGCTCATTACTGCTCTCCTTCCCTTCCTATAATATCATCCCCCTGCTCATTCCTGCTCTCCTTCCCTTCCTATAATATCCTCACCCTGCTCATTCCTGCTCTCCTTCCCTTCCTATAATATCATCACCCTGCTCATTCCTGCTCTCCTTCCCTTCCTATAATATCCTCACCCTACTCATTCCTGCTCTCCTTCTCTTCCTATAATATCATCACCCTGCTCATTCCTGCTCTCCTTCCCTTCCTATAATATCCTCACCCTGCTCATTCCTGCTCTCCTTCCCTTCCTATAATATCACCCTGCTCATTCCTGCTCTCCTTCCCTTCCTATAATATCATCACCCTGCTCATTCCTGCTCTCCTTCCTATCCTATAATATCATCACCCTGCTCTTTCCTGCTCTCCTTCCCTTCCTATAATATCATCACCCTGCTCATTCCTGCTCTCCTTCCCTTCCTATAATATCATCACCCTGCTCATTCCTGCTCTCCTTCCCTTCCTATAATATCATCACCCTGCTCATTCCTGCTCTCCTTCCCTTCCTATAATATCATCACCCTGCTCATTCCTGCTCTCCTTCCCTTCCTATAATATCACCCTGCTCATTACTGCTCTCCTTCCCTTCCTATAATATCATCACCCTGCTCATTCCTGCTCTCCTTCCCTTCCTATAATATCATCACCCTGCTCATTCCTGCTCTCCTTCCCTTCCTATAATATCATCACCCTGCTCATTACTGCTCTCCTTCCCTTCCTATAATATCATCACCCTGCTCATTCCTGCTCTCCTTCCCTTCCTATAATATCATCACCCTGCTCATTCCTGCTCTCCTTCCCTTCCTATAATATCATCACCCTGCTCATTCCTGCTCTCCTTCCCTTCCTATAATATCATCACCCTGCTCATTACTGCTCTCCTTCCCTTCCTATAATATCATCACCCTGCTCATTCCTGCTCTCCTTCCCTTCCTATAATATCACCCTGCTCATTCCTGCTCTCCTTCCCTTCCTATAATATCATCACCCTGCTCATTCCTGCTCTCCTTCCCTTCCTATAATATCATCACCCTGCTCATTCCTGCTCTCCTTCCCTTCCTATAATATCATCACCCTGCTCATTCTTGCTCTCCTTCCCTTCCTATAATATCATCACCCTGCTCATTACTGCTCTCCTTCCCTTCCTATAATATCACCCTGCTCATTACTGCTCTCCTTCCCTTCCTATAATATCATCACCCTGCTCATTACTGCTCTCCTTCCCTTCCTATAATATCATCACCCTGCTCATTCCTGCTCTCCTTCCCTTCCTATAATATCATCACCCTGCTCATTCCTGCTCTCCTTCCCTTCCTATAATATCATCACCCTGCTCATTCCTGCTCTCCTTCCCTTCCTATAATATCACCCTGCTCATTACTGCTCTCCTTCCCTTCCTATAATATCATCACCCTGCTCATTACTGCTCTCCTTCCCTTCCTATAATATCATCACCCTGCTCATTCCTGCTCTCCTTCCCTTCCTATAATATCATCACCCTGCTCATTACTGCTCTCCTTCCCTTCCTATAATATCATCACCCTGCTCATTCCCACTCTCCTTCCCTTCCTATAATATCATCACCCTGCTCATTCCTGCTCTCCTTCCCTTCCTATAATATCATCACCCTGCTCATTCCTGCTCTCCTTCCCTTCCTATAATATCATCACCCTGCTCATTCCTGCTCTCCTTCCCTTCCTGTAATATCCTCACCCTGCACTTGTGCCCTGTACTGTATTCTATACAAGTGATGGCGAACCTATTGAATGAGCCTATGAGCTGGAGAGCTCCCTGTGAGAAGGAAAAAAACAATGGGGAAAAAGTACAAGACGTTTTGTAACATTGTTTTAACCTTAAAAGGCCTATAGCATGTAGAAGGGCACAATTGTTACAAACAGCAAATAATCACATTCATATGATGTGACTCTGACCAAAACCATTGAAAGGGCTGTATTGTCCCAAAGGGGGGAGGGGCAGCGGAGGGGGCCTGAGGATTCTTAAAAGGAACATTATTTAGAAAGTCAATGAAGAGAACAAAATATGGTCTATACATTGTATTAACAAAACTGCAAGCAGATACATAGGTGACAAATGTGTCTGCTGGTTATAACATCACCTGTGGCTTGATATGCTAATGAGCTACTTTTAATGGGAAATGTGTAATTTGCATATCAAGCCAGGTGATGTCATAAGCAGGAGAAACCACACACATTTAAACCATATGTTTATCTTATTTTATTTACTTGCTGCAGTTCTGCCGACACAATGTATAGATCATTTTTGACATTGTTTATAATCTCACAGTATAACCAATATTTAGGTGGCAGGGACCAATGTTAGAAGACAGGCTTGGTTTCCAAGGACTCCTCTGTCACAGACTTTATGGCAACGTGTGATCTACTCCCATGGAGAAGGAACAAGCCAGGTAGCTATACAATGAATGAGAAAAAGAAAAACAAATCTCGCCTGTTTTACTCTTTGGCTCTGAATCAACAATGCTTCATTTCACTGGGAACAATAGCTGCCCCACCCAGCGCCAGGCGAGGGTTACAGTACAGGAGGAACTTACACTGTTGCTAAACATTGATTTGTGTTTTAAATTAAATGTAGTCAGCAGGGAAACTCCTTTATTTGGGATTAAAAAGAAGTAACCGAACATGTGAGGCTCCCTGTCCACTGATTTGCAATCCACGGCAACTAGCCTTGGGCATCCTACCGAAATGACATGAGCGGCAAAATGGCACCTTCAAAATGTGCGTCAGTACGCAGAGAAAATGGAAACGATGGGGTGACACTTGTCACATGTCATTTTAATAAATTGTCACCTCATATTGTTCATAAGGGTGCATGAATTAAAAGAATAATGGGTGTAATATGCAAATTATACATTGCCCCATAAAAATGAGTTAGTTTGCATATTAGGGTCTTAAGCAGGAGACTCAACAGACACAGTCTTCTCTTAACGTTTAGGTCCCAAATACACTATGGCAAACACTGTCATCACAGTGTATAGGGGCAGAGAGTAATTAGGGGTACCATCACTCAGTGTATAGGGGGCAGAGAGTAATTAGGGGTACGATCACTCAGCGTATAGGGGGCAGAGAGTAATTAGGGGTACGATCACTCAGCGTATAGGGGCAGAGGGTATTTGGGGGCACTGTCACTCAGCGTATAGGGGCAGAGGGTATTTGGGGGCATTGTGCCTCGGTGTATAGGGGCAGAGGGTATTTTGGGGCACTGTCCTTCAGCGTATAGGGGCAAGGGTATTTAGGGGCACTGTCCCTCAGCGTCGAGGGGCAGAGGGTATTTGGGGAAACAGTCACTCAGCGTCTAGGGGCAGAGAGTATTTCGGGGCACTGTCACTCAGCGTTTCGGGGCAGAGGGTATTTGGGGGCTCGGTCACTCAGTGTATAGGGGCAGAGGGTATATGGGGGCACTGTCCTTCAGCGTATAGGGGCAAGGGTATTTAGGGGCACTGTCCCTCAGCGTCGAGGGGCAGAGGGTATTTGGGGCCACAGTCACTCAGCATCTAGGAGCAGAAGGTATTTGGGCGCACTGTCCCTCAGCGTATAGGGGCAAGGGTATTTGGGGGCACTGTCCCTCAGCGTATATGGGCAAGGGTATTTGGGGGCACTGTCCCTCAGCGTATATGGGCAAGGGTATTTGGGGGCACTGTCCTTCAGTGTATAGGGGCAAGGGTATTTAGGGGCACTGTCCTTCAGCGTATAGGGGCAAGGGTATTTAGGGGCACTGTCCCTCAGCGTCGAGGGGCAGAGGGTATTTGGGGAAACAGTCACTCAGCGTCTAGGGGCAGAGAGTATTTCGGGGCACTGTCACTCAGCGTTTCGGGGCAGAGGGTATTTGGGGGCTCGGTCACTCAGTGTATAGGGGCAGAGGGTATTTGGGGGCACTGTCAGCATATAGGGGCAGAGGGTATTTGGGGGCACTGTCACTCAGCCTATAGGGGCAGAGGGTATTTGGGGGCACTGTCACTCAGCCTATAGGGGCAGAGGGTATTTGGGGGCACTGTCACTCAGCGTATAGGGGCAGAGGGTATTTGGGGGCACTGTCACTCAGCGTATAGGGGCAGGGGGTATTTGGGGGGTACTGTCAACGTATAGGGGCAGAGGGTATTTGGGGGCACTGTCAGCGTATAGGGGCAGAGGGTATTTGGGGGCACTGCCAGCGTATAGGGGCAGGGCGTATTTGGGGGGGGGAGTCACTCAGCATTTAGGGGGGACTGCACTCAGTGTACAGGGGGCACAGTCACTCAGTGCATATGTTGCAGGGCTGACGTCATACCTTGAGAGTGACGTCACAGAGCTTGCCCTGCCGCCGGATCTCCTCCATCACCCCGTAGCCCCGGTTGGGCAGGTCTCGGACGGTGACATGCACCAGGTCCTCCAGCTCCTGCAGCTCGTCCAGCATGGTGTCTGCCGCCCGCCCGGAGACCCCGCCTCCCCGTGACGCACTTCCGGTCTCTGGCGGGCCCAGTGTGGCCCCTGGCATGGAGGATAAGGGAGGACAAGTTACCCCGGAGCGGGGACGGCCACGGAACAGACAGTGACAGGCGAGCGACGCCGGGGCGCATAGCACTGACGTCACCGCCGCGCGCCACTTCCGGCCGCCGTTACCATGGAGACCCAGAGTTTACTCTGAACCGCAGCCAGCTGAGGAGACTTCCCGACACAGGTTAGTAAATACCGCGGAGTTATTATAACGGGGGGACCCGCACCGGGAGGGGGGCATTAACCCCTTAGTGACTGTCTGGCCGGCTATGAGCATTGCTGACCTTTCTGCAGTGTTTGTGTTTAGCTGTCATGTTCCTCTTTTTTATTTACTGCCCACATCAGTTATATACTGTTATTATCGACATAAGAAGAACTTTCTTTATTTTCATCACTTCATATAATTTACTATAAAAAAATATTAAAATATAATGAAACATTGGGGGGAACACTTTTTTCATGACTTTTACATGAAAGATCTTTTTACACATTTACAAACACAAATAAAAAAAAATATTCAATGTTTACACTTCAGGTTTTTTTGAAAGTTATAGGACAATAACTGGAAGTAGCACATTGCTTTTTGTTAATCGTTATATCCTACCGTGACCTTTTGACCCCAACCCTAATCATCACCCTCTAAACCTAACCCTAACTCTAACCCTAACCCTAACTCTGGCATAACTATAACCCTAACCCTAACCCTCTAAACCTAACCCTAACTTTAACCCTAGCATAACTCTAACCCTGGCATAACCCTAACTCTAACCCTAGCATAACTCTAACCCTAACCCTAACTCTAACCCTAACCCTAACTCTGGCATAACTATAACCCTAACCCTAACCCTCTAAACCTAACCCTAACTTTAACCCTAGCATAACTCTAACCCTGGCATAACCCTAACTCTAACCCTAGCATAACTCCAACCCTAACTCTAAACCTGGAATAACCCTAACTCTAACCCTAGCATAACTCTAACCCTAACTCTAACCCTAACTCTAACCCTGGCATAACCCTAGCATAACTCTAACCCTGGAATAACTCTAACCCTAGCATAACTCTAACCCTAACTTTAACCCTGGCATAACTCTAACTCTAACCCTAGCATAACTCTAACCCTAACACAAACCCTAGCATAACTCTAACCCTGGCATAACTCTAACCCTAACTCTAACCCTGGCATAACTCTAACCCTAGCATAACTCTAACCCTAGCATAACTCTAACCCTAGCATAACTCTAACCCTAACGCTAACCCTGGCATAACTCTAACGCTAACCCTAGCATAACTCTAACCCTAGCATAACTCTAACCCTAGCATAACTCTAACCCTGGCATAACTATAACCCTAACGCTAACCCTGGCATAACTATAACTCTAACCCTAGCATAACTCTAACCCTGGCATAACTCTAACCCTAACTCTAACCCTGGCATAACTCTAACCCTAACGCTAACCCTGGCATAACTCTAACCCTAACGCTAACCCTAGCATAACTCTAACCCTGGCATAACTCTAACCCTAACGCTAACCCTAGCATAACTCTAACCCTAACTCTAACCCTGGCATAACTCTAACCCTAACGCTAACCCTGACATATCTCTAACCCTAACGCTAACCCTAGCATAACTCTAACCCTAACTCTAACCCTAGCATAACTCTAACCCTAACTCTAACCCTAACCTTAACTTTAACCCTAGCATAACTCTAACCCTAACTCTTACCCTGGCATAACTCGAACCCTAACTCTTACCCTGGCATAACTCTAACCCTAACTCTTACCCTGGCATAACTCTAACCCTAACTCTAACCCTAGCATAACTCTAACCCTAACTCTAACCCTGGCATAACTCTAACCCTAACTTTAACCCTAACCTTAACTTTAACCCTAGCATAACTCTAACCCTAACTCTTACCCTGGCATAACTCGAACCCTAACTCTTACCCTGGCATAACTCTAACCCTAACTCTAACCCTGGCATAACTCTAACCCTGGCATAACTCTAACCCTAGCATAACTCTAACCCTAGCATAACTCTAACCCTAGCATAACTCTAACCCTGGCATAACTATAACCCTAACGCTAACCCTGGCATAACTCTAACGCTAACCCTGGCATAACTCTAACCCTAGCATAACTCTAACCCTAGCATAACTCTAACCCTGGCATAACTATAACCCTAACGCTAACCCTGGCATAACTATAACTCTAACCCTAGCATAACTCTAACCCTGGCATAACTCTAACCCTAACTCTAACCCTGGCATAACTCTAACCCTAACGCTAACCCTGGCATAACTCTAACCCTAACGCTAACCCTAGCATAACTCTAACCCTGGCATAACTCTAACCCTAACGCTAACCCTAGCATAACTCTAACCCTAACTCTAACCCTGGCATAACTCTAACCCTAACGCTAACCCTGACATATCTCTAACCCTAACGCTAACCCTAGCATAACTCTAACCCTAACTCTAACCCTGGCATAACTCTAACCCTAACTTTAACCCTAGCATAACTCTAACCCTAACCTTAACTTTAACCCTAGCATAACTCTAACCCTAACTCTTACCCTGGCATAACTCGAACCCTAACTCTTACCCTGGCATAACTCTAACCCTAACTCTAACCCTGGCATAACTCTAACCCTGGCATAACTCTAACCCTAACTCTTACCCTGGCATAACTCGAACCCTAACTCTTACCCTGGCATAACTCGAACCCTAACTCTTACCCTGGCATAACTCTAACCCTAACTCTAACCCTGGCATAACTCTAACCCTGGCATAACTCTAACCCTAGCATAACTCTAACCCTAGCATAACTCTAACCCTAGCATAACTCTAACCCTGGCATAACTATAACCCTAACGCTAACCCTGGCATAACTCTAACGCTAACCCTAGCATAACTCTAACCCTAGCATAACTCTAACCCTAGCATAACTCTAACCCTGGCATAACTATAACCCTAACGCTAACCCTGGCATAACTATAACTCTAACCCTAGCATAACTCTAACCCTGGCATAACTCTAACCCTAACTCTAACCCTGGCATAACTCTAACCCTAACGCTAACCCTGGCATAACTCTAACCCTAACGCTAACCCTAGCATAACTCTAACCCTGGCATAACTCTAACCCTAACGCTAACCCTAGCATAACTCTAACCCTGGCATAACTCTAACCCTAACGCTAACCCTGACATATCTCTAACCCTAACGCTAACCCTAGCATAACTCTAACCCTAACTCTAACCCTGGCATAACTCTAACCCTAACTTTAACCCTAGCATAACTCTAACCCTAACCTTAACTTTAACCCTAGCATAACTCTAACCCTAACTCTAACCCTGGCATAACTCTAACCCTAACTCTTACCCTGGCATAACTCTAACCCTAGTATAACTATAACCCTCACTCTAACCCTAACTCTAACCCTGGCATAACTATAACCCTAACTCAAACCCTGGCATAACTCTAACTCTAACCCTGGCATAACCCTAACTCTAACCCTGGCATAACCCTAACTCTACCCCTAACTCTAACCCTGGCATAACTCTAACCCTAGCATAACTCTAACCCTGGCATAACTCTAACCCTGGCATAACTCTAACCCTAGCATAACTCTAACCCTAGCATAACTCTAACCCTAACTTTAACCCTAGCATAACTCTAACCCTAACCTTAACTTTAACCCTAGCATAACTCTAACCCTAACTCTAACCCTGGCATAACTCGAACCCTAACTCTAACCCTAGCATAACTCGAACCCTAGCATAACTCTAACCCTAACCCTGGCATAACTCTAACCCTAGCATAACTATAACCCTCACTCTAACCCTAACGCTAACCCTGGCATAACTTTAACCCTAACTCTAACCCTAGCATAACTCTAACTCTAACCCTAGCATAACTCTAACCCTAACTCTAACCCTAGCATAACTCTAACCCTAACTCTAACCCTAGCATAACTCTAACCCTGGCATAACTATAACCCTGGCATAACTCTAACCCTAGCATAACTCTAACCCTAGCATAACGCTAACCCTAGCATAACTCTAACCCTAACTCTAACCCTGGCATAACTCTAACGCTAACCCTGACATATCTCTAACCCTAACGCTAACCCTAGCATAACTCTAACCCTAACTCTAACCCTGGCATAACTCTAACCCTAACTTTAACCCTAGCATAAGTCTAACCCTAACCTTAACTTTAACCCTAGCATAACTCTAACCCTAACTCTTACCCTGGCATAACTCGAACCCTAACTCTTACCCTGGCATAACTCGAACCCTAACTCTTACCCTGGCATAACTCGAACCCTAACTTTAACCCTAGCATAACTCGAACCCTAACCTTAACTTTAACCCTAGCATAACTCTAACCCTAACTCTAACCCTGGCATAACTCTAACCCTAACTCTTACCCTGGCATAACTCTAACCCTAACTTTAACCCTAGCATAACTCTAACCCTAACCTTAACTTTAACCCTAGCATAACTCTAACCCTGGCATAACTCGAACCCTAACTCTAACCCTAGAATAACTCGAACCCTAGCATAACTCTAACCCTAACCCTGGCATAACTCGAACCCTAGCATAACTATAACCCTCACTCTAACCCTAACGCTAACCCTGGCATAACTTTAACCCTAACTCTAACCCTAGCATAACTCTAACTCTAACCCTAGCATAACTCTAACCCTAACTCTAACCCTGGCATAACTTTAACCCTAACTCTAACCCTAGCATAACTCTAACCCTAGCATAACTCTAACTCTGGCATAACTCTAACCCTAGCATAACTCTAACCCTAACTCTAACCCTAGCATAACTCTAACCCTAACTCTAACCCTAGCATAACTCTAACCCTAACTCTAACCCTAGCTTAACTCTAACCCTAACCTTAACTTTAACCCTAGCATAACTCTAACCCTAACTCTAACCCTAGCATAACTCTAACCCTAACTCTAACCCTAGCATAACTCTAACCCTGGCATAACTCTAACCCTAGTATAACTATAACCCTCACTCTAACCCTGGCATAACTCTAACCCTAGCATAACTCTAACCCTAACTTTAACCCTAGCATAACTCTAACCCTAGCATAACTCTAACCCTAACTCTGGCATAACTCTAACCCTAACTCTAACCCTAACTCTAACCCTAACTCTAACCCTAACTCTAACCCTAACTCTAACCCTTACTCTAACCCTAGCATAACTCTAACCCTAACTCTAACCCTGGCATAACTCTAACCCTAACTCTAACCCTGGCATAACTATAACCCTAACTCTAACCCTAGCATAACTCTAACCCTAACTCTAACCCTAGCATAACTCTAACCCCAACTCTAACCCCAACTCTAACCCTAACTCTAACCCTAACTTTAACCCTAGCATAACTCTAACCCTAACTCTTACCCTGGCATAACTCTAACCCTAACTCTAACCCTAGCATAACTCTAACCCTAACTCTAACCCTAGCATAACTCTTACCCTGGCATAACTCTAACCCTGGCATAACTCTAACCCTAACTCTAACACTAGCATAACTCTAACCCTAGCATAACTCTAACCCTAACTCTTACCCTGGCATAACTCTAACCCTAGCATAACTATAACCCTCACTCTAAGCCTGGCATAACTATAACCCTAACGCTAACCCTGGCATAACTTTAACCCTAACTCTAACCCTAGCATAACTCTAACTCTAACCCTAGCATAACTCTAACCCTAACTCTAACCCTGGCATAACTTTAACCCTAACTCTAACCCTAGCATAACTCTAACTCTAACTCTGGCATAACTCTAACCCTAGCATAACTCTAACCCTAACTCTAACCCTAGCATAACTCTAACCCTGGCATAACTCTAACCCTAGCATAACTCTAACCCTAGCATAACTATAACCCTGGCATAACTCTAACCCTAACTCTAACCCTGGCATAACCCTAACTCTAACCCTAACTCTAACCCTGGCATAACTCTAACCCTAACTCTAACCCTGGCATAACCCTAACTCTAACCCTAACTCTAACCCTGGCATAACTCTAACCCTAACTCTAACCCTGGCATAACTCTAACCCTGGCATAACTCTCACCCTGGCATAACTCTAACCCTAACACTAACCCTAGCATAACTATAACCCTAACTCTAACCCTGGCATAACTCTAACCCTAACTCTAACCCTAGCATAACTCTAACCCTAACTCTAACCCTAGCATAACTCTAACCCTAACTCTAACCCTAGCATAACTCTAACCCTAACCTTAACTTTAACCCTAGCATAACTCTAACCCTAACTCTTACCCTGGCATAACTCTAACCCTAACCCTAACTCTAACCCTAACTCTAACCCTAACTCTAACCCTAACCTTAACTTTAACCCTAGCATAACTCTATCCCTAACTCTTACCCTGGCATAACTCTAACCCTAACCCTAGCATAACTCTAACCCTAACTCTAACCCTGGCATAACTCTAACCCTAACTCTTACCCTGGCATAACTCTAACCCTAACTTTAACCCTAGCATAACTCTAACCCTAACCTTAACTTTAACCCTAGCATAACTCTAACCCTGGCATAACTCGAACCCTAACTCTAACCCTAGCATAACTCGAACCCTAGCATAACTCTAACCCTAACCCTGGCATAACTCTAACCCTAGCATAACTATAACCCTCACTCTAACCCTAACGCTAACCCTGGCATAACTTTAACCCTAACTCTAACCCTAGCATAACTCTAACTCTAACCCTAGCATAACTCTAACCCTAACTCTAACCCTGGCATAACTTTAACCCTAACTCTAACCCTAGCATAACTCTAACCCTAGCATAACTCTAACTCTGGCATAACTCTAACCCTAACTCTAACCCTAGCATAACTCTAACCCTAGCATAACTATAACCCTGGCATAACTCTAACCCTAACTCTAACCCTGGCATAACCCTAACTCTAACCCTGGCATAACTCTAACCCTGGCATAACCCTAACTCTAACCCTAACTCTAACCCTGGCATAACTCTCACCCTAGAATAACTCTAACCCTAACTCTAACCCTGACTCTAACCCTAGCATAACTATAACCCTAACTCTAACCCTGGCATAACTCTAACCCTAACTCTAACCCTAGCATAACTCTAACCCTAACTCTAACCCTAGCATAACTCTAACCCTAACCTTAACTTTAACCCTAGCATAACTCTAACCCTAACTCTTACCCTGACATAACTCTAACCCTAGCATAACTCTAACCCTAACTCTAACCCTAGCATAACTCTAACCCTAACTCTACCCCTGGCATAACTCTAACCCTAGTATAACTATAACCCTCACTCTAACCCTAACTCTAACCCTGGCATAACTCTAACCCTAACTCTAACCCTGGCATAACTATAACCCTAACTCAAACCCTGGCATAACTCTAACCCTAACTCTAACCCTGGCATAACCCTAACTCTAACCCTGGCATAACCCTAACCCTGGCATAACTCTAACCCTAGCATAACTCTAACCCTAACTCGAACCCTGGCATAACTCTAACCCTAGCATAACTCTAACCCTAACTTTAACCCTAGCATAACTCTAACCCTAGCATAACTCTAACCCTAACTCTGGCATAACTCTAACCCTAACTCTAACCCTGGCATAACTCTAACCCTAACTCTAACCCTTACTCTAACCCTAGCATAACTCTAACCCTAACTCTAACCCTTACTCTAACCCTGGCATAACTCTAACCCTGGCATAACTCTAACCCTGGCATAACTCTAACCCTGGCATAACTATAACCCTAACTCTAACCCTAGCATAACTCTAACCCTAGCATAACTCTAACCCTAGCATAACTCTAACCCTAACTCTAACCCTAGCATAACTCTAACTCTAACCCTAACTCTAACCCTAACTCTAACCCTAACTTTAACCCTAGCATAACTCTAACCCTAACTCTTACCCTGGCATAACTCTAACCCTAACTCTAACCCTAGCATAACTCTAACCCTAACTCTAACCCTAGCATAACTCTAACTCTAACCCTAACTCTAACCCTAACTCTAACCCTAACTTTAACCCTAGCATAACTCTAACCCTAACTCTTACCCTGGCATAACTCTAACCCTAACTCTAACCCTAGCATAACTCTAACCCTAACTCTAACCCTAGCATAACTCTAACCCTGGCATAACTCTAACCCTGGCATAACTCTAACCCTGGCATAACTATAACCCTAACTCTAACCCTAGCATAACTCTAACCCTAGCATAACTCTAACCCTAACTCTAACCCTAGCATAACTCTAACCCTAACTCTAACCCTAACTCTAACCCTAACTCTAACCCTAACTCTAACCCTAACTTTAACCCTAGCATAACTCTAACCCTAACTCTTACCCTGGCATAACTCTAACCCTAACTCTAACCCTAGCATAACTCTAACCCTAACTCTAACCCTAGCATAACTCTTACCCTGGCATAACTCTAACCCTGGCATAACTCTAACCCTAGCATAACTCTAACCCTAACTCTAACCCTAGCATAACTCTAACCCTAGCATAACTCTAACCCTAACTCTTACCCTGGCATAACTCTAACCCTAGCATAACTCTAACCCTAGCATAACTATAACCCTGGCATAACTCTAACCCTAACTCTAACCCTGGCATAACCCTAACTCTAACCCTAGCATAACTCTAACCCTAGCATAACTCTAACCCTAACTCTAACCCTGGCATAACCCTAACTCTAACCCTGGCATAACTCTAACCCTAACTCTAACCCTGGCATAACTCTAACCCTAACCTTAACTTTAACCCTAGCATAACTCTAACCCTAACTCTAACCCTGGCATAACTCGAACCCTAACTCTAACCCTAGCATAACTCGAACCCTAGCATAACTCTAACCCTAACCCTGGCATAACTCTAACCCTAGCATAACTATAACCCTCACTCTAACCCTGGCATAACTATAACCCTAACGCTAACCCTGGCATAACTCTAACTCTAACTCTGGCATAACTCTAACCCTAGCATAACTCTAACCCTAACTCTAACCCTAGCATAACTCTAACCCTGGCATAACTATAACCCTGGCATAACTCTAACCCTAGCATAACTCTAACCCTAGCATAACTCTAACCCTAGCATAACTATAACCCTGGCATAACTCTAACTCTGGCATAACTCTAACCCTAGCATAACTCTAACTCTGGCATAACTCTAACCCTAGCATAACTCTAACCCTAACTCTAACCCTAGCATAACTCTAACCCTGGCATAACTCTAACCCTGGCATAACTCTAACCCTGGCATAACTCTAACCCTAGCATAACTATAACCCTGGCATAACTCTAACCCTAACTCTAACCCTGGCATAACCCTAACTCTAACCCTGGCATAACTATAACCCTAACTCTAACCCTGGCATAACCCTAACTCTAACCCTGGCATAACTCTAACCCTAACTCTAACCCTGGCATAACTCTAACCCTGGCATAACTCTCACCCTGGAATAACTCTAACCCTAACTCTAACCCTGACTCTAACCCTAGCATAACTATAACCCTAACTCTAACCCTGGCATAACTCTAACCCTAACTCTAACCCTAGCATAACTCTAACCCTAACTCTAACCCTAGCATAACTCTAACCCTAACCTTAACTTTAACCCTAGCATAACTCTAACCCTAACTCTAACCCTAGCATAACTCTAACCCTAACTCTAACCCTAGCATAACTCTAACCCTAACTCTAACCCTAGCTTAACTCTAACCCTAACCTTAACTTTAACCCTAGCATAACTCTAACCCTAACTCTAACCCTAGCATAACTCTAACCCTAACTCTAACCCTAGCATAACTCTAACCCTAACTCTAACCCTGGCATAACTCTAACCCTAGTATAACTATAACCCTCACTCTAACCCTAACTCTAACCCTGGCATAACTCTAACCCTAACTCTAACCCTGGCATAACTATAACCCTAACTCAAACCCTGGCATAACTCTAACTCTAACCCTGGCATAACCCTAACTCTAACCCTGGCATAACCCTAACTCTACCCCTAACTCTAACCCTGGCATAACTCTAACCCTAGCATAACTCTAACCCTAACTCTAACCCTGGCATAACTCTAACCCTAGCATAACTCTAACCCTAACTTTAACCCTAGCATAACTCTAACCCTAGCATAACTCTAACCCTAACTCTGGCATAACTCTAACCCTAACTCTAACCCTAACTCTAACCCTAACTCTAACCCTTACTCTAACCCTAGCATAACTCTAACCCTAACTCTAACCCTGGCATGACTCTAACCCTAACTCTAACCCTGGCATAACTATAACCCTAACTCTAACCCTAGCATAACTCTAACCCTAACTCTAACCCTAGCATAACTCTAACCCCAACTCTAACCCTAACTCTAACCCTAACTTTAACCCTAGCATAACTCTAACCCTAACTCTTACCCTGGCATAACTCTAACCCTAACTCTAACCCTAGCATAACTCTAACCCTAACTCTAACCCTAGCATAACTCTTACCCTGGCATAACTCTAACCCTGGCATAACTCTAACCCTAACTCTAACACTAGCATAACTCTAACCCTAGCATAACTCTAACCCTAACTCTTACCCTGGCATAACTCTAACCCTAGCATAACTATAACCCTCACTCTAAGCCTGGCATAACTATAACCCTAACGCTAACCCTGGCATAACTTTAACCCTAACTCTAACCCTAGCATAACTCTAACTCTAACCCTAGCATAACTCTAACCCTAACTCTAACCCTGGCATAACTTTAACCCTAACTCTAACCCTAGCATAACTCTAACTCTAACTCTGGCATAACTCTAACCCTAGCATAACTCTAACCCTAACCCTAACTCTAACCCTAGCATAACTCTAACCCTGGCATAACTCTAACCCTAGCATAACTCTAACCCTAGCATAACTATAACCCTGGCATAACTCTAACCCTAACTCTAACCCTGGCATAACCCTAACTCTAACCCTAACTCTAACCCTGGCATAACTCTAACCCTAACTCTAACCCTGGCATAACCCTAACTCTAACCCTGGCATAACTCTAACCCTAACTCTAACCCTGGCATAACTCTAACCCTGGCATAACTCTCACCCTGGCATAACTCTAACCCTAACAATAACCCTAGCATAAGTATAACCCTAACTCTAACCCTGGCATAACTCTAACCCTAGCATAACTCTAACCCTAACTCTAACCCTAGCATAACTCTAACCCTAACTCTAACCCTAGCATAACTCTAACCCTAACCTTAACTTTAACCCTAGCATAACTCTAACCCTAACTCTTACCCTGGCATAACTCTAACCCTAACTCTAACCCTAACTCTAACCCTAACTCTAACCCTAACCTTAACTTTAACCCTAGCATAACTCTATCCCTAACTCTTACCCTGGCATAACTCTAACCCTAACTCTAACCCTAGCATAACTCTAACCCTAACTCTAACCCTGGCATAACTCTAACCCTAGTATAACTATAACCCTCACTCTAACCCTAACTCTAACCCTGGCATAACTCTAACCCTAACTCTAACCCTGGCATAACTATAACCCTAACTCAAACCCTGGCATAACTCTAACCCTAACTCTAACCCTGGCATAACTCTAACCCTGGCATAACCCTAACCCTGGCATAACCCTAACTCTACCCCTAACTCCAACCCTGGCATAACTCTAACCCTGGCATAACTCTAACCCTAGCATAACTCTAACCCTAACTCTAACCCTGGCATAACTCTAACCCTAGCATAACTCTAACCCTAACTTTAACCCTAGCATAACTCTAACCCTAACTTTAACCCTAGCATAACTCTAACCCTAGCATAACTCTAACCCTAACTCTGGCATAACTCTAACCCTAACGCTAACCCTAGCATAACTCTAACCCTAGCATAACTCTAACCCTGGCATAACTCTAACCCTGGCATAACTATAACCCTAACTCTAACCCTAGCATAACTCTAACCCTAACTCTAACCCTATCATAACTATAACCCTAACTCTAACCCTAACTCCTACCCTAACTTTAACCCTAGCATAACTCTAACCCTAACTCTTACCCTGGCATAACTCTAACCCTAGCATAACTCTAACCCTAACTCTAACCCTAGCATAACTCTTACCCTGGCATAACTCTAACCCTGGCATAACTCTAACCCTGGCATAACTCTAACCCTAGCATAACTCTAACCCTAACTCTAACCCTAGCATAACTCTAACCCTAACTCTAACCCTAGCATAACTCTAACCCTAACTCTTACCCTGGCATAACTCTAACCCTGGCATAACTCTAACCCTGGCATAACTCTAACCCTAGCATAACTCTAACCCTGGCATAACTCTAACCCTAACTCTAACTCTAGCATAACTATAACCCTAGCATAACTTTAACCCTAACGCTAACCCTGGCATAACTTTAACCCTAACTCTAACCCTAGCATAACTCTAACTCTAACCCTAGCATAACTCTAACCCTAACTCTAACCCTGGCATAACTCCAACCCTAGCATAACTCTAACCCTGGCATAACTCTAACCCTGGCATAACTCTAACCCTAACTCTAACCCTGGCATAACTCTAACCCTAACTCTAACCCTGGCATAACTCTAACCCTAACTCTAACCCTAACTCTAACCCTAGCATAACTCTAACCCTAGCATAACTCTAACCCTGGCATAACTCTAACCCTGGCATAACTCTAACCCTGGCATAACTCTAACCCTAACTCTAACCCTAGCATAACTCTAACCCTAACTCTAACCCTAACTCTAACCCTAACTCTAACCCTAACTCTAACCCTAACTCTAACCATAACTCTAACCCTGGCATAACTCTAACCCTGTCATAACTCTAACCCTGGCATAACTCTAACCCTAACTCTAACCCTAGCATAACTCTAACCCTAGCATAACTCTAACCCTAGCATAACTCTAACCCTAACTCTAACCCTAACTCTAACCCTAACTCTAACCATAACTCTAACCCTGGCATAACTCTAACCCTGTCATAACTCTAACCCTAACTCTAACCCTAGCATAACTCTAACCCTGGCATAACTTTAACCCTAGCATAACTCTAACCCTAGCATAACTCTAACCCTGGCATAACTATAACCCTAACTCTAACCCTAGCATAACTCTAACCCTAACTCTAACCCTAGCATAACTCTAACCCTAACTCTAACCCTAACTCTAACCATAACTCTAACCCTGGCATAACTCTAACCCTGTCATAACTCTAACCCTGGCATAACTCTAACCCTAACTCTAACCCTAGCATAACTCTAACCCTAACTCTAACCCTAGCATAACTCTAACCCTAACTCTAACCCTAGCATAACTCTAACCCTAACTCTAACCCTAACTCTAACCATAACTCTAACCCTGGCATAACTTTAACCCTGTCATAACTCTAACCCTAACTCTAACCCTAGCATAACTCTAACCCTGGCATAACTTTAACCCTAGCATAACTCTAACCCTAGCATAACTCTAACCCTAGCATAACTCTAACCCTAGCATAACTCTAACCCTGGCATAACTCTAACCCTAACGCTAACCCTAACTCTAACCCTAACTCTAACCCTAACTCTAACCCTAACTCTAACCCTAACTCTAACCCTAACTCTAACCATAACTCTAACCCTGGCATAACTCTAACCCTGTCATAACTCTAACCCTAACTCTAAACCTAACTCCGGCAATGATCACTTTCAACGCTCTTTTAAACTCACCTGTACTTATGTCACCAAGGTGTTAATTTCATGGGAGACACGCCCAGCCGGTGGGCCACTAGATGGACACCTGCCCAGTATCCACCACCGGCTCTGTTTCCATTAGACATGTGCATTCGTTTTCGGACTAATGCATTCTTCCGAAAAACTAATAACGAAAATGCTAAACTAACGAAAGACGAATGAACGAATGGTTAAATCATTCGTCCATTCGTCCATTCGTCCATTCGTCCTATTGGTATTCTATAAACCGAAATAGAGCCAGTTTATAGAATACCAATAGCATTACAATGCTATTCTATAAACCGAAATAGAGTCCCCATTCATACGAATAGGTCAATTGACCTATTCTTATGAATGGGGCTCTCGTTCGGTTTATAGAAAGCCAATAGTATTACATGTATTCTATAAGCCAAAAGTCTATAAACCGAACTAGAGTCCCATTCATAAGAAATTCTGAATAAAGTTTGGTTTATAGACTTTCAGTTTATGGAATGTGTAGGTCAATTGATTCGTACGAACGAATGCAGTAATGAACGAAATTCGTTTTAGACTAAATAAATAACATTTTCGTCCAAATGGACGAAAATGAAACGAAAATTTTAGTTTTGCACATGTCTAGTTTCCATATGTGTTCCACATGCTATAGAAAGAGCATGCAAAGTGCAGGATGTAGGAAGCACACAGACATTATCCGTTCCATACATTCTGCGCCTTCTGTTTTACAGAGAGTCACCATGAGCACCCGAGGCAGCACCGTGCAGGTCTTTGTTCGTTTTCGTCCGACCTCCACCTTCGCCCATGAAATAATCAAACTCGGGGAAGATAACAAGGTAATATAACTGGGACAGGATGAAACTCCTACACTGTGCCAATACACCAATGCTCTATCTGTGCCAGCATTGCATGGAAAATGATTCAAATGGCACATGCCATCTATTGACCGGATCAGACTGATAGGATTTATAATCTGCCATTTAACTAATGCAATCACAGTCTAATTTGTGTCAGCAGCAGCCTGTGTGCTATGTTTCTGCACTCTCCCCATTGTGTCTTCATTGTGAGTTCTGCACCCAAACCATTCCGCTTTATACAATCTTACTTACAGAGCTGAAATGTACAAATTCAGGAAGTTGGAACTTGGAAAATCTCCCTATACAGAGAGCGGCTTTGTTTTTCCTCAAACTTAACAGCACCTAAGCACACTTTATACATTGACAAACACAGCAATAACACACTATTCCATGTGTTCTAGTTTTATAGAGAACCCTCCATGTCACCTAAACACTGCTCATACTGTGACTGTATTAAAGGGACTCTGTCACCTAAACACTGCTTATACTGTGACTGTATTAAAGGGATTCTGTCACCTAAACACTGCTTATACTGTGACTGTATTAAAGGGATTCTGTCACCTAAACACTACTTATACTGTGATTGTATTAAAGGGACTCTGTCACCTAAACATTGCTTATACTGTGACTGTATTAAAGGGATTCTGTCACCTAAACACTGCTTATACTGTGATTGTATTAAAGGGACTCTGTCACCTAAACATTGCTTATACTGTGACTGTATTAAAGGGATCTGTCACCTAACACTGCTTATACTGTGACTGTATTAAAGTGACTCTGTCACCTAAACACTGCTTATACTGTGACTGTAGTATAGGGATTCTGTCACCTAAACACTGCTTATACTGTGACTGTATTAAAGGGATCTGTCACCTAAACACTGCTTATACTGTGACTGTATTAAAGGGACTCTGTCACCTAAACACTGCTTATACTGTGACTGTATTAAAGGGATCTGTCACCTAAACACTGCTTATACTGTGACCGTATTAAAGGGACTCTGTCACCTAAACACTGCTTATACTGTGACTGTATTAAAGGGATTCTGTCACCTAAACACTGCTTATACTGTGATTGTATTAAAGGGATTCTGTCACCTAAACACTGCTTATACTGTGACTGTATTACAGGAGCTCTGTCACCTAAACACTGCTTATACTGTGATTGTATTAAAGGGGCTCTGTCACCTAAACATTGCTTATACTGTGACTGTATTAAAGGGATTCTGTCACCTGAACACTGCTTATACTGTGATTGTATTAAAGGGGCTCTGTCACCTAAACATTGCTTATACTGTGACTGTATTAAAGGGATTCTGTCACCTAAACACTGCTTATACTGTGATTGTATTAAAGGGACTCTGTCACCTAAACATTGCTTATACTGTGACTGTATTAAAGGGATTCTGTCACCTGAACACTGCTTATACTGTGACTGTATTAAAGGGATTCTGTCACCTAAACACTGCTTGTACTGTGACTGTATTAAAGGGACTCTGTCACCTGAACACTGCTTATACTGTGACTGTATTAAAGGGACTCTGTCACCTAAACACTGCTTATACTGTGACTGTATTACAGGAGCTCTGTCACCGAAACACTGCTTATACTGTGACTGTATTACAGGAGCTCTGTCACCGAAACACTGCTTATACTGTGACTGTATTACAGGAGCTCTGTCACCTAAACACTGCTTATACTGTGACTGTAGTATAGGGATTCTGTCATCTAAACACTGCTTATACTGTGACTGTAGTATAGGGATTCTGTCATCTAAACACTGCTTATACTGTGACTGTATTAAAGGGATTCTGTCATCTATCACCTACCAATGTCAGAGTTGCAGCAAATCCATAAAATAAGAGAAATATCTATTTTAAATATGTCTGTGGTGTCTCCCGCTTATGACATCACCTGTTGCTTAATATGCCCTACTTTTGAGTTGGAAATGTGTAATTTGCACAAGGTGATGTCATAAACAGGAGTCCCCCACAGACACATTTAAAACATATATTTCTCTTATATTGTGCATTTTTAGGTTTATAGAGTCCCTTTTTAATGTGATAAAAACAATAAGGTACATTCCTGTCTCCTACAGACCATCGATATCCATATCAAGAAAGATGAGAAACTGGGCGTGGTCAACAATAAGCTATCCAATTGGTCCTTTAAAGTGGATGGACTTTTTCAGGATGCAGCTCAGGATACCGTGTACGATGCTGTGGCAAAGTCCGTGGTGTCGAAAGCCATGGATGGCTATAATGGTAATCCCCGTCTCTGGTCTTTCAGGCTCTCTGATGGACCAATCAGAGCATTGGCAGAAGATCTTATAATAGATGATGATTGGCTCACTGTGATGTAAGCCAATGACCCATTCTATACTCCTCTGGGCATACCATACACTGAAACAGGTGCAAGATCATACTGGGAAGGAAAATAAAGAGAGAATTGAGAAGGGAATTTCATACGTAAGGCCAAAGTAGCAGAGTTGGAAAAATATCCAATGTAGCTGAATGGGAGAAATTTCCATGTAATATCTCCTCCTCCTTAGGGAACGAGAAACATGTTAAGATACTGAATATACTGCGTTTATTACATCTTGATTTCTTTGGATGACTTTGCTGTTAGCACAGTTTGCCTCAGTGGACATTACTTGGTTACATGCATTATTTATTCTGGCTCTGTAAGTGCAAAGCTGCGTCCAGTTATAGTTTGTGTGCTTTTACACTGTGAGATTTTGTGTTTCTCCCCTTTCTTTGAGTATTTACTGCACTTTGGGAATCAGATCACCACAGAAGCAATAAGGAACACTATGCACACTTACTTATTCCATGTTTGTGAGTGTGTTTTACACATTTATTAAGGAAGAAACAGAAACGTGAGCGCTAAACAACATGTAAATTGAACTCCACCAAACGTTATCTCCCCAAAACAATATATAAAGAAGGTGGGGAGCAGAATATATATAAATATAGTGCTAAAAAATGAATACACAATGACGAGTCAAAGAAATAATTGAAAATACTTATATTATACAATTCTTCAATGTACTGAAAACTGCATATATCTACAAGGAAGTCATACCAAGTCTTGTATTTAATATAAGTGTTTTCCATTATTTTTTTTCACTCACCATTGGGTATTCATTTTTTATCACTATATATATTTTTCTGATCACTCACCTCTTCTTTTTATATTGTTTTACACATTTATTATTACCGTGAATTTAAAATACTACACTATAAGATTTCCCTTTTCTTCCCAGTCTGTTCTTATATTGTTTTACACATTTATTATTACTGTGAATTGAAAATACTACACTATAAGATTTCCCTTTTCTTCCCAGTCTGTTCTTATATTGTTTTACACATTTATTATTACTGTGAATTGAAAATACTACACTATAAGATTTCCCTTTTCTTCCCAGTATGGTCTTATATTGTTTTACACATTTATTATTACTGTGATTTGAAAATACTACACTATAAGATTTCCCTTTTCTTCCCAGTATGGTCTTATATTGTTTTACACATTTATTATTACTGTGATTTAAAAATACTACACTATAAGATTTCCCTTTTCTTCCCAGTATGGTCTTATATTGTTTTACACATTTATTATTACTGTGAATTGAAAATACTACACTATAAGATTTCCCTTTTCTTCCCAGTATGGTCTTATATTGTTTTACACATTTATTATTACTGTGAATTGAAAATACTACACTATAAGATTTCACTTTTCTTCCCAGTATGTTCTTATATTGTTTTATACATTTTTTTATTACTGTAAATTTAAAATACTACACTATAAGATTTCCCTTTTCTTCCCAGTATGGTCTTATATTGTTTTACACATTTATTATTACTGTGATTTAGAAATACTATACTATAAGATTTCCCTTTTCTTCCCAGTATGGTCTTATATTGTTTTACACATTTATTATTACTGTGATTTGAAAATACTACACCATAAGATTTCCTTTTTCTTCCCAGTATGTTCTTATATTGTTTTACACATGTATTATTACTGTGAATTGAAAATACTACACTATAAGATTTCCCTTTTCTTCCCAGTATGGTCTTATATTGTTTTATACATTTATTATTACTGTGAATTGAAAATACTACACTATAAGATTTCCCTTTTCTTCCCAGTCTGTTCTTATATTGTTTTACACATTTATTATTACTGTGAATTGAAAATACTACACCATAAGATTTCCTTTTTCTTCCCAGTATGTTCTTATATTGTTTTACACATGTATTATTACTGTGAATTGAAAATACTACACTATAAGATTTCCCTTTTCTTCCCAGTCTGTTCTTATATTGTTTTATACATTTATTATTACTGTAAATTTAAAATACTACACTATAAGATTTCCCTTTTCTTCCCAGTATGGTCTTATATTGTTTTACACATTTATTATTACTGTGAATTGAAAATACTACACTATAAGATTTCCCTTTTCTTCCCAGTCTGTTCTTATATTGTTTTATACATTTATTATTACTGTAAATTTAAAATACTATACTGTAAGATTTCCCTTTTCTTCCCAGTATGGTCTTATATTGTTTTACACATTTATTATTACTGTGAATTGAAAATACTACACTATAAGATTTCCCTTTTCTTCCCAGTATGGTCTTATATTGTTTTACACATTTATTATTACTGTGAATTGAAAATACTACACTATAAGATTTCCTTTTTCTTCCCAGTATGGTCTTATATTGTTTTATACATTTATTATTACTGTGAATTGAAAATACTACACTATAAGATTTCCTTTTTCTTCCCAGTATGGTCTTATATTGTTTTACACATTTATTATTACCGTGAATTGAAAATACTACACCATAAGATTTCCTTTTTCTTCCCAGTATGTTCTTATATTGTTTTACACATGTATTATTACTGTGAATTGAAAATACTACACTATAAGATTTCCCTTTTCTTCCCAGTATGGTCTTATATTGTTTTACACATTTATTATTACTGTGAATTGAAAATACTACACTATAAGATTTCCTTTTTCTTCCCAGTTTTTGTGTTTCATTAGCAGCAGACTTGTCTGTTAGACTGACACTTTGACAGACCAATGAGGT
The DNA here is from genome assembly GCA_036172795.1 of Pelodytes ibericus. Lineage (NCBI taxonomy): Eukaryota > Metazoa > Chordata > Amphibia > Anura > Pelodytidae > Pelodytes > Pelodytes ibericus. The sequence goes on from CM069859.1 coordinate 223,666,833, forward strand.
TGTGTGTGTTTCCATCACTCCCAGGAAGCAGGTTCATATACGGTACATTTTCCATGTTTTCCAGGTACCATCATGTGCTACGGACAAACAGGAGCAGGAAAGACCTACACGACGACAGGGGCCATGGCAAATTTCCAGCACCGAGGCATTATCCCCCGAGCTGTACAGCAGGTGTGATAACCCCCGGGTCTGGCTGATTATACAATACTGATTCCACTACGGTCATATAAGCTTCTTCATAGAGCCACTAAACCTTTCTTTTCACTTGTGCTTCTAATATAGAACAATTAGTTGCCCCAGTATCCTCTGACAAGCAGCTATTGCGCGCGCCAGCATCAGACTAGCCCTGCCTCAGCTGAGAGGCAGAACTCTGAGTGATCCCGTGTGTATCTGTAAAGATAATCAGGTTTATTCTGGGGATGTGGCCAAGGAGTTTTAACTTTTGTTTCTACTGGCCAGACAAGGTTCAAAATAACCTTCAGTGCCATTTAAAGACTACTGAGAGTCCAACCAGACTAATTTAGGAGTCAAGGTAGTGGGACTTCCAAAGAGTTCCATGGAAAACAAGGCCGCAAGTCGGGAGCCATCAGTAGGGATTTTAGGAGCCAGGACTCCCAGGATTTCTCTAAAATCAAACATTGGCACTTAAAAGAGAATAAAATTTTATATCAACATTGTGTATTGAATGTAGAGAATAAAATATTATCAAAATGATCTATACATTGTGTTTGCAGAATTGCAGCTAATGCATCAAATAATTGACATATATGGTTTAAACGTGTCTCCTGTTTATGACCTCACCTGTGGCTCGATATACAAATTAACTACTTTTGGATGTAACGTGTGTGATGTCATTAACAAGAGACGCAACAGACACATGTAAAACATGTATGTCTATTATTTTATGCATTTTCTGCAATTCTGGCGACACAATGTATAAATCATTTTTTATACTTTACAGTCAAAGTATAAGCCATGTCAATAAAAGTGTTTCTAAGTAAAAGCAATGCGGAGGCCAGCACTTAAGTGATGAGGATTTATTCTAACAAAAAGCAACGTTTCAATCCTTCGCGGGATTATTTCTTTCGCCGTCACAAGGTGATGTCATAACCAGGAGACTGCTCAGACACCTTTATAACACATTTTTCTCTTAAGGATCTACTCAATAAAGAGAGAATTGCAGGAATGAAGATGGGAATTTCATACACAAGACCAAAGTAGCTGAGTTGGAAAAATTCTCTAAAGCAACTGAATGGGAGCATTTTCCCAACTCATCTACTTAGGCCTTAAGTTTGAAATTTCTGTCTTAATTCCCTGCAATGCTCTCTTTATTAGTAGACCCTTTTGTTATAAGTGAAGTCAGAGGATGTTTGTAAGGTTTATTCATCAGTTTTCCTGTACAGGCTGAGTATCCCTTATCCATAAATCTATTATCCAAAATGATAATTTACACACACCCCTGTCAGTGTATTCAGTGTGTAGCCCCCTTAAGCTGTGATATAGCCTTTCCATGCATGCTCATTCTCCCCAATGATCACAAAGGGTAATACAATGACACGTGTGCAGACTTGACACGCCAACGCCAGGTTCCCAGCGATGCCTCACATCACAGTGACAGTGATTTATTTGCTCTATACAGTATTTACATTGATATTACTGGATTTCATGAGGGTCTTGTCCCAGATTCCTGTATTTGCACTGACACCCTGTAATATTTCCCCACCAGGTGTTTAAAGAGATTGAGGAACACGGTGACAAGTCCGTCACTGTGCGGATCTCATACCTGGAAATCTACAACGAGTCCCTGTTTGACCTCTTGGCAACCTTGCCCGATGTGCCAACCCCAGATTATCAGATGTCCATTGTGGACGATGCCCAGGGAGTGATTGTAAAGGGATTGTCCATCCATCATGCAGGCAACGAAGAGCAAGCACTAAATCTACTCTTTGAGGTACCCATGTTGTGTCATTTATTGTCATGCGTGTGACTTCTGTGCTTCATTGAACAACCCACCCAAAGATTCACTGAAATCCTAGCATGAGGTCCCTCTAGTATAATGTAAGGACAGCTGCTGGCAAACAGTTAGGTTATATTTAGTTGAAAGATTGCATTATGTTCAGGCATTTTAAAAAGAAATGCTTTAATGAAAGAATACAAATAAAGTATCTTATTGAGCCCTCTTTGCTCTGTATAGCCCTATCAGGGTGCGGACATGTTGTTTAGAATCTTTGCTCTGTATAGCTCTATCAGGGGTGGACATGTTTAGAATCTTTGCTCTGTATAGCTCTATCAGGGGGCGGACATGTTATTAGAATCTTTGCTCTGTATAGCTCTATCAGGGGAAGGACATGTTGTTTAGAATCTTTGCTCTGATTAGCTCTATCAGAGGGCGGACATGTTGTTTAGAATCTTTGCTCTGTATAGTTCTATCAGGGGTGGACATGTTTAGAATCTTTGCTCTGTATAGCTCTATCAGGGGGCGGACATGTTATTAGAATCTTTGCTCTGTATAGCTCTATCAGGGGAAGGACATGTTGTTTAGAATCTTTGCTCTGATTAGCTCTATCAGAGGGCGGACATGTTGTTTAGAATCTTTGCTCTGTATAGCTCTATCAGAGGGCGGACATGTTGTTTAGAATCTTTGCTCTGTTTAGCTCTATCAGGGGATAGACATGTTTAGAATCTTTGCTCTGTATAGCTCTATCAGGGGATAGACATGTTTAGAATCTTTGCTCTGTATAGCTCTATCAGGGGATAGACATGTTTAGAATCTTTGCTCTGTATAGCTCTATCAGGGGATAGACATGTTTAGAATCTTTGCTCTGTATAGCTCAATCAGGGGATAGACATGTTTAGAATCTTTGCTCTGTATAGCTCTGTCAGGGGATAGACATGTTTAGAATCTTTGCTCTGTATAGCTCTATCAGGAGGCGGACATGTTGTTTAGAATCTTTGCTCTGTATAGCCCTATCAGGAGGCGGACATGTTGTTTAGAATCTTTGCTCTGTATAGCCCTATCAGGAGGCGGACATGTTGTTTAGAATCTTTGCTCTGTATAGCCCTATCAGGAGGCGGACATGTTGTTTAGAATCTTTGCTCTGTATAGCTCTATCAGGGGGCGGACATGTTGATTTCATGATTTTGTATCTTTTCCAGGGTGAGACAAATCGAATAATAGGATCTCACATCCTTAACAAGAACTCCTCCCGATCCCACTGCATTTTTACCATCCACCTGGAGGTGAGAGTCTTAAATGATCTACACGTTGTGTTACATGATCTGCACGTTGTGTTACATGATCTGCACGTTGTGTTACATGATCTGCACGTTGTGTTACATGATCTGCACGTTGTCTTACATGATCTACACTTTGCGTTACATGATCTGCACGTTGTGTTACATGATCTACACTTTGCGTTACATGATCTGCACGTTGTGTTACATGATCTACACGTTGTGTTACATGATGTACACATTGCGTTACATGATCTACACGTTGTGTTACATGATCAACATGATCTACACGTTGTGTTACATGATGTACACATTGCGTTACATGATGTACACGTTGCGTTACATGATCTACACGTTGCGTTACATGATCTACACGTTGTGTTACATGATCAACATGATCTACACGTTGTGTTACATGATGTACACGTTGCGTTACATGATCTACACGTTGTGTTACATGATCTGCACGTTGTGTTACATGATCTACACTTTGCGTTACATGATCTACACTTTGCGTTACATGATCTGCACGTTGTGTTACATGATCTACACGTTGTGTTACATGATGTACACGTTGCGTTACATGATGTACACGTTGCGTTACATGATCTACACATTGCGTTACATGATGTACACGTTGCGTTACATGATCTACACGTTGTGTTACATGATGTACACATTGCGTTACATGATCTACACGTTGTGTTACATGATCAACATGATCTACACGTTGTGTTACATGATGTACACATTGCGTTACATGATGTACACGTTGCGTTACATGATGTACACGTTGCGTTACATGATCAACATGATCTACACGTTGTGTTACATGATGTACACGTTGCGTTACATGATCTACACGTTGTGTTACATGATCTGCACGTTGTGTTACATGATCTGCACGTTGTGTTACATGATCTGCACGTTGTGTTACATGATCTACACTTTGCGTTACATGATCTACACTTTGCGTTACATGATCTGCACGTTGTGTTACATGATCTACACGTTGTGTTACATGATGTACACATTGCGTTACATGATCTACACGTTGTGTTACATGATCAACATGATCTACACGTTGTGTTACATGATGTACACGTTGCGTTACATGATCTACACATTGCGTTACATGATGTACACGTTGCGTTACATGATCTACACGTTGTGTTACATGATCTACACGTTGTGTTACATGATCTACACGTTGTGTTAGATGATCTGCACGTTGTGTTACATGATCTGCACGTTGTGTTACATGATCTACACTTTGCGTTACATGATCTACATGTTGTGTTACATGATCTGCACGTTGTGTTACATGATCTGCACGTTGCGTTACATGATCTACACTTTGCGTTACATGATCTACACGTTGTGTTACATGATGTACACGTTGCGTTACATGATCAACACGTTGTGTTACATGATCTACACGTTGTGTTATATGATCTACACGTTGTGTTATATGATCTACACGTTGCGTTACATGATCTGCACGTTGTGTTACATGATGTACACGTTGCGTTACATGATCTACACATTGCGTTACATGATGTACACGTTGCGTTACATGATCTACACGTTGTGTTACATGATGTACACATTGCGTTACATGATCTACACGTTGTGTTACATGATCAACATGATCTACACGTTGTGTTACATGATGTACACATTGCGTTACATGATGTACACGTTGCGTTACATGATCAACATGATCTACACGTTGTGTTACATGATCTACACGTTGCGTTACATGATGTACACGTTGCGTTACATGATGTACACGTTGCGTTACATGATCTACACATTGCGTTACATGATGTACACGTTGCGTTACATGATCTACACGTTGTGTTACATGATGTACACATTGCGTTACATGATCTACACGTTGTGTTACATGATCAACATGATCTACACGTTGTGTTACATGATGTACACATTGCGTTACATGATGTACACGTTGCGTTACATGATCAACATGATCTACACGTTGTGTTACATGATCTACACGTTGCGTTACATGATGTACACGTTGCGTTACATGATGTACACGTTGCGTTACATGATGTACACGTTGCGTTACATGATGTACACGTTGCGTTACATGATCTACACGTTGCGTTACATGATGTACACGTTGCGTTACATGATGTACACGTTGCGTTACATGATGTACACGTTGCGTTACATGATGTACACGTTGCGTTACATGATGTACACGTTGCGTTACATGATGTACACGTTGCGTTACATGATGTACACGTTGCGTTACATGATCTACACGTTGCGTTACATGATCTACACGTTGCGTTACATGATCTACACGTTGCGTTACATGATGTACACGTTGCGTTACATGATCTACACGTTGCGTTACATGATCTACACGTTGCGTTACATGATCTACACGTTGCGTTACATGATCTACACGTTGCGTTACATGATCTACACGTTGCGTTACATGATCTACACGTTGTGTTATATGATCTACACGTTGCGTTACATGATGTACACGTTGTGTTATATGATCTACACGTTGTGTTACATGATGTTCACGTTGTGTTATATGATCTACACGTTGTGTTACATGATCTACACGTTGTGTTATATGATCTACACGTTGTGTTACATGATCAACATGTTGTGTTAACAGAATTACATTACAGAACAGGTTTTAAATGTGTCTGTAGTGTCTCGGGTTTATGACATCATCTTGTTGCTCAGTTGGGTCTATTCAATGACCTCATAGGCCCAGTAATTAGTTAATTTGCATATCAAGCCACAGGTGATGTCATAATCCCGAGACACATTTAAAACACAATTCTCTTAGTCATTGAATCTGCTTGCAATACTGCTTACACAATGTTTAGATGATGGAGCCCATTTACCCCTATGTGTGTTTTTTAAACTATAATTTCTCTCCTTCTAATTACACACTTGTTACACATGATATACTGGTGTGATAAGGAAGCACATGACTTCCCTTTGATGTTTGACTTTGCCCTTCATGTTATCCTTAAGGGGTTATCATGTATAGCGTATACTTTCTACTGGAAATAAAACCAGTATCTGTGTTTAACCGTTCCGGCTAATTAGCTGGTAATGATGCTTCACCAGTATTGATGGCTGGTGTTCAGATTCTCATAAAATGGTGCATGTTTTTTAGTCTCACTCCAAAACTTTATCGGATGCAAAATACACCATCTCCAAAATTAACCTGGTAGATCTGGCCGGGTCCGAGCGGCTGGGAAAAACAGGGGTAAGTTTTTATATATTATATATTGATTTAAGATAAGAAATGTGTCTTTACCAATTGCTCACCTACTTGTTAATGCCACCTTCTGATTATGCCCTAGCAGGAGCCAGGCACTAGCAGATAACATTACTAACAATTCCCTGTGGATGTTTGTGAATTGTGCCTCTGTGTATGCTTGTGCGGATTGATTGTCTAGTAAGCACTTAGGACTTTATTCATAAAATAGAAAATTGCAGGGAATTTAGAAGGGAATTTCTAACTTAAGGCCAAAGAATCCAAGTTTTCAACTGTATGAGAGAATTTTTCCAGTTCTGCTACTTTGACCTTAAAGGGACAGTCTGGTCCCCAAACTCCCTTTGGTGTTAGATGAAGATCACTGCTTGTATAATGCACAGGCTTTTATCCCTGTGTGATTTGATGCAGGCATTCTGTATAAATGACATGTTTAATATTTGACTCAAGCCCTCCCCCAGTGATTACTCTGCATGGTTACTGCAGGTGCGGTAGCACTGATTATATAGACACTGGAGGATATAAAGTTTTGTCACTTCATGTACTCCTGAAATAGAATACATTGTGTGGACTGTGATAAGCTTGCTCTTATACACAGTAGGATCTCTCAACACTGCAACACGTTGTCTGATAACATCACTAGAGAGACAGGAAATTCCATTCATTTGAATGAAATTATTCTCATTGGTTCCTGCAGCCAAAAAAATGAAAAGGAACTGACTTTTACTCAGCTAGTGTGGGCAGTCCTGGCTTCTTGCAAACTGCTGTAATTTCACAATGTCATCTAGCTGTAAGTATTTTATATTTTAATCAATGCAAAATGTAAGACATGCATTTTTAAATATTTGAAAGCACATTAATATGCATTAATATTTGGATGATGCATTTTGGGCATTAGACAGTCCCTTTAAGGCCAAAATTCCCTTCTCAATTCCCTGCAGTTCTCTCTATTATGAATAAAGTCCTTGACTTTCCCCAGCGGCTGTTTTCTCCTTTGTATGAATAGATCTCTCAATCTGACCGCTGCCCTGCATCATAAAAGACCTTGGTTTTCTACCATTATAATATTAGGTTTGCCAACAGTGAGGTCTCTGTGAGCAATATTTATTAATCAAATCCTTTTAATGTTGAGAAATACATTTTCCCTGCCTTCCCTCTCCGACCAGCGCCAGGAACTGTCTGTCACCATTTCTCTTTTATAGAAAAAAATTCTCTCTTTCATTAATAACGTCCTTCTAAGAGGGTTTCTTAGACCCTCAGGATGGCGCAAGGCTCACTTGGAAGATCTAGTTTTATATACTAAGGTTTATTTTTTTTAAAGCATGCTTGGTGTTATTGATGAATATGTTTTAATTTCCTGTAACCTCTGTTGCCCCGTTCTAATTTTATTAAAAGAAATCTGCGTGTCTCCTTATGGTGTAGCGATTGTAGAAATGTTAGAAATAAAAATGTTTTATTGAAAGAATACCAATAAAGTACCTTATTCATCCATCTTTGCTTTATATAGCTCCATCAGGGGTTGGACATGTTTAGAATCTTTGCTCTGTATAGCTCTATCAGGGGCGGACATGTTGTTTATCATCTTTGCTCTGTATAGTTCTATCAGGGGCAGACTTGTTGTTTAGAATCTTTGCTCTGTATAGCTCTATCAGGGGCGGACATGTTGTTTATCATCTTTGCTCTGTATAGTTCTATCAGGGGCAGACTTGTTGTTTAGAATCTTTGCTCTGTATAGCTCTATCAGGGGCGGACATGTTGTTTAGAATATTTGCTCTGTATAGCTCTATCAGGGGCAGACATGTTGTTTAGAAAAATTGCTCTGTATAGCTCTATCATAGGGCAGACATGTTGTTTAGAATCTTTGGTCTGTATAGCTCTATCAGGGGATGGACATGTTGTTTAGAATCTTTGCTCTGTATAGCTCTATCAGGGGGCGGACATGGTGTTTAGAATCTTTGCTCTGTATAGCTCTATCAGGGGGCGGACATGTTGTTTATAATCTTTGCTCTGTATAGCTCTATCAGGGGGCGGACATGTTGTTTAGAATCTTTTCTCTGTATAGCTATCAGGGGGCGGACATGTTGTTTAGAATATTTGCTCTGTATAGCTCTATCAGGGGGCGGACATGTTGTTTATAATCTTTGCTCTGTATAGCTCTATCAGGGGGCGGACATGTTGTTTAGAATCTTTTCTCTGTATAGCTCTATCAGGGGGCGGACATGTTGTTTAGAATATTTGCTCTGTATAGCTCTATCAGGGGGCGGACATGTTGTTTAGAATCTTTGCTCTGTATAGCTCTATCAGGGGGCGGACATGTTGTTTATAATCTTTGCTCTGTATAGCTCTATCAGGGGGCAGACATGTTGTTTATAATCTTTGCTCTGTATAGCTCTATCAGGGGGCGGACATGTTGTTTAGAATCTTTTCTCTGTATAGCTCTATCAGGGGGCGGACATGTTGTTTAGAATATTTGCTCTGTATAGCTCTATCAGGGGGAGGACATGTTGTTTAGAATCTTTGCTCTGTATAGCTCTATCAGGGGATGGACATGTTGTTTAGAATCTTTGCTCTGTATAGCTCTATCAGGGGGAGGACATGTTGTTTAGAATCTTTGCTCTGTATAGCTCTATCAGGGGATGGACATGTTGGTTAGAATCTTTGCTCTGTATAGCTCTATCAGGGGATGGACATGTTGTTTAGAATCTTTGCTCTGTATAGCTCTATCAGGGGGCGGACATGTTGTTTATAATCTTTGCTCTGTATAGCTCTATCAGGGGGCAGACATGTTGTTTATAATCTTTGCTCTGTATAGCTCTATCAGGGGGCGGACATGTTGTTTAGAATCTTTTCTCTGTATAGCTCTATCAGGGGGCGGACATGTTGTTTAGAATATTTGCTCTGTATAGCTCTATCAGGGGGCGGACATGTTGTTTAGAATCTTTGCTCTGTATAGCTCTATCAGGGGGCGGACATGTTGTTTATAATCTTTGCTCTGTATAGCTCTATCAGGGGGCAGACATGTTGTTTATAATCTTTGCTCTGTATAGCTCTATCAGGGGGCGGACATGTTGTTTAGAATCTTTTCTCTGTATAGCTCTATCAGGGGGCGGACATGTTGTTTAGAATATTTGCTCTGTATAGCTCTATCAGGGGGCGGACATGTTGTTTAGAATCTTTGCTCTGTATAGCTCTATCAGGGGGCGGACATGTTGGTTAGAATCTTTGCTCTGTATAGCTCTATCAGGGGGCGGACATGTTGTTTAGAATCTTTGCTCTGTATAGCTCTATCAGGGGGTGGACATGTTGTTTAGAATCTTTGCTCTGTATAGCTCTATCAGGGGGTGGACATGTTGTTTAGAATCTTTTCTCTGTATAGCTCTATCAGTCGGACCATAAATGAACCCCCTGTAGGGATGAAGCGTTTAGAAGACCCGCCAGTCTGTCCATGTTTCTGGATGGCTTGTTGTGTTGTTGTTACTCTGCTAATTGCTCTGTGTCTCAGTCTGAAGGTCAGGTCCTGAAGGAAGCCTCCTACATCAACAAATCCCTGACCTTCCTGGAGCAGGCCATCATTGCCCTGACCGACCGCAGGCGGGACCACATCCCTTTCAGGCAGAGCAAACTCACGCATGCGCTGAAAGATTCACTGGGTAAGGAAAGCAGCCAATGATTCTCACTGAAATATAACATTCAACAGCTATACACAAGATATCAAACGGTATGTCCCCAAACTGTACCGTCCGATAGCTAAACAAACAAAAAAAGACTCATTTGGTTTTATAGGAATAATAAGAAAATTAACACAGTGCTAACTACCCAAAAAAACGTCCAAATGTGATGATAAAAAATACGTTTGCAGCAATCTCAGGGTTTAAAAGATGTAATAAAACAAATGGTTATGGATTACCATACGCAGATTCCTCCAAATAAGTGTGAAAAATGACATAAAAATATTATTCATCTAAGTATTCACCCAAGATCTAATATACAAAAACTATTCACTATTTGTTCAACACTGATCCTCACATCCCTATAAACACAAAGGAATAATGCCAATGGTAGAGCCGGAGGTGTTATGGTGTACCATAAAAATCAATCACCATGGAAACCAATGGAATGTTCCTACTGATTGCTCCCCTTTGGAAATCACCATAGTAACCAATGGAATGTTCCTACTGATTGCTCCCCTTTGGAAATCACCATGGAAACCAATGGAATGTTCCTACTGATTGCTCCCCTATGGAAACCAATGGAATGTTCCTACTGATTGCTCCCCTTTGGAAATCACCATGGAAACCAATGCAATGTTCCTACTGATTGCTACCCTTTGGAAATCACCATGGAAACCAATGGAATGTTCCTACTGATTGCTCCCCTTTGGAAATCACCATGGAAACCAATGGAATGTTCCTACTGATTGCTCCCCTTTGGAAATCACCATGGAAACCAATGGAATGTTCCTACTGATCGCTCCCCTTGTAGAACCTTTCCCCACAGATGACTCTTATTAATATTCCCAATAACAGGTTGCATCTTATGTGAGGAAATGTTTTGAAGAAATAGTTCAGGGGAAAAAAAACCATTAAATGAACAGGTTATAAATAAAATATACCATTCTCTCTGAGGCACTCAGTGATGTGACTTCCTTCACTGTCTAAATCTACAATGCGTATCCAAGCTCCTCCCCCTTTTACTGACATCACTTTTAGAATGTTGGCATAAATTGCGGTCACTGACCAGGTGGAGTTAATGACCTCACACCACCACAGCGTTCTAAAAATGATGTCAGTAAAAGGGGAGGAGCTTGGATTTAGGATGTTGTAGGTTTCGGTCTTGGGGAGCGCTTGTTTTGAGAAAATGATCTATCTGGGAGAGATGTAGAACTCTCTTTAGTTACATGAATAAACAGGCTAGATGTGCCGGACATTTGGCTTTTTAAATGTTTTTCTATTTCTTTTCTACTTGTTTCAGGAGGAAACTGCAGCACGGTGCTTGTGGCCAATGTGTACGGAGAGGCGGCTCAGATTGATGAGACAGTGAGTGCTTCATAAGATTACCCTAAAAGATGTTTAAAAAGATTGGGAGATTCCCCCATCCACACTTTGTTCTACTGACTTTGCAGGGGCCGAGTATTAACCACAAGTGTGTATACCAAATGAGTATAAGCCAATTTATCCTCTGACCGGCAAACATGATGCCACTAGTAACGGCAGTCCGGGGAGGCCCACCCGGCCCACTTTAATAAAAAAAAATAAAAAAAGCTTACCGGCGACGAGATCTCACCAGCCTCTCTGCGGTCGAGCAGGAAGCTGGATGTCTGTGCGTTTCCCAGGCACACAAGCATCCTCCGATACTGCCTGTTTCACATGTTCTGAGGTCAGAGCGTCCGGGTCACGTGATCTGCTGGCACTCTGGGTATGAAGGGTTAAAAAAAAAAAGGAACTGTGAGAACAATAGTCTCTCTTAATCAAAATACAATATAATATGCAAGAAGCATATAATGATAATACATACAATACGTTCAGATATGTCTGAAAATCTTATTTCAGAAACTGTAAGTGGAAGTGTAAATATGGTCCAAACACAATGAGAGAGCAAGAGATATCATGTGATACCATGTGTAATGTCTGACAATCCAGGTCAGCCCACGCCTGAACGAATGAGAGCGACTGACTGTGCATTAACACAGGACTGGACACTGTCTAGGAATGAGAGCGACTGACTGTGCATTAACAAAGGACTGGATACTGTCTAGGAATGAGAGTGACTGACTGTGCACTAACACAGGACTGGATACTGTCTAGGAATGAGAGTGACTGACTGTGCACTAACACAGGACTGGATACTGTCTAGGAATGAGAGTGACTGACTGTGCATTAACACAGGACTGGATACTGTCTAGGAATGAGAGCGACTTACTGTGCATTAACACAGGACTGGACACTGTCTAGGAATGAGAGCGAATGACTGTGCATTAACACAGGACTGGAAACTGTCTAGGAATGAGAGCGACTGACTGTGCATTAACACAGGACTGGACACTGTCTAGGAATGAGAGCGACTGACTGTGCACTAACACAGGACTGGATACTGTCTAGGAATGAGAGCGACTGACTGTGCACTAACACAGGACTGGATACTGTCTAGGAATGAGAGCGACTGACTGTGCACTAACACAGGACTGGATACTGTCTAGGAATGAGAGTGACTGACTGTGCATTAACACAGGACTGGATACTGTCTAGGAATGAGAGCGACTTACTGTGCATTAACACAGGACTGGACACTGTCTAGGAATGAGAGCGACTGACTGTGCATTAACACAGGACTGGAAACTGTCTAGGAATGAGAGCGACTGACTGTGCATTAACACAGGACTGGACACTGTCTAGGAATGAGAGCGACTGACTGTGCATTAACACAGGACTGGATACTGTCTAGGAATGAGAGTGACTGACTGTGCATTAACACAGGACACTGTCTAGGAATGAGAGCGACTGACTGTGCACTAACACAGGACTTGACACTGTCTAGGAATGAGAGTGACTGACTGCATTAACACAGGACTGGAAACTGTCTAGGAATGAGAGCTACTGACTGTGCATTAATACAGGACACTGTCTAGGAATGAGAGCGACTGAATGTGCATTAACACATGACACTGTCTAGGAATGAGAGCAACTGACTGTGCACTAACACAGGACTGGAAACTGTCTAGGAATGAGAGCGACTGACTGTGCATTAACACAGGACTGGACACTGTCTAGGAATGAGAGCGACTGACTGTGCACTAACACAGGACTGGATACTGTCTAGGAATGAGAGCGACTGACTGTGCATTAACACAGGACTGGACACTGTCTAGGAATGAGAGAGAATGACTGTGCATTAACACAGGACACTGTCTAGGAATGAGAGCGACTGACTGTGCATTAACACAGGACTGGACACTGTCTAGGAATGAGAGCGACTGACTGTGCACTAACACAGGACACTGTCTAGGAATGAGAGCGACTGACTGTGCATTAACATAGTACTGTATACTGTCTAGGAATGAGAGCGACTGACTGTGCACTAACACAGGACTGGATACTGTCTAGGAATGAGAGCGACTGACTGTGCATTAACACAGGATTGGACACTGTCTAGGAATGAGAGCGACTGAGTGTGCATTAACACAGGACTGGACACTGTCTAGGAATGAGAGCGACTGACTGTGCATTAACACAGGACTGGACACTGTCTAGGAATGAGAGAGAATGACTGTGCATTAACACAGGACTGGATACTGTCTAGGAATGAGAGTGACTGACTGTGCACTAACACAGGACTGGATACTGTCTAGGAATGAGAGTGACTGACTGTGCATTAACACAGGACTGGACACTGTCTAGGAATGAGAGAGAATGACTGTGCATTAACACAGGACTGGATACTGTCTAGGAATGAGAGTGACTGACTGTGCACTAACACAGGACTGGATACTGTCTAGGAATGAGAGCGACTGACTGTGCACTAACACAGGACTGGATACTGTCTAGGAATGAGAGCGACTGACTGTGCATTAACACAGGACTGGACACTGTCTAGGAATGAGAGCGACTGACTGTGCACTAACACAGGACTGGACACTGTCTAGGAATGAGAGCGACTGACTGTGCATTAACACAGGACTGGACACTGTCTAGGAATGAGAGAGAATGACTGTGCATTAACACAGGACTGGATACTGTCTAGGAATGAGAGTGACTGACTGTGCACTAACACAGGACTGGATACTGTCTAGGAATGAGAGCGACTGACTGTGCACTAACACAGGACTGGATACTGTCTAGGAATGAGAGTGACTGACTGTGCACTAACACAGGACTGGATACTGTCTAGGAATGAGAGTGACTGACTGTGCATTAACACAGGATTGGACACTGTCTAGGAATGAGAGCGACTGAGTGTGCACTAACACAGGACTGGATACTGTCTAGGAATGAGAGCGACTGACTGTGCATTAACACAGGACTGGACACTGTCTAGGAATGAGAGAGAATGACTGTGCATTAACACAGGACACTGTCTAGGAATGAGAGCGACTGACTGTGCATTAACACAGGACTGGACACTGTCTAGGAATGAGAGCGACTGACTGTGCACTAACACAGGACACTGTCTAGGAATGAGAGCGACTGACTGTGCATTAACATAGTACTGTATACTGTCTAGGAATGAGAGCGACTGACTGTGCACTAACACAGGACTGGATACTGTCTAGGAATGAGAGCGACTGACTGTGCATTAACACAGGATTGGACACTGTCTAGGAATGAGAGCGACTGAGTGTGCATTAACACAGGACTGGACACTGTCTAGGAATGAGAGCGACTGACTGTGCATTAACACAGGACTGGACACTGTCTAGGAATGAGAGAGAATGACTGTGCATTAACACAGGACTGGATACTGTCTAGGAATGAGAGTGACTGACTGTGCACTAACACAGGACTGGATACTGTCTAGGAATGAGAGTGACTGACTGTGCATTAACACAGGACTGGACACTGTCTAGGAATGAGAGAGAATGACTGTGCATTAACACAGGACTGGATACTGTCTAGGAATGAGAGCGACTGAGTGTGCATTAACACAGGACTGGACACTGTCTAGGAATGAGAGCGACTGACTGTGCATTAACACAGGACTGGACACTGTCTAGGAATGAGAGCGACTGACTGTGCATTAACACAGGACTGGACACTGTCTAGGAATGAGAGAGAATGACTGTGCATTAACACAGGACTGGATACTGTCTAGGAATGAGAGTGACTGACTGTGCACTAACACAGGACTGGATACTGTCTAGGAATGAGAGTGACTGACTGTGCATTAACACAGGACTGGACACTGTCTAGGAATGAGAGAGAATGACTGTGCATTAACACAGGACTGGATACTGTCTAGGAATGAGAGTGACTGACTGTGCACTAACACAGGACTGGATACTGTCTAGGAATGAGAGCGACTGACTGTGCACTAACACAGGACTGGATACTGTCTAGGAATGAGAGCGACTGACTGTGCATTAACACAGGACTGGACACTGTCTAGGAATGAGAGCGACTGACTGTGCACTAACACAGGACTGGACACTGTCTAGGAATGAGAGCGACTGACTGTGCATTAACACAGGACTGGACACTGTCTAGGAATGAGAGAGAATGACTGTGCATTAACACAGGACTGGATACTGTCTAGGAATGAGAGTGACTGACTGTGCACTAACACAGGACTGGATACTGTCTAGGAATGAGAGCGACTGACTGTGCACTAACACAGGACTGGATACTGTCTAGGAATGAGAGTGACTGACTGTGCACTAACACAGGACTGGATACTGTCTAGGAATGAGAGTGACTGACTGTGCATTAACACAGGATTGGACACTGTCTAGGAATGAGAGCGACTGAGTGTGCATTAACACAGGACTGGATACTGTCTAGGAATGAGAGCGACTGACTGTGCATTAACAAAGGACTGGATACTGTCTAGGAATGAGAGCGACTGACTGTGCATTAACTCAGGACTGGACACTGTCTAGGAATGAGAGCGACTGACTGTGCATTAACACAGGACTGGACACTGTCTAGGAATGAGAGCGACTGACTGTGCATTAACTCAGGGCTGGACACTATCTAGGAATGAGAGCGACTGACTGTGCACTAACACAGGACTGGATACTGTCTAGGAATGAGAGCGACTGACTGTGCATTAACACAGGATTGGACACTGTCTAGGAATGAGAGCGACTGAGTGTGCATTAACACAGGACTGGACACTGTCTAGGAATGAGAGCGACTGACTGTGCATTAACACAGGACTGGACACTGTCTAGGAATGAGAGAGAATGACTGTGCATTAACACAGGACTGGATACTGTCTAGGAATGAGAGTGACTGACTGTGCACTAACACAGGACTGGATACTGTCTAGGAATGAGAGTGACTGACTGTGCATTAACACAGGACTGGACACTGTCTAGGAATGAGAGAGAATGACTGTGCATTAACACAGGACTGGATACTGTCTAGGAATGAGAGTGACTGACTGTGCACTAACACAGGACTGGATACTGTCTAGGAATGAGAGCGACTGACTGTGCACTAACACAGGACTGGATACTGTCTAGGAATGAGAGCGACTGACTGTGCATTAACACAGGACTGGACACTGTCTAGGAATGAGAGCGACTGACTGTGCACTAACACAGGACTGGACACTGTCTAGGAATGAGAGCGACTGACTGTGCATTAACACAGGACTGGACACTGTCTAGGAATGAGAGAGAATGACTGTGCATTAACACAGGACTGGATACTGTCTAGGAATGAGAGTGACTGACTGTGCACTAACACAGGACTGGATACTGTCTAGGAATGAGAGCGACTGACTGTGCACTAACACAGGACTGGATACTGTCTAGGAATGAGAGTGACTGACTGTGCACTAACACAGGACTGGATACTGTCTAGGAATGAGAGTGACTGACTGTGCATTAACACAGGATTGGACACTGTCTAGGAATGAGAGCGACTGAGTGTGCATTAACACAGGACTGGATACTGTCTAGGAATGAGAGCGACTGACTGTGCATTAACAAAGGACTGGATACTGTCTAGGAATGAGAGCGACTGACTGTGCATTAACTCAGGACTGGACACTGTCTAGGAATGAGAGCGACTGACTGTGCATTAACACAGGACTGGACACTGTCTAGGAATGAGAGCGACTGACTGTGCATTAACACAGGACTGGAAACTGTCTAGGAATGAGAGCGACTGACTGTGCATTAACACAGGACTGGACACTGTCTAGGAATGAGAGCGACTGACTGTGCATTAACACAGGACTGGACACTGTCTAGGAATGAGAGCGACTGACTGTGCATTAACTCAGGACTGGACACTATCTAGGAATGAGAGCGACTGACTGTGCATTAACACAGGACTGGACACTGTCTAGGAATGAGAGCGACTGACTGTGCACTAACACAGGACTGGACACTGTCTAGGAATGAGAGCGACTGACTGTGCATTAACACAGGACTGCTTGTTTTCCAGCTGTCTACTCTGCGCTTTGCCAGCAGGATGAAGTGTATCCCGGTGGAGTCTGTCGTTGTGGAGCATTATAACCCCTTGGTAAGCAGTGTTCAGTCAAACCACCTGAAACATAATCTGGATATCCAGCTGGTAGTGGCCCTCCCACACACTGTATCAGACCTCCCACGCCCTGTATCAGACCTCCCACGTCCTGTATCAGACCTCCCATGCCCTGTATCAGACCTCCCACGCCCTGTATCAGACCTCCCACACACTGTATCAGACCTCCCACGCCCTGTATCAGACCTCCCACGCCCTGTATCAGACCTCCCACGCCCTGTATCAGACCTCCCACGTCCTGTATCAGACCTCCCACGTCCTGTATCAGACCTCCCACGCCCTGTATCAGACCTCCCACGTCCAGTATCAGACCTCCCACGCCCTGTATCAGACCTCCCACGCCCTGTATCAGACCTTCCACGCCCTGTATCAGACCTCCCACGTCCTGTATCAGACCTCCCACGTCCTGTATCAGACCTCCCACGCCCTGTATCAGACCTCCCACGCCCTGTATCAGACCTCCCACGCCCTGTATCAGACCTCCCACACACTGTATCACACACTGGCGTAATATCTGTAATAATAACCTGAAATGTTAAAATCTCTGTCTTTCTTCCAGAAAGTTATCCGTAATCTCCAGAAGGAAATCCACCATCTGAAGCAGGAGCTTGCCATCCACGACACTCTGGTAAGAGGAGTTTACTTTACACATGTATTCATCTTCTGCTGCAGCCGAGTATGTCTTACACATATTCATTAGGTAATACACCTGTGTCAGCATTTTATCTGTCCCCCTGCATCTTCCACCCTGGAGGATATGAGAACAACCAAAAGAATATCTACGAAACAGCACTCTGGAGACACAGGGCACTGCTATCAAAAATAATCTTTACTGAAACTTCTGGACAGCTGGGAAAAAAACACCCACTATTTGCCTAGTAATAAAAACACACCATATTCATACATAGCCAGGCATACACCTCTTCTAAAACATTAGAGCAACATATATAGATTTTCCAGCAGCAGACAGGGAGATGGACCCAATGGGGGCAGCGTGACCTCAGTTAGCTTGGGTTGGAGATACCCAAGCAGAGTGAAGATGGGAGAACTTGCCAAACAAGCAAGTGCTGCTAAAATTTAACATATCTCCCCAGTTTATATTGGATTGCTGCCCTGCTCAATAGATTTAAGGCCAAATTAGCCATTATGGGAATACCTCCCATTCACCTGCATTGACCTAGAGTTTGAAATTCCCTGCAGTTCTCTCTCTATTGAATAGAACTGTAAGAGCTTATGTAACATGGTTTAATGCACTGTTTGCAAATGACAATTGTCTTTTAAATCCTAATTATCTTCACATTATTGCAGAATAATAACAATACAATGATACAAAGAAAACATCACTCAATCTCTGACAAATGTCTACCGGTTAGATCTCGTTACTTCAATCTTCTAAAAACATGAGCAGGATCTTACTTTATGGCTTTCATTCTGTAGAGGTCTAAAATAAATGGCAACGAGTTAACCTGGTGAATTGGCTGATTAAATGATTGTTTTCAGCAATATAGGCCAATAATGATCTTTACATGGCAGAGTGAGAGAGATAAACTTTTCTAAACACAAGTTATATGACATCATAATAGTTTTTTTTGGAAGTGTCTAGCACTTTAGACTTGGTATGACTGATATATAGATAGGAAAAGTCATGACAATGAAGGGGGAGAGAGACTGAGTTTACATTGCTCCAGGAATAGGAAGGGGGGCAGAGCAGGTATGAGACAGAGGCTGTAACTCCCAGTGTTCCCAACCGGCTGTTCAATAGAGCTAACACTCTGCCTTGTGTGAGCTCTGCAAAAGCTGTGTCCTGACAGGTCATAAAACATGGCTTCCTAAACATGAATGAGTATCGGGTAACAACCACAGGAACTCTCAAAACCCACGTGAATTGTATCACCATAAGTATCTCTTATTCAAATGCTCGGGACCCGAATTACTTTTGCATAATGGATCATTTTCCCCAGTAAGATATATTAAATCCTCTCAGCTCTTATGAAATACAGTAGTATTAATGTAAATACTGTATAGAGCAAATAAACCACTGATACTGTGATGTAGCTGTGATGTGACACATTGGTGGAAACCTGCCGTTGGCGTGTCAGGTCTGCACACGTGTCATTGTCCTTTGTGGGTGTGGGGGAATCTGAGCATGCATGGAAAGGCTATATCACAGCTTTAGGGGGCTGCACGCTGAATAAACCGCTGTGCTGCATTCTGACATTTGCATCTTGATGTGATATTTGGATAACGGATTGTTTTGGATTTTCGGATAAGAGATACTCAGCCTGTATACGTTACTGACCTGGATATTATCAAATGCTAGTCACTGTCACTTTGTATCCAATGTGAATATGATCTTATATGTTAATCTGCACACACCTCATGTTACATACTTGCCAACTTCTCCTGTCAGGCTCCTGGGACAAAAGGGGCGGGGTCATATGACGCCACATGATGTCACACACTGTGCCGTGATCCCGGGAGATTAAGCTCCAGCTTCCCTGGTATTGATATCGGGTGTATAGAGCTCGATTCGCCTTGTTTAGACTGTATACATATGTCAGACCGTGACTGCGTCCCGGCACACTCGGAAATCTTGGCAAATATCATGTGACCTCCCCGTAGATGAACAAAATGACTCAATATCTGTTTTATTTCAGGCCGGTCGCTCTCACATCAGCTACGAGCCGTTCAACGAAATCCAGATAGCCGACATTAATACGCAGGTCCGAGGATACCTGGAGAGATCTCTGGATGAAATCGATGTAAGTCTGTGTCACTGCATCCACGTCTAATACCACATTATTCTCCGTCCTCTGAAATCCTAAATGATTTGTTTCCTTTCCTTTAGGTCATAAACCTGAGACAAATCCAAGAAGTGTTTTCACAGTTCAAACTAATTCTGAGGTATTTCAAAGCTTGATACTTATTCTACACTGCGTAAATAGTGACCTACCTGTTATCATGCATAAAACATGAATATCTGTATCCTGAACATGTTTAATATATAACACCTGTCTGGAACCGGGGAGGAATAACTAGCAAAATTTACACTGCTTCAAAGTCTCCCAAATTATAACTATCATGGCAATGTGTGCATCCATATATTACACCGGAGTCTGTACAGGGCAGACATATAATAATACCAGGTGAATGATAACTATACTTGCAGTGTGTGCATTCATATATTACACCGGAGTCTGTACAGGGCAGACATATAATAATACCAGGTGAATGATAACTATACTTGCAATGTGTGCATACATATATTACACAGGAGTCTGTACAGAGCAGACGTATAATAATACCAGGTGAATGATAACTATACTTGCAATGTGTGCATCCATATATTACACCGGAGTCTGTACAGGGCAGACATATAATAATACCAGGTGAATGATAACTATACTTGCAATGTGTGCATACATATATTACACAGGAGTCTGTACAGAGCAGACATATAATAATACCAGGTGAATGATAACTATACTAGCAGTGTGTGCATACATATATTACACAGGAGTCTGTACAGAGCAGACATATAATAATACCAGGTGAATGATAACTATACTTGCAATGTGTGCATACATATATTACACAGGAGTCTGTACAGAGCAGACATATAATAATACCAGGTGAATGATAACTATACTTGCAATGTGTGCATACATATATTACACAGGAGTCTGTACAGAGCAGACATATAATAATACCAGGTGAATGATAACTATACTAGCAGTGTGTACATACATATATTACACAGGAGTCTGTACAGAGCAGACATATAATAATACCAGGTGAATGATAACTATACTTGCAGTGTGTGCATACATATATTACACAGGGGCCTGTACAGAGCACACATATAATAATACCAGGTGAATGATAACTATACTTGCAGTGTGTGCATACACATATTATACAGTGGTCTGTACAGAGCAGACGTATAATAATACCAGGTGAGTGATAACTATACTTGCAATGTGTGCATACATATATTACACAGGAGCCTGTACAGAGCAGACATATAATAATACCAGGTGAATGATAACTATACTTGCAGTGTGTGCATACATATATTACACAGGAGTCTGTACAGAGCACACATATAATAATACCAGGTGAATGATAACTATACTTGCAGTGTGTGCATACATATATTACACAGGAGTCTGTACAGAGCAGACATATAATAATACCAGGTGAATGATAACTATACTTGCAGTGTGTGCATACATATATTACACAGGAGTCTGTACAGAGCAGACATATAATAATACCAGGTGAATGATAACTATACTTGCAATGTGTGCATACATATATTACACAGGAGTCTGTACAGAGCTGACATATAATAATACCAGATGAATGATAACTATACTTGCAGTGTGTGCATACATATATTACACAGGAGCCTGTACAGAGCACACATATATAATAATACCAGGTGAATGATAACTATATACATATATTACACAGGAGTGTAATAAATAGGCTGATACAAGTCACAGAAAGAAGCTAATTCTCCCCGTATACACATTATATCCTCAATGCGGATCCTGTATAATGGTCACATCCAGGGCAACGTTCTAATAGTGATGTAACATTCCATTGGTTTCCATGGTGACTGCACAATAGTTATTTATAATGCTCCCCTGGTGTGTGTATAATATTGCTGGTCTCGTTCGCAGGCAGCAGGAGCAGGAAGTGGAGTCCAGACTGAGACAGAAATACACTTTCATTAATAAAACTGACCAGGCGGCTATATCTGCTGCGCAGAAGGTGAGACATGGGAGACGATTATAGTGCTGGGGGTAACTAGCCGCACCACGGGTCATTTTACTGGTTAGATCTCCTGACAGGCCGGCCTGCTGGATGCTGACGGGCAGATGGTGGGTGAAGTGGACGGGCAGAGTTTCGGCATTGGAGTCGCTCCCTTATCCGCCAAACCGTATGGCTCTTTGTCTGCGAGAAAAACCAAGAGCCGAAAATCAAAGGTTTCCAGGTGAGAGGACACGAATGTCGTTCGGTTTATAGACTTTCAGCTTATGGAATACATGTAATGCTATTGGATTTCTATAAACCGAACTAGAGTCCCCATTCATAAGAAATTCTTATGAATGGGGACTCTATTTCGGTTTATAGAAAGCCAATAGTATCACATACAATGTAATCGCCAAACATACAGTGGAATGTCCGGGGTCCAAAAACCGTAATGTTCGGTACGAACCCAGACAGTGCGGTTTGGGTTTGCTCAACACTAGGTAAGAGTACTGTAAATGTGACAGCAGCATGAGATTCATTTAGACCTCTCTCTCAGCCCAACCAATAGGAGAGAAGGTGTCGTCAGCCCTGCCCCAGGCCGAGAACAGGAAACTACCTCCCCAGCAAGACTCACACTGCTGACCACGTCCGCCAAAGAGATGGAGGGGAAAGACGTGGCTGCCAAGGAACAGGATACGTGGCCCACGGATACACAGAGTACAGAACACGTGACCAAGGAAGAGCCCAGCAAACCTGGGTGAGAGTTATAATCTGTGCCAACCTGGGAAATGTATATTAACTAGGACACTTTAAACATTAATAGGCATTTATTCCAGTTTTTAATTTTTTTAACACTCATCCTGTAAAAGGTGTTTTTTTTTTAATTTATTTTGCTGATTGATCCATGCTACATCACAAACACAAAAGGAGAGTTTCCAGTATTTCCTATGAGCCAATGAATAACAAAAAAGATTTAAAAATGAAGTAGCTACTTCACATGCTTGGGAACTGATCAGATAGTGTGCTTGCACTGAGCCTCATGCAAGTAAGCAAAAGCTGAGGGAAAGGCTAGAATGAGAACCTTTGCTAAAGATTCCTAGGAAGGAATGCAAAAACAAAACACAGCTTAAAAACTAACAGTATTACTATAGTTAGTTTGCTGCCAAGAGTGGCCCTTTAATGTTAATCCAGGCAGCTCTGCGTTATTCGTTTTGTCCGAATTGATGTTGAAGTTATTGTGGAGCTGCACTGATTTCCCCCTTTTCGTCCCGCGCAGCACCCCTCCCCCAAAGGTCGACGCTTTCGAAGAATTTAAGACGGACCGAGGGAGTGAACTGAACAGGATTTTTAAGGAAAATAAAGCTATCCTGTCCGACCGGAAGAAAAAACTGAAAGAAATAACACAGAGAATAAACATGATAAAACAAGAGATTGATACGACCTCCCAGACTCTGAATATCACCAAACTGGAGCGAGAGAAGGAAGGTAACGGATACTGAGAGCGATTTATTGGTAAAGAGACAGTACCTTTTTATTTTACTTGTGTTTTGTACTAGAAAAGAACAAGGGAAAAAATGAGTGACACTGGTATGAGGATAAACTGGCAGCTACTTTTTAATGTGCATGTCAGTTCATCATCTGACCGGCAGCCATGATGCTTCCCTAGAATTAATCAGGGATGCGGCTGTCACTGACTCACTTCTGGCGAACAGAGGCCTCCGTTTTCAAAGGAGATCAGCAGAGGGACCTTAGGTTGCCAAATTTATGTTGCAGATAGAGTTGCCACCCAGCAGTGTTAAGTCTTTGGGAGTGACAGTGTGGCCAGTGCTAAGTCTTTGGCGGTGACAGTGTGGCCGGTATTAAGTCTTTGGCGGTGACAGTGTGGCAGGTATTAAGTATTTGGAGGTGACAGTGTGGCCAGTGTTAAGTCTTTGGCGGTGACATTGTGGCCTATGTTAAGTCTTTGGCGGTGACATTGTGGCCTATGTTAAGTCTTTGGAGGTGACAGTGTGGCAAGTGTTAAGTCTTTGGTGGTGACAGTGTGGCAAGTGTTAAGTCTTTGGTGGTGACAGTGTGGCCGGTATTAAGTCTTTGGCGGTGACAGTGTGGCCAGTGTTAAGTCTTTGGTGGTGACAGTGTGGCAGGTATTAAGACTTTGGAGGTGACAGTGTGGCCAGTGTTAAGTCTTTGAGGTGACGGTGTGGCCGGTATTCGTGTCTTCGATCAGTAAGTTGTTGGTCAGATCCGATCACTAGATCTTTCTTTAACCCTTTCCCTGACACTCTTTCTTGGCAGCTCCAGCTGTCATTTACTCCAAAGGTAGAGGAAATTGCAAGGATTTGAGACAGGGATTTCAAACTTTAGGCCAAAGTAGTTGAATGTGAGAATGTATCCAGACCGGCTAATCACCCTGAAGTTTGAAATTTCCTTCTCCATTCCCTGCAGTTCTCCCTGTATTGAGTAGACCCTTGAGTGTGTCAGTCTTCTCCCCGCAGGTGAATATATCGGTGATGAGGGGCAGGTGATAATCGATGAGAAGGAGTTCATGATGGTTATTCGGTTGAAGGATTTGAAGAAGCAGTACCGGGCTGACTATGAGGAGCTGCAGGACCTGAGGGCTGAAGTCCAGTATTGCCAGAAGCTGGTGGATCAGTGCCGCCAGAGACTGCTTACAGGTGTGTGATCACGGAGTGAGCCTGCCGATCCCAACACTGGATCGCTGGCCTGAAAATGCACGCCTTACATATAAAGTATTATATACAATGTATAGATCATGCTATGTATGTATGTATGTATGTGTGTGAGAGGGGGAGTGAGCTGGGTAAGTACATGTGTCTGTCTATACATTATATACAATGTATAGATCATGCTATGTATGTATGTATGTGTGTGAGAGGGGGAGTGAGCTGGGTAAGTACATGTGTCTGTTTATACATTATATACAATGTATAGATCATGCTATGTATGTATGTATGTATGTGTGTGAGAGGGGGAGTGAGCTGGGTAAGTACATGTGTCTGTTTATACATTATATACAATGTATAGATCATGCTATGTATGTATGTATGTGTGTGAGAGGCGTGAGCTGGGTAAGTACATGTGTCTGTTTATACATTATATACAGTGTATAGATCATGCTTTGTATGTATGTATGTATGTGTGTGAGAGGCGTGAGCTGGGTAAGTACATGTGTCTGTTTATAAATTTTATACAGTGTATAGATCATGCTTTGTATGTATGTATGTATGTATGTGTGTGAGAGGCGTGAGCTGGGTAAGTACATGTGTCTGTTTATACATTATATACAGTGTATAGATCATGCTTTGTATGTATGTATGTATGTATGTGTGTGAGAGGAGTGAGCTGGGTAAGTACATGTGTCTATTTATACATTATATACAGTGAATAGATCATGCTTTGTATGTATGTATGTATGTATGTGTGTGAGAGGGGCAGTGAGCTGGGTAAGTACATGTGTCTGTTTATACATTATATACAATGTATAGATCATGCTATGTATGTATGTATGTATGTGTGTGAGAGGCGTGAGCTAGTACATGTTTCGTATTTAACCCGTGTCGTGTTCTCGTGTCTCGCAGAGTTTGAGGTCTGGTATAATGAGTCGTTCATTGTCCCCGAGGACTTGCAGGATTCAATGACTCTGGTGGGAAGAATTAGACCCGGTCTGATCCCTACAGATAAACTGTTATCACTGGTGAGTTACTGCATCAAACACCTTGAGAAAAATCAGCCCCAACATTCTAAACATGTCTGCCCCCTGATAGAGCTATACAGAGCAAAGATTCTAACCAACATGTCCACCCCTGATAGAGCTATACAGAGCAAAGATTCTAAACAACATGTCTGCCCCCTGATAGAGCTATACAGAGCAAAGATTCTAAACAACATGTCTGCCCCCTGATAGAGCTATACAGAGCAAAGATTCTAAACAACATGTCTGCCCCCTGATAGAGCTATACAGAGCAAAGATTCTAAACAACATGTCTGCCCCCTGATAGAGCTATACAGAGCAAAGATTCTAAACAACATGTCTGCCCCCTGATAGAGCTATACAGAGCAAAGATTCTAAACAACATGTCCGCCCCTGATAGAGCTATACAGAGCAAAGATTCTAAACAACATGTCCGCCCCCTGATAGAGGTATACAGAGCAAAGATTCTAAACAACATGTCCGCCCCCTGATAGAGGTATACAGAGCAAAGATTCTAAACAACATGTCTGCCCCCTGATAGAGCTATACAGAGCAAAGATTCTAAACAACATGTCCGCCCCTGATAGAGCTATACAGAGCAAAGATTCTAAACATGTCCGCCTCCTGATAGAGCTATACAGAGCAAAGATTCTAACCAACATGTCCGCCCCCTGATAGAGCTATACAGAGCAAAGATTCTAAACAACATGTCTGCCCCCTGATAGAGGTATACAGAGCAAAGATTCTAAACAACATGTCCGCCCCTGATAGAGCTATACAGAGCAAAGATTCTAAACATGTCCGCCTCCTGATAGAGCTATACAGAGCAAAGATTCTAAACAACATGTCCGCCCCCTGATAGAGCTATACAGAGCAAAGATTCTAAACATGTCCGCCCCCTGATAGAGCTATACAGAGCAAAGATTCTAAACAACATGTCCACCCCCTGATAGAGCTATACAGAGCAAAGATTCTAAACAACATGTCCGCCCCCTGATAGAGCTATACAGAGCAAAGATTCTAAACATGTCCTCCCCCTGATAGAGCTATACAGAGCAAAGAATCTAACCAACATGTCCGCCCCCTGATAGAGCTATACAGAGCAAAGATGATAAACATGTCCGCCCCCTGATAGAGCTATACAGAGCAAAGATTCTAAACATGTCCGCCCCCTGATAGAGCTATACAGAGCAAAGAATCTAACCAACATGTCCGCCCCCTGATAGAGCTATACAGAGCAAAGATGATAAACATGTCCGCCCCCTGATAGAGCTATACAGAGCAAAGATTCTAAACATGTCCTCCTCCTGATAGAGCTATACAGAGCAAAGATTCTAAACATGTCCACCCCCTGATAGAGCTATACAGAGCAAAGATTCTAACCAACATATCCGCCCCCTGATAGAGCTATACAGAGCAAAGATTCTAAACAACATGTCCGCCCCTGATAGAGCTATACAGAGCAAAGATTCTAAAGAACATGTCCACCCCCTGATAGAGCTATACAGAGCAAAGATTCTAAACAACATGTCCTCCCCCTGATAGAGCTATACAGAGCAAAGATTCTAAACAACATGTCTGCCCCCTGATAGAGCTATACAGAGCAAAGATTATAAACAACATGTCCGCCCCCTGATAGTGCTATACAGAGCAAAGATTCTAAACAACATGTCCTCCCCCTGATAGAGCTATACAGAGCAAAGATTCTAAACAACATGTCTGCTCCCTGAGAGAGCTATACAGAGCAAAGGATTCTAACAACATGTCCGCCCCTGATAGAGCTATACAGAGCAAAGATTCTAAACAACATGTCTGCTCCCTGAGAGAGCTATACAGAGCAAAGGATTCTAACAACATGTCCGCCCCTGATAGAGCTATACAGAGCAAAGATTCTAAACAACATGTCCGCCCCCTGATAGAGCTATACAGAGCAAAGATTCTAAACATGTCCGCCCCCTGATAGAGCTATACAGAGCAAAGATTCTAAACATGTCCGCCCCCTGATAGAGCTATACAGAGCAAAGATTCTAAACATGTCCACCCCCTGATAGAGCTATACAGAGCAAAGATTCTAAACAACATGTCCGCCCCCTGATAGAGCTACACAGAGCAAAGATTCTAAGCAACATGTCCACCCCCTGATAGAGCTATACAGAGCAAAGATTCTAAACATGTCCGCCCCCTGATAGAGCTACACAGAGCAAAGATTCTAAACATGTCCACCCCCTGATAGAGCTATACAGAGCAAAGATTCTAAACAACATGGTCACCCCCTGATAGAGCTATACAGAGCAAAGATTCTAAACAACATGTCCGCCCTCTGATAGCGCTATACAGAGCAAAGATTCTAAACAACATGTCCGCCCCCTGATAGAGCTATACAGAGCAAAGATTCTAAACATGTCCACCCCCTGATAGAGCTATACAGAGCAAAGATTCTAAACAACATGTCCGCCCCCTGATAGAGCTACACAGAGCAAAGATTCTAAACATGTCCGCACCCTGATAGAGCTATACAGAGCAAAGATTCTAACCAACATGTCTGCCCCTGATAGAGCTATACAGAGCAAAGATTCTAAACAACATGTCCCCCCTGATAGAGCTATACAGAGCAAATATTCTAAACATGTCCGCCCCCTGATAGAGCTACACAGAGCAAAGATTCTAAACATGTCCACCCCCTGATAGAGCTATACAGAGCAAAGATTCTAAACATGTCTGCCCCCTGATAGAGCTACACAGAGCAAAGATTCTAAACATGTCCGCCCCCTGATAGAGCTACACAGAGCAAAGATTCTAAACATGTCCACCCCCTGATAGAGCTATACAGAGCAAAGATTCTAAACATGTCCACCCCCTGATAGAGCTATACAGAGCAAAGATTCTAAACATGTCCACCCCCTGATAGAGCTATACAGAGCAAAGATTCTAAACATGTCTGCCCCCTGATAGAGCTATACAGAGCAAAGATTCTAAACATGTCCGCCCCCTGATAGAGCTATACAGAGCAAAGATTCTAAACATGTCCGCCCCCTGATAGAGCTATACAGAGCAAAGATTCTAAACATGTCCGCCCCTGATAGAGCTATACAGAGCAAAGATTCTAAACATGTCCACCCCCTGATAGAGCTATACAGAGCAAAGATTCTAAACATGTCCACCCCCGATAGAGCTATACAGAGCAAAGATTCTAAACAACATGTCCGCCCCCTGATAGAGCTATACAGAGCAAAGATTCTAAACAACATGTCTGCCCCCTGATAGAGCAATACAGAGCAAAGATTCTAAACAACATGTCCTCCCCCTGATAGAGCTATACAGAGCAAAGATTCTAAACAACATGTCCTCCCCCTGATAGAGCTATATAGAGCAAGGATTCTAAACAACATGTCCTCCCCCTGATAGAGCTATACGGAGCAAAGATTCTAACCTACATGTCCGCCCCCTGATAGAGCTATATAGAGCAAGGATTCTAAACAACATGTCCTCCCCCTGATAGAGCTATATAGAGCAAGGATTCTAAACAACATGTCTGCCCCCTGATAGAGCAATACAGAGCAAAGATTCTAAACAACATGTCCTCCCCCTGATAGAGCTATACAGAGCAAAGATTCTAAACAACATGTCCTCCCCCTGATAGAGCTATATAGAGCAAGGATTCTAAACAACATGTCCTCCCCCTGATAGAGCTATACGGAGCAAAGATTCTAACCTACATGTCCGCCCCCTGATAGAGCTATATAGAGCAAGGATTCTAAACAACATGTCCACCCCCTGATAGAGCTATACAGAGCAAAGATTCTAAACAACATGTCAGCCCCCTGATAGAGGTGTGTGGACGTTACCAGTGATCTCGGCTCCTCCGCGGTGCCGGTTCATGATTGGGAGGTGCAATTCCTCTCTGCTTTTAATTAACCCTTGTTCTCCATCGTCAGGGGGAAGATGAGCAGGAAAAGTATGACAAGCTGCAGAGAGAGCTGCTAATGGAGGTTCCAGGGGCTCTTCCCTTTCACAGTGCTCAGAATAAGATCCAGCTAAAGGTTTGTTACATCAGTCCTGCTTCTAAGACGCATGTGTAGCCGTAATCTCTCCTTGACTGTTAAAACCTTATACTACACAGGCCGGAGCATATCAAAGTTAGTCTTTTAACCCCTTAGTGACAAGACATTTTGACATCTTTCCCTTGGTGACAAGGACTGTTTTTACATTTCTGGGGTGTTTGTGTTTAGCTGTATTTTTCTTCTTTCTCACATACTGTACCCACACAAACTATATGTTGTTTTTATTGTCATAAGAAGGGCTTTCATTAGATACCATTATGTTCATCATATCTTATAATTTACTACAGAAAAATCATAAAATTTGATGAAAAAATAAAACAAGTTTGACCTAAAATATATTTTACACAAATACCATCATTAAAAAAACCCGTCTAAATCGTTTCTAAAGGTTGTCCCAAGTTCATAAATATGCTTTTTTTCCTTTGTTTTCCTGCAGTTTTTTGCGAGTTATGGGTCAAAAAACAAAAATTGTGTTTTTGTTTTTTTTCCTATATTGACCTTTTGACCCCAACCTGAACCCTAAATTTAACCCTAACCCCAAATTTTATCCCAACTCTAACCCTTATGCTAACCCTTAATATATTTTAATTTTAACCCTATCCCTTATGCTAACCCTAATTTAATTTTAACCCTAAAAGCTAATCTAACCTAATCCTACATTTCAGCTAATTAAGTCTTTTTTTCCATTGTAATGTTGCTGACTATTCAAAGCGACGGAAGTATATTTTTATTTCGCTTCCGATGCTCTGGCCATAGCATGCTGCTCCAGCAATATGGCGCCCACAATCGTTCTGGGTACAGAGTTCCCGGCTGGACGTGCCTGACACGTCCATTGTCGCAAAGGGGTTAAGTGTGTCTGTGGCGTCTCCTTTTTATGACATCACCTTGTAGCTAAATACAGGCCTGCCATCAGTGGGTGAAGGGCATGGGCGGCCCTGTGAGGGGGTCCAAGCTGGTCCCCATAAAAAAAAGCTGTCACGCTGGGGGTCACGTGACCTGCCGGTGCTCTCTCTATAGAGCGTGAGAGACAGCACGAAATGTATGTATGTGTGTATATATGTGTGTGTGTGTGTGTATATTTGTATATATATATATATATATGTGTTTATATATGTGTGTGTATATGTGTATGTGTGTGTATAAATGTATGTGTGTATATTTGTGTATATATATATATATATATGTGTGTGTATATATGTATGTGTGTGTATATGTGTGTGTGTGTGTGTATATGTGTATGTGTGTGTATAAATGTATGTGTGTGTATATGTGTGTATATATATATGTGTGTGTATATGTATGTGTGTGTGTGTGTGTATAAATGTATGTGTGTGTGTATATATACAGGGAGTGCAGAATTATTAGGAAAGTTGTATTTTTGAGGATTAATTTTATTATTGAACAACAACCATGTTCTCAATGAACCCAAAAAACTCATTAATATCAAAGCTGAATATTTTTGGAAGTAGTTTTTAGTTTGTTTTTAGTTTTAGCTATTTTAGGGGGATATCTGTGTGTGCAGGTGACTATTACTGTGCATAATTATTAGGCAACTTAACAAAAAACATATACCCATTTCAA